>CM054160.1:37717717-37770217 GCA_028751875.1 Rapana venosa | reverse complement strand
AAACACACACACACACACACACACACACACACACACACACACACTCTCTCTCTCTCTTTTTCTGCCTCTCTCTGTCTCTCTCTCTCTCTCACACACACACAAACACACACACACGCACACTCACAAACAAACACACACATATCTATATTTATCTAGTCTTTCATCTTATGCAATAAAGAACCACACTTTCTGCCTCATGAATAATTCACCTGTTATAATGAAAGAAGCCAAAGGAAGCAGTCAGTCGTGATATTTATGTCCACACCGATACACTGGTGTATATTTCCTTTGATGCTGCTGCAGTGAGAGAAAGATAGAGGAGGGTGCTGTTTGTATTTTGTTGTTGTTGTTCGTTTGGGTTTTTTGCTTGAAGATGTTCTATTCTCTTTTATACTACTACTACTACTACTACTACTACTACTACTACTACTACTACTACTACTATTATTATTAATGATAAAAATAGTAATAATAATGATGATGATCATCCTCATTGTCATCATCACCATAATAATAAATAATAATAATAATAATAATGTATCGTATTTGTATAGTGCTGAATCTTGTAAAGCAAAAAACGGAAGGGATTTTTCTGTTTTACTGACATTTATTTTATTCATTTTGCAACCAGCTTCCTCAACTCCTTGTGACCTTTGGAAAGCTGAGGACTGCACAGCATGGAGGAAGCTGGTTGCAAAGTTCTCAGTGGTGTCCCAATAATCTACAAGTTGAGATAGGTAGGGTGAGGTGTGAGTACATTTTATTGTAAAGACTGTTTTCGATGTCTTACACAGCTTTGAATTGAGACAAGGGATTTGTTTCCCATTCCTTGATTACAATTCAGAGATTTATGGTGTACTGTTGGTGCGTATTTGTGTTTGGAACGTATTCAACCACCATTAAGGTAGCTGCATTCTGACTTCAGGGATGAATAGAGTATAATATCTCAGAGAAACACACACAAACACACACACACACACAAACACACACATACACACACACACACACAAACAAACACACACACAAACACACACCTATGTATAAGGTCTTCCATCCTATATAATATAAAGATATGTCCATTTCTGCCTTATGAATAATTCACCTGTTATAATGAAAGAAGCCAAAGGAACCAGTCAGTCGTGATGCTTATGTCTACACACAGATACACTGGTGCATATTTCCTTTGATGCTGCTGCTGTGAGAGAGAATGGTAGATGGGTGTCTTCATTTTGGGGGGAGGGTGGTGCTTGTTTTTGCTGACATTTTCAGTCATCATCCTTCATGTTAAGATCAGTAAATGTTTTACAAAATTATTAATCTAGCCAAGTGGGTCCAGTATTTGTTGTTGTTTCTCAGATAAAAGTCTGATGTTTACTGATGATGAGCTTTTTTGTTTTTAGCTGTTTTTACCCATCATTATATAAGCCGCATTCTGCCTTTGTGGATGTATAGAATATTTGACTTCTATTTATAAGATCAAACAAACACACACATATACGCACGCCCGCACGCACACACACACACACGCACGCACGCACGCACGCAAGCATGCTCACACATCTATATTTATCTAGTCTTTCATCTTATGCAATAAAGAACCACACTTTCTGCCTCATGAATAATTCACCTGTTATAATGAGAAAAGCTAAAGGGACCAGTCAGTCGTGATGTTTATTTCCACACACAGACACTGGTGTACCTTTCCTTTGATGCTGCTGCAGTAAGAGAAAAAGAGAGAAGATGATGGTTGTCTTCCTTTTGTTTTGTTTTGTGTTGGTACTTTTTTCTCAAATGAAATAATAGACTAAACACACACACACGCGCGCGCGCACGACACACACACACACACACACACAGATGAGACTGTAAACCGAGGCCCTGTGTGTGAACGCACGTGGAACATCTTGCGCGCACGTTAAATCCTGTTCCGCTTTTCGCAAGAGTAGGCCATTGTGTGCCAGTTGGAACAGATGAAAGAATTTACTAAACCGCAAACACACGGAGACTGGATGTAAAAAAGCACTTTAAGTATTTATTGCATTATCCTCGAAAAAAAAAATGAAATAAAAGAATGAAATAAAATAAAATAAATAAATAAAATAAAACACACACACATTAAAACTCAACCTGTCTATGTACTTACCTGCACATGTACACTCTTTAGTCACAAGGCTGGAACTGAATTCATTCCTTCATCATCAAAGACTTTCAGAGAAAGGAACAAATCGAACATGCCTCTTCTACCAGAAAATTGGCCACACTTTTTGAACCCTGTGCTTTGCAGAATCCACGATTTCCATCCTACTGAGAAAAAGGCGATGTTTGGTGAATAGATCATTGTGGCTTGGTGCATTAATTTCTTTTTCCAGAAAACATGCATGGGTTCTGACATCAGTGATTGCGTAAATTGTTAACTGTAGCACCAAAATCATTTTTTTTTTTTTTTTATTAAACAACGGCTTTATATATTATATATATACATTGCAATTGAAGGGAAAATTGTTGTATTTTTTCAACGCTAAAGAAAGCTCTACAACTTCCGATAAGTAATTCAAGATTTCAAGATTTTATTTTTAAGAAAGAGGTACATGAAATTGAACAAAACCACAACTCAGGGATGTGAGCGTGTGAAAAATACTCACAGCACAAAATCGTTCCAAAATGAAGAGCACACATTATGGACATGAAAAGTGAAAGAGCATTTACATAATGTAGCGTGTCTTTTTTTCTCTCTCGTTTCTTTCAATACCTCATCCTCTGTGGTTGTTCCCTCCCTGGTGTTCCCGCCCTGTTCATTTCAATCTTGCTGCCTAAGCTGAACTATGTGCGTCAAGCCACATCCTCAGGGTGTCAGAAGTCCATTGGAAGCTCATCAATGTTAGGCCACTATGGGGTTACCAGCAATGGGGCCCTGCACTGTTGTTGGGATTGCAATAAAGATGTTCAGTGATACCTCTTCTGAGCTAACATAGGCAGGACATCACATACTACGACCCCTATTAACTACAGTAGAAGCTCAGTTGGGGTCTTCAAATCTTTGAAATGATAAGTTTTGAATAGTCAATGTGTAGAGTGCAGTGGCGTGGCATGTAGTGGAGTAGAGTGTATCTGGAGCAGAGTGCTGTGTAGTGTAGTGTAGTGTAGTGTGGTGTAGTGTAGTGTAGTGTAGTGTGTGTAGTGTAGTGTAGTGTAGTGTGGTGTAGTGTAGTGTAGTGTGGTGTACTGTAGTGTTAGTGTAGTGTGGTGTAGTGTAGTGCAGTGTGTGTGGTGTTGTGTGGTGTGGTGTAGTGTAGTGTAGTGTTGTGTAGTGTAGTGTAGTATTGTGCAGTGAAGTGTGGTGTAGAGTAGTGTAGTGTAGTTTGGTGTGGTGTGGTGTGGTGTGGTGTGGTATTGTGTGGTGTAGAGTAGTGTAGTATAGAGTGGTGTAGAGTGGTGTGATGTAGTGTAGTGTGGTGTGGGGGTGGGTGTGTAGTGTGATGTGGTGTGGTGTGGTGTGGTGTAGTGCAGTGTATTATAGTGTAGCGTAGTGTAGTATAGTGTAGTCCAGTGTAGTGAACTGTACTGTACTGGACTGTACTACAGCGTACATAAGTGTGGTGTTGTGCAATGTAGTGTACTGAAGTATAATTTTCTGTAGTGTTTATGATCATAACAAACGTTCCAGCATAAACTTTGAGCTTTCTTTTCGAAGGACACTTCATAGCACTGTAAAAGAGTACTTCAAGAGAAAGAGTTCTGCAAACCTATCCATTACCACGGACAATTATTTGTTTTGCACTCTCTCACATTCACCTGACCAAAAAAACTAGCACAAGATATCCGATTCCATTGTCTGGTGTGGGACAAAAATCTAGCAACCCTTATTGTATAGTGGACAGCAAACAAACAAACAAAAAACATATGTCTCCAGTACAGATTCAACTTCGAGGGTTGCTTGTATGGGAGTCCCAGCAGAGTTATCAACTTTAGGGACTACGCCATCAACTAACAGTCATCATGCATATAGATGTCCCAGCGGAGCTATCCGATTTTAGGGGCAGTACCATCCACCGACCATCAACATACACAGAGATTTACACACACATTTTATTGCTTATTCCCTGTAGAGGGATGGGCTCTGCCAGGTTCATCTTAACCCCTATGGGGTTTTGTTCATTCCTTGGCTAGAGCTGTGAGGTTCAGCGATAGTAAGAAGTTTTTCCCTGTATACAACCATTATTACCCACATTAGGTTAGGTTTACTCCAACTTTGGAAATACACACTACATACAAAACTAGCTGCAGTGCTCTAACACCAGTTGCTATATGCTATAGTCAGATCACCAAATCGCATAAACATATAATGTCACAGTGTTTGCTGATCAATTATGTATGGATTCTTTGGTCACTATCTTGTTAGTCGTTGGTTGCATGACTATGTATGATTAGGTTGAATGCATGCGTTTTGGTTTGTTGTGCAAGATATAGCGCTATATAAGTTCCATTTACTATTATTATTATTAATATTATAAATATTATTATTATTATTATGTATTTATTAATTGTTGTTTTTTATTATTATTATATTATTATTATTATTATTATTTTATTATTATTATTATATTATTATTATTATATATTATGTCTTTTTCTCTTCTTCTTCTTCTTCTTCTTCTTCTTCTTCTTCTTCTCTTTTTTTCTTCTTTAGACCACCAAAATCGCATGTCACCGTGTTTTCTGATGAATCCTTTGATGGAATCTTTGGCCAACGCCTCACATCTTGTCACGACCGACACATCGCCGAGGGCACACCACCCTGCTATCCTGTCAGCCCTTCTACCCAGTAAAAAAGACCACCCAGCCCCCACCCTTCCCTGCTGTCCTTCTGCCGATTAGTCCGGACAGTTCTCTGTGCCTGAGGCTGACAGCCAAAAGACCATTCTCTGTGAGCAGCTCTGGTAGCTTCAAGGGAGACAGAAAACCCAACTTGTGTGGGTAATCCAGCTGGCTGACAGACCAAAAAAAAGCCTAGGAGGTGTGTTGTGATGAGCTAGGGATTGGGTTTTTTTTTGGGTTATTTTGGTATTTGTTATCATGCACATGGTGGATATTACTGGTGGAATGGATCGAATGACAACATTGGGTGGGATAAGGTATAATAATAATAATAATAATAATAATAAATAATAATAATAATAATAATAATAAATAATAATAATAATAATAATAATAATAATAATAACACTAATAATAATAATAATAATAATAATAATAATAATAATAATAATAATAATAATAATAATAATAATAATAATAATAATATATACTAATAATAATAATAATAATAATAATAATAATAATAATAATTACAACAATGTATAGTATGTGCATAGTGATGAATCTTGTAAAGCAAACAAACTGAAGGGCTTTTTCTGTTTTACTGACCTTTTTTATATTTTGCAACCAGGTTCCTCAACTCCTTGTTACCCTTAGAAAACTGAGGACTGCAAGCCATGAAGGAAGCTGGTTGCAAAGTTCTCAGTGGTGTCCCACTGGTCTATAAGACTACCAGATAGGTAGGGTGAGGTGTGAGTACATTTTATTGTGAAGACTGTTTTCCATGTCTTACACAGCTTTGAATTGAGACAAGGGGTTTGTTTCCCATTCCTTGGTTACAATTCAGAGGTTTATGGTATACTGATGGTGCGTATTTGTGTTTGGAATATATTTAGCCACCATTAAAGTAGCTGCATTCTGACTTTAGGGATGAATGGAGTATTGTACTTCTATCTTAGAGAAACACACACACACACAAACACAAACACACACACACAAACGCACACACACACACACACACACACACACACCACACACACACACACACACACACACACACACACACACACTTATCTATATATCTGGTCTTTCATCCTATACAATATAAAGAGACGCCGTTTCTGCCTCATGAATAATTCACCTGTTATAATGAAAGAAGCCAAAGGAAGCAGTCAGTCGTGATGTTTATGTCCACACACAGATACACTGGTGTATATTGCCTTTGATGTTGCTGCTGTGAGAGAGAATGGTTCATGTTTGTCTTTTTCTTTTCTTTTTGTTTTGGGGGGGGGGGGGGTGGTGGCTTTCTTTTGCTGACATTTTCAGTCATCATCATTCATTTTAAGAGCAGTAAATATTTTACACAATTATAAATCTAGCCAAGTGGGTCCAGTATTTGTTGTTGTTGTTGTTTCTCAGCTAAAAGTCTGATGTTTACTGATGATGAGCTTTTTTGTTTTAGCCATTTTTACCCACCATTATGGTAGCCTCAGTCTGATTTCGTGGATGGATAGAATATTTGACTTCTATTTATAAAACCAAACATGCACACACACACACACACACACGCACACACACACACACACACACAACACACACACACACACAACACACACACCACACACAAACACACACACACACACACACACACACACACACACACACACACACACACACGAGTGCTTATTCCATTATCCTTGATATAAAAGGATAATTAAAAGGATGAATAAATAAATGAATAATTAATCACACACACACGCACACACACACCACTCTATATATCTCGTCTTTCATCATATACAATATAAAGAGATGCCTTTCTGCCTCATGAATAATTCACCTGTTATAATGAAAGAAGCCAAAGGAAGCAGTCAGTCGTGATGTTTATGTCCACATGGATACACTGGTGTATATTTCCTTTGATGCTGCTGCTGTGGGAGAGAAAGAGGTAGGATGATGGTTGTCTTCCTTTTGTTTTGTTTTGGTTTATGTTGTTTTTTTTCAAACAAAATAATAGAATAAACACACACACATACACACGCACGCACGCGCACACATACACACACGCAAACACACACACACACACACACACACACACACAGAATATTAAACCAAGGCCCCGTGTGTGAACGCACACAGAACATCTTGCGCACACGTTAAATCATGTTCCGCTTTTCGCAAGAGTAGGCCATTGTGTGCTGGTGGGAAAAGATGACAGAATTTACAAAACCACAAACACACGGAGAGTGGTTGTAAAAAAGCACTTAATGGTTTATTGCATTATCCTCGATAAAAAAGAATGAAATAATAGAATGAAATAAAATAAAATAAAACACACACATTCAAACTCAACCTGTCTTTGTACTTGCCTGCACATGTACACTCTTTAGTCACAAGGCGTGGAACTGAATTCATTCCTTCATCATCAAAGACTTTCAGAGAAAGGAACAAATCGAACATGCCTCTTCTACCAGAAAATTTGCCACACTTTTTGAACTTCGTGCTTCGCAGAATCCACGATTTCCATCCTAATGAGAAAAAGGGTGATGTTTGGTGAATAAATCGTTGTGGCTTGGTGCATTCTTTATTTTTCCAGAAAACATGCATGGGTTCTGACATCAATGGTTTCTGTGAATTGTTAACTGTAGCACCGAAATCAATTCTTTTATTAAACAACGGCTTTATATATACATTGCACTTGAAGGGATTTTTTTTTCACGCTGAAAAAATCTCTAAAATTTCCGATAAGTAAGTCAAGATTTCAAGAAAAAAAAACCAAGGGGTACATGAAATTTAACAAAACCACAACTTGCGATGTGGGCGTGTGAAACACAACACAACACCAGTCCAGCACAGTACAGTACACTACACTGGACTACACTACACTACACTACACTACACTACACTACACTACACTACACTACACTACACTACACTACACTACACTACGTACATTACACTATACTACACCACACTACACTACACTACACAACACTATACCACACCACACCATACTACACTACACAACACTACACTACACTACACCACACTACACCACACTACACTACACCACACTACACTAACTACATCACACTACACTACACTACACTACACTACACTCTGCACCAGATACACTCTACTCCACTACACGCCACGCCACTGCACTGTGCACATTAACTCACAACACAAATTCGTTCCAAAATGAAGAGCACAAATTATGGACATGAACAGTGAAAGAGCATTTACATTAATGTAACATGTCTTTTTCTCTCTCGTTTCTTTCGCTGCCTCATCCTCTGTGGTGTTCCCTCCCTGGTGTTCCCACCCTGTTCATTTCAATCTTGCTGCCTAAGCTGTAACTATGTGCGTCAAGCCACATCCTCAGGGTGTCAGAAGTCCATTGGAAGCTCATCAATGTTAGGCCACTATGGGGTTACCAGCCAATGGGGCCCTGCACTGTTGTTGGGATCGCAATAAAGACGTTCAGTGATACCTCTTCTGAGCTAACATACGCAGGACATCACATACTACGACCCCTATTAACTACAGTAGAAGCTCAGTTGGAGTCTTCAAATCTTTGAAATGATAAGTTTTGAATAGTCAATGTGTAGAGTGCAGTGGCGTGGCGTGTAGTGGAGTAGAGTGTATCTGGAGCAGAGTGTAGTGTAGTGTAGTGTAATGTAGTGTAGTGTTGTGTAGTGTAGTGTAGTGTAGTGTGGTATAGTGTTAGTGTAGTGTAGTGTAGTGTAGTGTGGTGTAGTGTAGTGTAGTCCTGTGTAGTGCATTGTTATGCAGTGCAGTGTATTACAGTGTAGCATAGTGTAGTATAGTGTAGTCCAGTGTAGTGTAGCGTAGTGTAGTCCAGTGTAGTCCAGTGTAGTGTAGTGTACTGGACTGGACTGGACTGCAGCGTACACAAGTGTGGTGTAGTGCAATGTAGTGTAGTGTTTCTGTAGTGTTTATGATCATGACAAACGCCCCAGCATTAACTATGAACTTTCTTTTAAAATAATACCTCATAGCTTTTAAGTAGAATACTGAGAGATTATTTTTGTAGTTCTGCAAATCTACTCATTACCACGGACAATTATTTGTTATGCACTCTCTCACATTCACCTGACCAAAAAAAATCGCACAAGATATCCAATTCCATTGTCTGGTGTGGGACAAAAATCTAGCAACCCATTATTGTATAGTGGACAGCAAACAAACAAACAAAAAACATATGTCTCCAGTACAGATTCAACTTCGAGAGTTGATTGTATGGGAGTCCTAGCGGAGTTATCAAATTTAGGGACTACACCATCAACTAACAGTCACCATGCATATAGATGTCCCAGTGGAGCTATCCGATTTTAGAGGTAGTACCATCCACCGACCATCAACATGCACAGAGATTTACACACACATTTTATCGCTTATTCCCTGTAGAGGGATGGGCTTTGCCAGGTTAATCTTAACCCCTATACACTACACGGGATTTTGTTTGTTCCTTGGCTAGAACTGTGAGGTTCAGCGATAGTAAGAAGTTTTTCCCTCTATACAACCATTTTTACCCACATTAAGTTAGGTTTAGACCAGCTTTGGAAATACACACTACATACAAAACTAGCCGCAGTGCTCTAACACCAGTTGCTATAATATGCTATAGTCAGATCACCAAATCGCATAATGTCACAGTGTATGCCGATCAATTATGTATGGATTCTTTGGTCATTACCTCGCATTCTGTTTGACATCAGTTGCATGACTATGTAAGATTAGGTTGAATGCATGTGCTTAAGTTTGTCTTTGCAAGATATAGCGCTATATAAGGTGAATTTTTATGATGATGATGATGATGATGAAGATGATGATGATGATTATTATTATTTTGTTATTATTATATTATTATTATTATTATTATTATTATTATTATTATTATTATTAATATTATTTCATTATTATTATTATTATTATTATTATTATTACCCTTATCATCATCATCATCATCATCATCATCCATCATCATCATATCATCATCATCATCATCATCATCATCATCATCCATCATCATCATCATCATCATCATCATTATTATTAATGTTGTTGTTGTTGTTATTATTATTATTATATTATTATTATTATATTATTATTATTATATTATTATTATTATTATTATTATTATTATTATTATTATTATTATTGTTGTTGTTGTTGTTGTTGTTGTTGTTGTTGTTATTATTATTATTATTATTATTATTGTTCTTCTTCTTCTTCTTCTTCTTTCTCTTTCTTCTTCTTTCTTCTTCTTCAGACCACCAAAATAGCATGTCACCGTGTTTGCTGATGAATCCTTTTATGGAATCTTTGGCCAACGCTTCACATCTTGTCACGACCGACACATCGCCGAGGGCACACCACCCTGCTATCCTGTCAGCCCTTCTACCCAGTAAAAAAGACCACCCAGCCCCCACCCTTTCTTGCTGCCCTTCTGCTGATTAGTCTGGGCAGTTCTCTGTGCCTGAGGCTGGCAGCCAAAAGACCATTCTCTGTGAGCAGATCTGGTAGCTTCAAGGGAGACAGAAAACCCAACTTGTGGGTAATCCAGCTGGCTGACAGACCAAAAAAAAGCCTAGGAGGTGTGTTGTGATGAGCTAGGGTTTGGGGTTTTTTTTGGGTTTTTTTGGTATTTGTTATCATGCACATGGTGGATATTACTGGTGGAATGGATCGAATGACAACATTGGGTGGGATAAGGTATAATAATAATAATAATAATAATAATAATAATAATAATAATAATAATAATAATAATAATAATAATAATAATAATAATAATAATAGTAATAATAATAATAATTACAACAATGTATAGCATTTGCATAGTGATGAATCTTGTAAAGCAAACAAACTGAAGGGCTTTTTCTGTTTTACTGACCTTTTTTATATTTTGCAACCAGGTTCCTCAACTCCTTGTTACCCTTAGAAAACTGAGGACTGCAAGCCATGGAGGAAGCTGGCTGCAAAGTTCTCAGTGGTGTCCCACTGGTCTATAAGACTACCAGATAGGTAGGGTGAGGTGTGAGTACATTTTATTGTGAAGACTGTTTTCGATGTCTTACACAGCTTGGATTGAGACAAGGGATTTTGTTTTCATTCCTTGGTTACAGTTCAGAGATTTATGGTATACTGATGGTGCGTATTTGTGTTTGGAAAATATTCAGCCACCATTAAGGTAGCTGCATTCTGACTTCAGGGATGAATGGAGTATTGTACTTCTATCTTAGAGAAACACACACACACACAAACACAAACGCACACACACAAACACACACACACACACACACACACACACACACACACACACAAACACACCTCTATATATCTGGTCTTTCATCCTATATAATATAAAGAAATGCTGTTTCTGCCTCATGAATAATTCACCTGTTATAATGAAAGAAGCCAAAGGAAGCAGTCAGTCGTGATGTTTATGTCCACACGGATACACTGGTGTATATTTCCTTTGATGCTGCTGCTGTGAGAGAGAATGGTTGATGTTTGTCTTTTTTTTTTTTGGGGGGGGGGTGCTTTTTATTGCTGACATTTTCAGTCATCATCATTCATATTAATATCACTAAATATTTTACAAAATTTCAAATATAGCCAAGTGGGTCCAGTATTTGTTGTTGTTGCTTATCAGCTAAAAGTCTGATGTTTACTGATGATGAGCTTTTTTGTTTTTAGCCGTTTTTACACACCATTATGGTAGCTTCATTCTGCCTTTGTGGATGGATAGAATATTTGACTTCTATTTATAAGATCAAACAAACATACACACACACCTACACGTACGCACACACACACACACACACACACGCACGCACGCACGCACGCATACACACACATCTATATTTATCTAGTCTTTCATCTTATGCAATAAAGAACCACACTTTCTGCCTCATGAATAATTCACCTGTATAATGAAAGAAGCCAAAGGAAGCAGTCAGTCGTGATGTTTATGTCCACACGGATACACTGGTGTATATTTCATTTGATGCTGCTGCTGTGGGAGAGAAAGAGGGAGGATAATGGTTGTTTTCCTTTTGTTTTGTTTTGGTTTGTGTTGGTACTTTTTTCTCAAATGAAATATTAGAATAAACACAGATACACACACACATGCGCGCGCACACATCATAATAATAGTAATAATAATAATAATAATAATAATAATAATAATAATAATAATAGTAATGATGATGATGATGATGATGATGATGATGATGATGATGATGGATGATGATGATGATGATGATGATAATAATAATGTATGGAATTTATATAGCGCTGAATCTTGTAAAGCAACAAATCAAAGCGCTCAGATGACTTTTTATTTCATTTTATTTTCTTTATTTTTTTTATATCGAGGATAATGGAATAAGCACTCATGTGCTTTTTTTTACACCCATTTCCCGTGTGTATGCAGTTTTGTAAATTTTGTCATCTGTTTCCACCGGCACACAATGGCCTACTCTTTCGAAACGCGGAACAGGATTTAACTAAGGACACACGCACTCGCGCACCTACTCACACACACACACACACACACACATTAAAACTCAACCTGTCTTTGTACTTACCTGCACATGTACACTCTTTAGTCACAAGGTGTGGAACTGAATTCGATCTTTCATCATCAAAGACTTTCAGAGAAAGGAACAAATCGAGCATGCCTCTTCTACCAGAAAATTGGCCACAGTTTTTGAACTCCGTGCTTGGCGGAATCCACGATTTCCATCCTAATGATAAAAAGGGTGATGTTTGGTGAATAGATCGTTGTGGCTTGGTGCATTCTTTATTTTTCCAGAAAACATGCATGGGTTCCGACATCACTGAATGTGTGAATTGTTAACTGTAGCACCAAGATAAATTCTTTTATTAAACAATGGCTTTATATATATATATTGCAGTTGAAGGGAAAATTGTGGGGGTTTTTTCACGCTGAAGAAAGTTCTAAAACTTCCCATAAGTAATTCAAGATTTCAAGATTTTATTTTAAGAAAGGGGTACACGAAATTTAACAAAACCACAACTCGCGTATGTGGGCGTGTGAAACACAACACTAGTCCAGTACAGTACAGTACACTACACTGGACTACACTACACTACACTACACTACACCATAATACACTATACTACACTACACTACACCAAACAACACCACACTACGCTACACTACACTACACTACACTACACTACACTACACTACACTACACCACACGACACCACACTACACTACACTACGCTACGCTACACTACACTACACTACACTACACCATACTACACTACACTACACTACGCTACAGTACAACTACACTACACTACACCATGCTACACTACACTTCACTACACTACACTACACTACACTACACTACACTACACTACACTACATTTCACTACACTACACCACACTACACTACACTACACTACACCACACAACACTACACTACACTACACTACACCACATCACACTACACACACTACACTACACTACACTACACTCTGCACCAGATACACTCTACTCCACTACACGCCAGACCACTGCACTCCACACATTCACTCACAACACAAATTCGTTCCAAAATGAAGAGCGCAAATTATGGACATGAAAAGTGAAAGATTTTTTACATGAATGTAACATGTCTTTATCTCTCTCTTTTCTTTCACTGCCTCATCCTCTGTGGCGCTCCCACCCTGGTGTTCCCGCCCTGTTTATTTCAATCTCTCTGCCTAAGGCGTACCCATGTGCGCCATGCCACATCCTCAGGGTGTCGGAAGTCCATTGGAAGCTCATCAATGTCAGGCCACTATAGGGTTACCAGCCAATGGGGCCCTGCACTGGAGTTGGGTCGCAATAGAGATGTTCAGTGGTGCCTCTTCTGAGCTAACATGCGCAGGACATCACATACTACGTCCACGATTAACTACAGTAGAAGCTCAGTTAAGGAAAAAAGGTAAAGTTAAAGGAGTCCCATAACCTATAAGGTCGTAGGGGAGCAAGGCGTCAGAGACCTCACTTCTCTAGGGCCAGCATATTGAGGGCGGCGCCCATCTCCTCTCCCTCGCTGCTTTACCTTCCCTGACCCTAAAGAGGGCAGGTACCCATTTACAGCTGGGTGAACTGGGTGAACTGTACTGAAGCCAAGGCGCGCAAACGGTCACCCATCCAACTGGTAACCACGCTCGACGCTGCTTAACTTGGCTGGGGGAAAGCGAGTGCTCCGACCACTGAGCTATCCCGTCCCCAAGCTCGTTGGGGTCTTCAAATCTTTGAATTGATAAGTTTTGAATAGTCAATGTGTAGAGTGCAGTGGCGTGGCGTGTAGTGGAGTAGAGTGTATCTGGAGCAGTGTGTAGTGTAGTGTAGTGTAGTGTAGTGTCGTGTGGTGTGGTGTGGTGTGGTGTGGTGTGGTGTTGTGTAGTGTAGTGTAGTGTAGTTTTGTGCAGTTTTAGTTGTGGTGTGGTGTAGTGTAGTGTAGTGTAGTGTAGTTTGGTGTGGTGTGGTGGGGTGTGGTGAAGAGTAGTGTAGTGTAGTGAAGTGTGGTGTGATGTAATGTAGTGTGGTGTGGTGTAGTGTAGTGTAGAGTGGTGTGGTGTAGTGCAGTGTATTATAGTGTAGCGTAGTGTAGTATAGTGTAGTACAGTATAGTGTACTGTACTGTACTGGACTGTACTACAGCGTACAAAAGTGTGGTGTAGTGTAGTGCAATCTTGTGTACTGAAGTATATATTTCTGTAGTGTTTATGATCATGACAAACGTTCCAGCATAACTTTGAGCTTTCTTTTCGAAGGACATTTCATAGCACTGTAGAAGAGTACTTCAAGAGAAGAGTTCTGCAAACCTATCCATTACCACGGACAATTATTTGTGTTGCACTCTCTCACATGCACATGACCAAAAACTCTTCTTTTTGTTTTGTTTTGGTTTGTGTTTGTACTTTTTTTCAAATGAAATAATAGAATGAACACACACTCGCGCGCGCCCACACACACACACACACACACACACACACACAGATGAGACTATAAATCGAGGCCCCGTGTGTGGACGCACACAGAACATCTTGCGCACACGTTAAATCCTGTTCCACTTTTCGCAAGAGTAGGCCATTGTGTGCCGGTTGGAAAAGATGACAGAATTTACAAAACAGCAAACACACGGAGACTGGATTTAAAAAAGCACTAAATGATTTATTGCATTATCCTCGATAAAAAAGAATGAAATAAAAGAATGAAATAAAATAAATAAATAAAACACACACACACATTAAAACTCAACCTGTCTTTGTACTTACCTGCACATGTACACTCTTTAGTCACAAGGCGTGGAACTGAATTCATTCCTTCATCATCAAAGACTTTCAGAGAAAGGAACAAATCGAACATGCTTCTTCTGCCAGAAAATTGGCCACATTTTTGAACTTCGTGCTTCGCAGAATCCACGATTTCCATCCTAATGAGAAAAAGGGCGGTGTTTGGTGAATAGATCATTGTGGCTTGGTGCATTAATTTCTTTTTCCAGAAAACATGCATGGGTACTGACATCAGTGATTGCGTGAATTGTTAACTGTAGCACCAAAATCAATTCTTTATTAAACAACGGCTTTATATATACATTGCAGTTGAAGGGGAATTTTTTTTTCACGCTGAAGAAAGCTCTAAAACTTCCGATAAGTAATTCAAGATTTCAAGATTTTACTTTAAGAAACCTCCCCAAGGGGGTACATGGAATTTAACAAAACCACAACTCGCAGATGTGGGCGTGTGAAAAATACTCACAACACAAATTCGTTCCAAAATGAAGAGCACAAAGTATGGACATGAACAGTGAAAGAGCATTTACATGAATGTAACATGTCTTTTTCTCTCTTGTTTCTTTCGCTGCCTCATCCTCTGTGGTGTTCCCGCCCTGGTGTTCCCGCCCTGTTCATTTCAATCTCTCTGCCTAAGCGGTAACCATGTACGCCATGCCGCATCCTCAGGGTGTCAGAAGTCCATTGGAAGCTCACCAATGTTAGGGGTCCTGCACTGCTGTTGGGTCGCAATAGAGATATACAGTGGTGCTTCCTCTGAGCTAAAAGACGCAGGACATCACATACTACGTCCACGATTAACTACAGTAGAAGCTCAGTTGGGGTCTTCAAATCTTTGAATTGATAAGTTTTGAATAGTCAATGTGTAGAGTGCAGTGGCGTGGCGTGTAGTGGAGTAGAGTGTATCTGGAGCAGCGTGTAGTGTAGTGTAGTGTAGTGTAGTGTAGTGTGGTGTAGTGTTGTGTAGTGTAGTGTAGTGTAGTGTAGTGTAGTGTGGTTTAGTGTAGTGTAGTGTAGTGAAGTGTAGTGTAGTGTGGTGTAGTGTAGTGTAGTCAAGTGTAGTGCATTGTTATGCAGTGCAGTGTATTACAGTGTAGCGTAGTGTAGTATAGTGTAGTCCAGTGTAGTGTAGCGTAGTGTAGTCCAGTGTAGTCCAGTGTAGTGTAGTGTACTGTACTGGACTGGACTGCAGCGTACACAAGTGTGGTGTAGTGCAATGTAGTGTAGTGTTTCTGTAGTGTTTATGATCATGACAAACGCCCCAGCATTAACTATGAACTTTCGTTTCAAAGAATACCTCATAGCTTTTAAGAAGAATACTGAGGGATTATTTTTGTGGTTCTGCATGGCTATCCATAACAACGAACAGTTATTTGTGTTGCACTCTCTCACATTCACCAGACCAAAAAAACTAGCACAAGATATCCGATTCCATCGTCTGATGTGGGAAACAAATCTAGCAACCCATTATTGTATAGTGGACAGTAAAAAACCAACATATGTCTCCAGTAGAGACTCAACTTCGAGAGTTGCTTGTATGGGAGTCCTAGCGGAGTTATCAAATTTAGGGACTACACCATCAACTAACAGTCACCATGCATATAGATGTCCCAGTGGAGCTATCCGATTTTAGAGGTAGTACCATCCACCGACCATCAACATGCACAGAGATTTACACACACATTTTATCGCTTATTCCCTGTAGAGGGATGGGCTTTGCCAGGTTATTCTTAACCCCTATACACTACACGGGATTTTGTTTGTTCCTTGGCTAGAGCTGTGAGGTTCAGCGATAGTAAGAAGTTTTTCCCTGTATACAACCATTTTTACCCACATTAAGTTAGGTTTAGACCAACTTTGGAAATACACACTACATACAAAACTAGCCGCAGTGCTCTAACACCAGTTGCTATAATATGCTATAGTCAGATCACCAAATCGCATAATATCACAGTGTATGCTGATCAATTATGTATGGATTCTTTGGTCATTACCTCGCATTTTGTTTGACATCAGTTGCATGACTATGTAAGATTAGGTTGAATGCATGTGCTTAAGTTTGTCTTTGCAAGATATAGCGCTATATAAGGTGAATTTTTATGATGACGATGATGATGAAGATGATGATGATGATTATTATTATTTTGTTATTATTGTTATTATTATTATTATTATTATTATTATTATTATTATTATTATCATTATTATTATTATTATTACCCTTATCATCATCATCATCATCATCATCATCATCATCATCATCATCATCATTATTATTATTAGTGTTGTTGTTGTTGTTATTATTATTATTATTGTTATTATTATTATTATTATTATATTATTATTATTATTATTGTTGTTGTTGTTGTTCTTCTTCTTCTTCTTCTTCTTCTTCTTTCTCTTTCTTCTTCTTTCTTCTTCTTCAGACCACCAAAATAGCATGTCACCGTGTTTGCTGATGAATCCTTTTATGGAATCTTTGGCCAACGCTTCACATCTTGTCACGACCGACACATCGCCGAGGGCACACCACCCTGCTATCCTGTCAGCCCTTCTACCTAGTAAAAAAGACCACCCAGCCCCCACCCTTTCCTGCTGCCCTTCTGCTGATTAGTCTGGCCAGTTCTCTGTGCCTGAGGCTGACAGCCAAAAGACCATTCTGTGTGAGCAGCTCTTGTATCTTCAATGGAGACAGAAAACCCAACTTGTGTGGGTAATCCAGGTGGCTGGCTGACAGACCAAAAAAAAAAGCCTAGGAGGTGTGTTGTGATGAGCTAGGGTTTGGGTTTCTGTTTTTTGGTTATTTGTTCTCATGCACATAGTGGATATTACTGGTGGAATGGATCGAATGACAACATTGGGTGGGATAAGGTATGAGATCTTTATGCTGGCAATGTGATGGCTTAGGATGGAGATCGCCTTTAATCTACCACCAAGACCAAGGGGATTTTTCCGCAATCGTCAACATAAGTACCAATAGCATTCCCCTGAAATTCCTTCAGATACATTTTATTTATTTATTTATTTGTTTTATTATTTATTTATCTTACCACTTACAGTCACGGCAGATTGCGTGAAATTCGGGCTGCTCACCCCGGGGAGAGCACGTCGCCACAAGAGCGGCGCCACCCTTTTTTGTGTTGCTTTTTCCTGTCTGCAACTGCATTTATTTCGCTATCAGAGTGGCCCTTTTCTACTTAAATTTGCCAGGGACAACTCTCTTGTTGCCGTGGGTTCTTTTACGTGCGCTAAATAATCATGTGTAACACACGGGACCTCGGTTTATCGTCCCATCCGAAAGACTAGCACCCAGACCACCACTCATGGTTTAATAGATGAGGAGGGGGGGGGGGGTGGCCCACACGGGATACAGACGATAAACCAAGGTCCCATGTACGAACGCATGCATAGCATCTTGTGCAGACTTCAAACCTCTCCTGTATTTCAGAGGGGTAGGATTTTCATGCCAGCTAGAACAACTGGCAACATTGTATTTAAAAGTTACAGGCACACTGGAGTCATGACTATTTAGATGTCATCACCAAAGTTAAAATGCAGCTGTCTTACTAGAGGGTAAAAGCTGCGCGTACAGAAACCCCACCATTGGAAAACTGTAGAGGTCTGGATACTACTACTACTACTACTACTACTACTACTACTACTATTAACGTATGGAATTTATATAGCGCTGAATCTTGTAAAGCAACAAATCAAAGCGCTCAGATGACATTTTTTGTATGCGTGTGTATGCGGTTTTGTAAACTTTGTCATCTGTTCCCGCCGGCACTCAATGGCCTACTCTTTCGAACAGCGGAACAGGACTTAGCATGTGAGCAAGATGTTCTGCATGCGTTCGCACACGGGGCCTCGGTTTAGAGTCTCATCCGGAGGACGAGGAATGAGGAACGAAGGGGTAGGAAAGCTGTAGGTTTGGTAACAGAACATAATTATGCAAGAGGAAAACAGTAGTTTTGGTAACAGGTCATATGCAAGATGAAAACTGTAGTTTTGGGAAAAGGTCATGTGCAAGAGGAAAACAATGGTTTTGGGAAATGGTCCTGTGCAAGATAAAAACATTAGTTTTGGTAAAAGGTCATAATTATGCAAGGAAAACAGTAGTTTTGGGAAAAGGTCATGTGCAAGAGGAAAACAGTAGTTTTGGTAAAAGGTCGTATGCAATCAGTCAATGATTTGGTCGCACAGCATTACAGTCTTTAATGAGGAAATAGTGGTGGTGTGAAACGAGTGCAAGTAGCCACTTACAACTGCTCAATCATTTTGGAAATCATTTATCAAAGATTCAACTTACATTAAAAACACACACAAAATGAAATTCTAGAGAATAAAATAGTTCAATGACAGCATTTTAGGCATTGAATAAAGCCAATACCTTTGGCCTGATCTGTCTGGAGTTTCAGGTCCTGGATGAGTCTTCGTCAGAGGTCACCACAGTATGAAAGCTCCACTCACTGCGGTACACTACAGTGAGAACATTTTCAAGAGTTAGAAGTGCCGGTTGCATTCATTACAATGTTTGTGATTTGAACCATTTTCCCTGTGTATATTTGGTTCTTATGTTTTTTCACACACACACACACACACACTCACGCGCACACACACACACACATGCACAGGCGCACACACACACACACACATACACACACATACATACATACATACATACATACACACACAGCAGAAAAAAGGAGGTGAATTACATCACTGGCTGACGCAAAGCATTACGTTATCACACTTCCTCAGTGCACATTGTGTGATCCCTGCCAGGCATGGCAGCGTCTGTGTCTTCCACACAGGGGCAGATAACAAGGTGCGTGGCTGAGGTTGTCTTTCCCTCGCCCTAAGCATTTGTGCTATGTGTGTGTGCCAAAAGTAGAGTATGGTGGAAAATTGAGCTTGTGCAAGAGAGAGAGAGAGAGAGAGAGAGAGAGAGAGAGAGAGAGAGAGAGAGGGGGGGGGGGAGGGAGAGTGAATGGGAGAGATAGAGAGAGAGGCACATAGAGACATACACACACACACACACACACACACACACACACACACACACACACACATTTTCATCCAATATCCCAACTTGTTAAGGGAGTAAAATAAAATAAAAACTGACAGACACACACACACACACACACACACACCTCCCTCAACATCAAAGTTCACTTCTCTGTACACCCACACGCTCCCATAAACTCCTTAAGCCCCAGAGTGTGGAGCTAAATCAATTCTTACTTCATCAAAGATATTTGCAGAAAAGGGAAAATATCAAACTGGCTTCCTCTACCAGAAAATTGGCCACACATGTTGAACTCTTGGAGCTTGTCTTGTTCATCCTACATAGAAGACAGGGACATTTGTGGTTACAGCTTTCTGGCTCTGTGCGTCCTTTTCTTGACAAAGAAGACTGAAGTGTTTGGAATTCAATGAATTTATGGGCTGTTAACTGTAGCCTCAAGTCAAATCATACCCTGTATCTCAGCTTGACATAGACTTTCCGGGTTAATGTGAAGAATGGGTTGTCTTAATTTGTGTGAAGAGTATTCCACTTTTTTCATGAAAAATGTAGCATTTCTGAGATGATAGCTTAACACCATGGGGAGGGGGGGCCATGTCTCTCCGTCTCTTTGTTGCAGTCTCTGTCTCTCCGTTTCTCTGTCTCTGCCTCTGCCTCTCTCTCTCTCTCTCGGTACTGGATGTAAGAAAAGTACATGGAAGCTACTAATTACCCTCAAATTAAAATAAATTATTTGGATTTGACTTGATTTGATTTGACACCTTTCTCTCTATTCTCTCTCTCTCTCTCTCTCTCTCTCTCTCTCTCTGTCTCTCTCTCTCTTTATCTCACTCGCACACAACGTACGAAAATACACAGACCACACACCACACACACACACACACACACACACACACACATACATACGCACACACACTTCTACATCAAAGCTTTTTTCTCTACACTTGGGTGCATGCTCAGTAAACTCCTTAAGCCCCACAGTGTGGAACTAAATCAATTCTTACCTCATCAACGAAATTTGACGAAACACGGAAAATATCAAACTGGCTTCCTCTACCAGAAAATTGGCCACACATGTTGAGCTCTTGGAGCTTGCCTTGTTCATCCTACATAGAAGACAGGGACATTTGTGGTTACAGCTTTCTGGTTCTGTGCGTCCTTTTCTTGACAAGGAGACAGAAGTGTTTGGAATTCAATGAACTTATGGGCTGTTAACTGTAGCCTCAAGTCAACTAATTTCTAGTATGAAGGTTTGACACAGACTTTCCATCTAAAGATAGAATTGGTTATCTCATCTTGAGTGAAGAGTCTTCAGTTTTTTTCTTGAAAAATGTAGCACTTCTGAGATGATAGCTTAAGACCATGGGGAGCATCTTTCTCTGTCTGTGTGTCTCTGTTCCTGTGTCTCTGTCTTTGTCTGTTTCTCTGTCTCTGTCTCTCTCTCTCTCTCTCTGGTACTGGATTTAAGAAAAGTACATGGAAGTTACTACTTACCCTCCAACTAAAATAATTCGATTGGACTGGATTTACCTGTTTTGATTTGACACCTCTCTCTCTATTCCCTCTCTCTTATCACTCACACAACACACACACACACACACACACACACACACACACACCACACACACACCACACACACACCACACGTTTGCATAAGTACGCACACCACATGCAGTCATACACATACACACACTTCTACATCATTGCTCTTTTTCTCTACACTTGGGTGCATGCTCAGTAAACTCCTCAGTCCCATAGTGTGGAACTAAATCAATTCTTACCTCATCAAAGATATTTGCAGAAAAGGGAAAATATCAAACTGGCTTCCTCTACCAGAAAATTGGCCACACATGTTGAACTCTTTCAGCTTCTCTTGTTCATCCTACATAGAAGACAGGGACATTTGTGGTTACAGCTTTCTGGCTCTGTGCGCCGTTTTCTTGACAAAGAAGACTGAAGTGTTTGGAATTCAATGAACTTATGGGCTGTTAACTGTAGCCTCAAGTCAACTAATTATTAGCATGAAGGTTTAACACAGACTTTCCAGCTAAAGATAGAATAGGTGATGTCATCTTATGTGAAGAGTCTTCAACTTTTTTCTTGAAGAATGTAGCACTTCTGAGATGATAGCTTAACACCATAGGGGGCATCTCTCACTGTATCTGTGTCTCTGTCTCTTTTTCCCGTTCTCTGTCTCTGTCTCTCTCTGTACTGGATGTAAGAAAAGTACATGGAACTTACTAATTACCCTAAAACTAAAATAATTTGATTGGAGTTGAGTTGACTTGATTTGATGTGATACCTCTCTCTCTGTTTTTCTCACTCTCTCTCTTTACCTCACACACACCTACATATGGACATAAATACACACACCACAGACAGACACACACACACACACATACACACCTCCCTCTACATTAAACCTCACTTCTTTGTACACTTACATACTCACTAAACTCCTTATGTCCCAGAGTGTGGAACTAAATCAATTCTTACCTCATCAAAGAAATTTGCAGAAAAGGGAAAATATCAAACTGGCTTCCTCTACCAGAAAATTGGCCACACATGTTGAGCTCTTTGAGCTTGTCTTGTTCATCCTACATAGAGACAGGGACATTTGTTGTTACAGCTTTCTGGCTCTGAGCGTCCTTTTCTTGGCAAGGAGACAGAAGTGTTTGGAAATCAATGAACTTATGGGCTGTTAACTGTAGCCTCAGGTCAAAGCATTACCTGTATGTTGGCTTGACATAGACTTCCCGGGTAAAGTGGAGAATAGGTTGTCTTAATTTGTGTAACCTCTAAACTTATTTTTTAGAAAATGTAATATTTCTTAGATGTTAGGCTAATGGAGTCAGAGGGCATTATCTCTCTCTCATACACACACACTATGCATACACAGATAACAACCCCCCCCCTACCGCCACACACACACACACACATACACACATACATCGTTTAATATCACTAAGAGTGAACAGACGTAAAATCGAAGACAACAACAACACACATACACATTTACACTATAAACCGAGGCCCCGTGTGCGAACGCATGAATAACATCTTGCGCACACGTTAAATCCTGTTCCGCTTTTCGAAAGAGTAGGCCATTGTGTGCAGGTGGGAACGGATGACAAAATTTACAAAACCGCATACACACGGGGACTTCATGTAAAAAAGCACATGAGTGCTTATGCCATTATCCTCGATATAAAATAATAAATAAACAAATAAATAAATACACACATTCAAACAACATTGCCAACCTTACACTTTAAGGGGACAACTGAAGGACCTCAGGGCTGATGTGAAGCATGACGTCATCATTTTATTTCAGTGCACACTGCCAGGCATGACAGAGTCTGTTACTTCCACACAGGGGCAGATAATAAGCTGTGTGCCTGAAATTGTCTTCCTCTAGGCTTCAGCATGATTGTGCATGTGTGTGTATGAAATGTATCTTATTAAATTTGCCAGTTAGCCTTTCAAATTGTTTTTTTAAAAAACAACACTTTTATAGGGAATCTGTGAGAACACTGAACACAATATTCTTAAAATACCTCTCTCTCATACACACATCCACAGAAACACACACACATAAACACACACACACACACACATGCACACACAAGCACTCATCACAGCTCACCTATCTGCCATGCACCAGTGCATGCAAACATTGTCACGCAGCTCTGAGCTAAATCAATTCCTTTCTTCATCAAAAAAGTTTGCAGACAAGGACAATGTGAACATAGCATTTAACTGGAAAATATATACACTTTTGAACTCTTTACGCTTCACAGAGTCTGTCTCTTTCATCCTAATGAGAAAAGGGGAATGACTGTAATTAAATCTTTCTAACTCACTGCTCCCTTTTTGGGCACAAAAAGCAACTGTTTTGGAAAAGAATGTACTTATAAGTTATGTGCTATAGCCTAAAATGGTTTAGACCAAAGGCTGTGTCAGTTCACCTGCCTTAGAATGTGTTAAATGGATGCCGTAGCCGAGTGGTTAAGATCGTTGAACTTCAATGCTGCAGGTTTCAGAAGGCATGGGTTCAAATTCATATAGTGGCATCTGTTGATTTAAGAGAGGGGGGGGGGGGGATTTTTTACTATCTATCAGTTGAACTTCAAGTACAGAAAAGCCTGTACCTTCGTTCCCTTCATTTATATGCTCATGCAAAATATCGTATATGGGCTCTAAAATCCTGTAATTCATTCCACTGTTCAGTGGGTTACATGGTTAGAACATTGTGCTGGCAATCTGACGACCCGGGTTCAATTCCCGTTCAAGGGGATATTTTCCCCTCAAGTTAACATCAGTGCAGACTCCATTCTCTCCCAAAGTTCTTCGAATGAGACTATAAACCATGGCCCGGTGTACGAACGCACGCAGAACATCTTGCACACACATTAAATCCTGTTCCGCTTTTTGTAAGAGTAGGCCATTGTGTGAATTTACAAAACCGCATACACACAGGGACTGGATGTAAAAAAAGGACATAAGTGCTTATTCCAATATCCTCGATATAAAAGAATAAAATAAAATAAATAACATAAAAGATAAAATACTCATCATGCAATATGTACAATGAAATGAATTGCTCAGAAGTTGGCATGTGTTGGATGAGGCCAGAAGGCAGACCTCCTGTAGGTAACAAGGAAAGAAGAAGACCAGGCATTACAGATCCCACCCAGTAATGGGAAAATAGAGAGAGAATTTCCCAAAAAATTTAGCTTTTGGAACCAATTTAAAACAAGTAAAAAACCCAAAAAAGAAAAAAATTTTTCAAAAAAAATTTATAATTTTTGGGCACCTTCCCAAGTTTCCCTAAAAAAAAGTCTTTGGGGTGTTCACTGTCAAATAAAAAAGCATAAAAAATAAATTAACTTCCCTACCGCGATTCTAAAGCCCAATTTTGCCCCAACTGAAAAGGAAAATGATGTAAAACATAAAGGGCTTATAAAAATATAAAAAACTAAACCAATTTAAAACCCAATGCAAAAAACCAAAAAATTTTTCTTTCCCTCTTTTACCAAATTGAATCTAAGCGAAACCTGGTTAAAAAATATTCCGAAAAAGAAAGAAAGAAAAAAGGAGAAGAGTAATTTTTTCAAAATTTTAACAAAAATTTCTTCATTTTCCCCCCTTTTTAAATAAAATAATTTGATTTTAAAAAAGGGGAAAAAATTTTATAATTTTTTTGGAAATATGAAAAAACAAAAATAACGACAAAGAATTTTAAAAAAACCATGATAGAAAAAGAAAAACAACAAACTAAAAACCGAAAAAGGGAGGGAAACAGGGT
Organism: Rapana venosa; assembly: GCA_028751875.1. NCBI lineage: Eukaryota > Metazoa > Mollusca > Gastropoda > Neogastropoda > Muricidae > Rapana > Rapana venosa. Next base: position 37,744,715 of record CM054160.1, on the reverse strand, counting down.
CCAAAAAAGGAACCAAGCCGGGAAAGCCAGCCCGCAACAAAAAGCAAACAAGGGTACATTAAAAAAAAGGGGAATAAACAAATAACAGATTTTTAAATAAAACCACCCTTTTTCTTTAACAAAAATCTGGGTTTTTTTAAACAAAGTTTACAATAGGAAAACAGGACAAAAGCAAAACCAAAAAGAAGGAACAAAAACAAAAATAAAGAACTCAAATTATTTTTTTGAAAAAATCATCCCAAAGGCTTTTTTGTTTAAAAAAACAAAAGGGCATAAAATACTAAAAAAAGAGAGAGAGAGAGAGAGAGAAGAGAAGGGAGAGGGAAGAAAAAAAAAAAGGAAAAAGAAAAAAAAATTGAATTTAAAAAATTTTTAAGTACATAAATTTAAAACAATAACTTTGGAGAAAAAGGAAGAGAAAAAGAAAAACCCCAAATTTTGGGGAAAGAGAGAAGAGAGAGAGGAAGAGAGAGAGAGAAGGGGAAAGAAAGAAGACAGGGACAGAAAAGAAACATACAGGGTGACATAAAAACAGACAAAATAACAACGAAACAACAGACAGAAAAACAGAACGGCAGACACCCACAGAGGAGCCCAGACCCCAAAGGAGACAGAGAGACCAAAAAATCCCCGAAATCTTAAACAACAGGCGATGTTTAGAAAAAACCCCCAAAAATTAAATCAAAAAAAAGAAAAATTTTAGAAAGGGGAAAAAAAGGGAGGGGGAAATGAAAACTTGTTTTTTTTCTTTTTATTACTTTCATCAGCCACAAAATTTCCCAAATATCAAATGAAAAACTTAAACCCTTCCCAAAAAAGGGGAAGAAAAAAAATGAGGAAAAAAGAGCGCAAAGAATTTTATAGGGGTTTGTAAACAGGAAACAGTTTGGGGCGGAAAAAAGCTCCCAAGTTCCAAGGGTTCACCACCCAAGACCAAGGGGAAAAAAAGGCAATTGGCAAATTTCACCTAAGTTGCATTGGGTGGAATCACGTCCAAAACAAGCCATTGATAAATCCACAAAGTCACATTGAAATTTGAATTGCCTAACATTTTGTAAAAGGGGTAAACTATTTTTTCTAAATTTCCCAGCCTTTTTTACTGTACCAAGACCATTCATTCAAAAGTTTCAACGAAAAGGCGGTCAAACAAACAAGAATGAAAAAGAGACTGAAATACCACATTGAAACGTGACATTTTCAACAATGTTTCCCTTGAAGCACAATGACCCCAAAGAGTGGTTTCCAAAAGCTAGATAGGTGCTTACTAAGTGAAAGAAAGGGTTGCCAGTTACATGTTTGTATTTCAGTGAAGTCAGCTGCACTCCCCTCATTGCAACCCCAATCTTTTTGTTCTTAATAAATGGCAATGGGCTCTTTTATTAAAAACAATTGCAGTAAACAACGTTTGTGATTTCTTTATTGGAGGAAAAATCACCTTAATTTATGTATTGCATAATCTGCAATTATTGATTATTTATATTAACTTCCTGTAACTGTTATTGAAAAGCCAAGAGCATGTGTCTAAGCAAGAGTGGGTTCCCACCCAATTCGAACCCATTACCCCTTCTTTTTTACAAATTTAAATAACGGGTCTTAAACCATTGTTAATATGCACTAAACAATTTTAGGGCAGTTTTGGAGTTTTTTTTGGGCGAAAAATGAACAGCTTTGTCTAAAACCAATTTTGCAAGATTTAAAATATTCCCATATAAAACAGTTGCAATGTTTTTTAAAAGAAGACAGAGTTAGAAAAGATTTAACCACCAGTTTCCCTTTTTCTCTATTAAAAACAGACTCAAGTGAGCGTAAACGTTAAAAAATTAGCATTAACAGTAAAAGGCATTTATTGTCCAACCCTGAAAAAGTTTGATAAGAAGGAATATTTGCCAGATGTTACAAGAATTTTCATGTTAAAAGTGCAATGGCAAAGGTAAAAGATGAGTGTAAAGGGGTTCATGGGTCTTTGGTCGGGTGAGTATGGGGGGCGCACAACCGGTGAGGGTGGGTGGTGTGTGGTTTAATTCAGAAAGCTTTCACAAAAAGCCACACCATTGTAGTAAATGAAAAAAAGGAATGATATACATTCTAAAGTAAATTGTTGTCAACACATATCTTCTTTTTTTCCTCTCTTGTATCCTCTTCCTTTCCCCTCATTTCTGGGGGTTTTCCAACACTCCTCTCTTTTTTTGGGCTGCTTTCTCCCTCTCTTTTTTTTACATTTCCTACTAGTGCTTGGTCTCTCATGGATGCAGATACTTAAACAGCAAAAAACTTTCCTTTTGGCCTCCTAAGTTCCAAAACTCTTTTAAAAAAAAAAAAAAAATTCCAATATCAGGCAGCTCACCCATTGACATTTGCATTAAATATAATTGTGGTTACTTTGGTGATATTTATCAGTCCATCACTTGTTAATAAGCTATTCCGATGACATCTAATGCCCTTTTTGCCCATCCATCTCAATGATTAACATCCTACTTTTTAAAGGTGAACAGGCATTACGTGTTACTAAGGTTTTTTCTGCGCCACTTGTAAGAGCTTTGTTTAACAGTCAAAATACTTTTTTTAAGAGAGCCGAGGCAAGGTTACCCAGTGGGGAAACCCATAAAAATTTGGGTTTCAAAAGGAAAATGATTGATACAATCGAAATCCTAACCACCAGGCTATCCCATCCCCTTGCTGGATCTGATTTATGTTCATTATTTTCACCAAATGACATGATAAAGACTTAAAGACTACCATCTTTGTTATTGTCTTAAAAACCTAGAGACAATTGATAACTTTGCTTTCTGCATATAGTTCTGTCATCAATTCTAAAATTCACCGGGGCTTTCAAAACAACGTAAAAAAGTTTGATAGCATACTTCTGGAAGCTCAGAACTAATTTTTAAATATGTTTTCGTAACCAGTAGGATTGAGGGGTAACACTCATTGGCAATTCATCCAATCCACGGAGTACTTATGTAAAGTGTGTTTTTCCATATCACCTAAAAGAAGTTACTTACCAAAACCCATGTTTTACACTGAGGGCCAGTGATCTGCATGCTTCCAAAGATACACCATCCGGGTTCATCCAATTAAAACTTTTAACCCTAAAAAGTCAAAAAACCTTAACCACTTGGCTACAAAGTCTGTCCCTAAACACATTTAATGCAGATTAAAAGAGTCATCTCTTTAAAACTGCACAGTTTGTCTTACCACATTAGTATAGCCCAGACTAAAGTACCATTATAAAAACCATGAAAATTTCCCAAAAAGAAACACGGTAGAGATTTAATAAAGCCATTCTTTTTTCCCCACTTTAAAAAAATAAAGAGAACAGACTCCTTTAAGCTAAAATTTCAAAAAACAATAGGTAGAATTTTCGTAAAAGGCTATTTCCCCAATTGTTTGCCCGAAAACTTTTCTTAAAAGAAAGGATTGATTAACTCAATTGCTGCAAACGTTAACACATTTGATGCAGACATTTAGATGTATTTTTTAAAATGGGTTTGTTTTTGGGTTCCCGGTTTTTCTTTTTTTTTTTCCCCAAGTGTTGGTTGTGTTGTTTAAGCTGTTGTGTCTTGTCCAATTAATAGAGCCCAGAGACATGAACGAAAAAAAAAGACAAGACAGAGGCCAGACCAGACACCTAAAACAAAGAGAACACGAGAATAAAGAGACCAAACGGAACAAACAGACGGGGAAGGAAAGAAGAGAGCGGACAGTAGGATCATCGTCTGCCCCCCCAGTCGATTAGAGTGTGTCCCAGGGAAGTGAGGGGCGGTTGTTGCGGTAATGAGACAGAGAACAAGAATGCCAGGGAGCTAAACTTTCCTAACCCCTCGCACACAGCAGACAGAGACAGTCCGGGAGTTTAAAACCCACTTCTGTTAAATTCCTGCCTTTTGTTATTTTTCTCTTCTTCTTCTCTTGTTCTTCCCACGTTTCCCTTTTCCCAACTTGACTGTTTTTCTTCTTCTTTATTTCTTTTTTCTGTCGGGAATCTATTAAATTGGGGGATTATTGGCTATCTTTGAAAATCCCTCTTAACATCATTCATGCAGATTCTTCCCTTCGGCTTGACATTTCTGTCCCCTTCCCTTTATTTTCTTCTTTTTCGTTTTTGCATTTTTTTTCTTTTCCCAATTCTTCTTCCTTCTTTTTTCCTTTTTCTTCTAAATTCAAAAATCTTCTTTTCTTCTCTTGGCTTCCCTTTCTTCTTTCTCTTTATCCAATTTCCTTCTTTTTTGCATTTCTTCTGCCTTTTTTTGCTTTTTTCTTCTTTGAATTTCTTCTTCTTGAGTTTTCTTCTTTTGGCATTTCTTCTTCTTCTTCGTATTTTCTTTTCTTCGCTTTTCTTCTTTTCTTCTTCAATTTCCGCATTCTTCTTTTTCTACTTCTTCTTCTCTCTCCATTTTTTTTGCATTTCCCTCCATTTTCTTCTTCTACCTTTACAATCTTCTTCTTCTCTTTCTTCAGTCTTTGATTCCTTTTGGCATTTTTTGAATTTCTTCTTTTGCATTTCAAATTTTCTTCAAAACCCTTAAGATTTTCTTCAATTCTTCTTCTAACTTTTCTTCTTTATTTCTTTTCCCTTCTTTTCCTTTTTCTCTTTCTTTCCCTTCTTTTTGTCATCTTCTTCTTTCTTCAAATTTTTTCTTTTTTTTCTTTTCTTCTTAAATTTTTTATTTTTCCTTTTTCCTTCAAGAATTTCTTTTTTGGTTTTTTCAATTCTTTTTTCCTGACTTTCTTGTTCTTCTTGTTTTTCTTGTTCTTTTTCTAAATTTCTTCCCTTTTCTTTCCCTTATTTTTTCTTGTTCTTAGTTCACTTCTTTCTTCTTCTTCTTTTTCCCCCCTTTTTTTCTTCTTCTTTCTTCTTCCCTCTCTCTCCTTCTTCTTTCCCAAAATTCACACATTTCTTTCTTTTTTGGGACTCCTTGAAAATTCTCTTATCCCTCAAATTTTTTCTTTCTTCCTTATCCTAATTCCGTCCTTCCTTCAACCGAGTCTTTTCTTCTTTTCCCCTGTTTTAAACCCTTTCCCCTTTCTCTTCCTTTCGCCTCTCCATACTTTTCTGAAACATCACAATCCGTGCCTTATTCCTCTTTCTTTCTCTTTTTTCTTTCTTTTCTTTTTTTTTTTAAATCTCTCCTTTCTCTCATCTCTCTCCCTCTCTTTTCTCTTCTCCCCTCTCTTCTCTCCGTCTCTTCCTCTCTCTCATCTCTCTCTCTCCTCTCCTTCTCTCTCCTCTCTCTCTCCCCTCTCTTCACCTCCTCATGGAAGCATTGCCTCGCATCTGACACCGGGTTTGATTCCCGTTCATGGATATTTTTCCCTGATAACTTCGTCAACTCCACTCTCCCAAAATCTCTCGTGAATTGTAACCTCCCCTTCACCACCGAGTCTTTGCGCCATTTTTTCCCGTTCCGTTTTTAAATTATCATTGTCCCTGGGTCGGTGAAAATTTGCCCTCCCTATTCCTGTCTTTACTCCATTATCCTCGTTAAAAAAATTTTTTTTTTTTTTAATAAATTTCTCTCTCTCTCCTCTCTCTCTTCTCCTCTCTCTCTCTCTCTCTCTCTCCTCTCTCATTCTCTCTCTTCTCTCTTACTCTTTCTTTTCTTCTGCATCTTCGCCCTGTTGTTTCTGTCATGTCTGTTTTTTTTCTTCTCTTTCTCTGCTTCTCCTCTCCTCTCTTTTCTCTCTTCTCAAATCTCTCCCCCCCCACCCTCAACCTGTGTTTCCCATATCCATTACCGTGGCCTGCAATTAAAAGGTTTTTTTTGCTCTTTTAAAAATGTAGTTTATCGAACCACTAACTTGCTGATGTTTTTCTACCAAATTTTAATCTTCTCTTGCCCTCTCTTTCCGGTTGTATTTTTTGTTGATAACTTTGTTTTTCTTTGTTGTTTTCGTTTGGTTCTATTTCCGTTTTAGTTTGTAATTTTTTTATTTTTTCTTCTTTTTTGCTTAACGCTCAGCAGCAAATTTATTGTCTGCTTATGAAATCTCTGTCGCCTCTAACCTTACTTCCCCTACATTCGCTCCCCATAAAACATATTTGTAGTCTTTTTTAAAACTATGAGAAATTTACCATAAAGGAAAAGTGGATTTTTCTACATAATTTTTCCAAGACAACTATCTTCCCCCCCCCCCAAACCCTTTTCTTCTTTATTTCTTTATTTGGTGCATTTGTTTATGTACTGTAAACGTAGTTCTGCTTATGGGTAAACTGATTGAATATTGGTTTTGTACGCAATAATTTTTTAGGCTTAGCGAATGCAAAATTGTCGTTTAAAAATAATACATCAGCATCACTTTGAATAGTAACACCAGAATCACACGGCCGAAACAACAACAAAACCTCCACAACGTACATAACAAAAAAAAACCAACTCACCAAAACAACAAACAACCAAGAAGGCGACACGTATGAAAAAGGACAACGAAAGTTTAATAATTTAAGAAATGATCAAATGTTTTATCGCGTAATTAATGTTTCATCAGATTTTGTGAACCTACAAACCAAGCCAACAAATAAAGTTTGTAAAATCCTGAAAAGCCCTTTCAGACAAGGCCACACCACAAAAGAACAACCTATAGAGATTTAGAAATCCATGAACAACAGTTCATCACTCTTGCCAACAGGGTTTCCTGAAATGGTGGAACTGAATATGCCTTCAAATACGAAGACCAATTTGCTTAGTGTTTTGGACTGCTAAACAATTCTTTTAAGCTCTCGGGTGTCGCTGTCTGTTCTTTTCTATATCGTACATTTCCATAGTGTTTGACTTGTTTCTGTTTCTGCGCCTATCTCTCGGTCTCTCGTCCTGCCTCCCTGTCTGCGTTTTTTCCAAATTTCCTTTGGTGGTCTAAGTTACCCGATTTTTACTGTCTGTCTACGAGTTATGTCTATATGTATGCTGCCCTGTCAATTGTCTTTGCCCCTGTCTCTCTGTCTCTCGATCACTGCCCTCTCTCTGTCTCTCTTCTGACTCTTTCTCTTCTCTCTCTACTGTGTGATTCTGTGTCTTTCGGACTGTCTGTCTCCCTTAATTCAATTCAAAATTTTATTTCGCAGAGACGAAAAATTTTCCGGTGGTCTCAAGCCATACATAAAATCTTTTTTCTGTTTGTCTCTGTATCTTTTTTGTCCGTCTGTTTATCTGTCTCTCAGTCCTTCCCCTCTTCTCCTCTCTCTCTCTCTCTCCCCCTTCTCTTCTCTCCCCACTCTCTCTCACTCATTTCCTCCTCGTCAACATCTCGTCTCTCCCATTCTCATCTCTTCTCTCTCTTCTTTTCCCCTCTCTTTCTTCTCTACTCCCTCTCTCTCTCTCCTCTCTCCTGTTTGGTGTCCCAGTGTGCTACCCCAATTTAGAGGCTGTGACATCACCTCTGTGTTTCTGTCTGACTGCCTCTCTGACTCTGTCAATCGGGTCTGTCCGTTTGTCTGTCCTCTGTCTTCTGTCTGTCTCCCTCTTTTACTCTTGTCAATCTTTCTGCCCTGTCTCTGTCTCTGTCTGTCTCTGCCTGAGTCCCCCTTTTTCTCTCTGCTCTCTGTCTCTCTCTCTCTCTGGCTCTCTGTCTGCTTCTCTGTTTTTGTTTTGTTTTTATAGGGCTTTTTGTTTGGGTTGCCTCTTTCTGCTTTAACTGTCTGTCTGTCCCCCTGGTCTGTCTTTTTCTGTCCTGTCTGTCTCTCTCTCCTCCAATTTTTCTTCTTCTCTGTCCTGAGTCTCTTTCTCTGTCCCCTCTCTTCTTTTCTCTTCTGTTTTTTGTTTGTTTTATATTTTAGTTGTTGTTGTTGTTGTTGTTTTTGTTTGGCAGTCTTTATTAATATTTGTGGTTTATTAATAACTAATAAGGAAATTTGAGTAGTTGGCTGCGTATCTATTCGAACGATTCTTTCCATTATCATCCGTCATTGACTTGGATTTTTAAAAACATTGACTTATCTACCTTGCTTTGCCATTCTTTCCATGAGGGCCTGGTGCAAATATGCTTCAAAGTCAAAGTCAAACTTTTATTTTAAGCCATCTATGTTTCTATGCTTCTAATTTCTGAGTTCGTGTTCATATTCGAGTTCTCGTATGCTGATTTGATGGCCTAGTGTTCAGATCAAGCCTGTGATCCGGCCACAATTGAGACGCCCGTTCAAGGGGACTTTTCCCCCTGTACTAGACATTAGTATTGACTCCAGTTCCCTAAAAGTCGTTCGGATGGGATTATAAACCAAGGCCCCCTATTTGCAAATTTTTTTTGGCCCTTTGGAAAGGGGCCTTTGGAAAAAGAGATGGACAAAAGGGTTAAAAGTACGAAAAACGCAGAATGTTCACTAGGTGTGCATTTTGATATATCCCCGAATAACTTCGGTCCAGTTATGTCTCGGGGGTTTTTTTCCCCCCGCTTTTCCCTGTTTTAAAAAGGGAAAAGGAAATTTCCCCCCAGGGCCAAAGTTGGGGACACTAGGCGTGACTTGTCAGGCACTTAAAGCAGTGCCATGCATGTTTTCAATTTACAACAAACAACACTTAAAAGTACACGACAGCAAAAAGCATAAACAGATTCACAGTGCAAAAAAACAACCAAAAACCCCCAAAACAAACAAAAAGTGGTGATTCTGTTAACCAGAAGCATGTCAGAATTAAGCCAGAAGGGCAAACCATTACATGCAAGTGCACATCATTCAGTTCATGGCTCTTAGAACTTGCACGCGCATCGGCGCCAAACCAGACAGGAGGCCTGTCGCTAATTGAGCCCTCAGCCTCTCTTCCTCACCACAATGCTGCTACGGGCACACCTCTTGTCTCGGACTGCACGCGCCTTCCCTCAAGGGACAAAACCCCACTAATTAGCTCTGAGAGTTACCTGTACCTGAGGCTAGACAGGAAAAGACAACTTCAGTGTGAGTGGCATTTTCAGCCACAAGGGAGAAGATTCTTTGGATAACCACAGCTATTCATGTAATAACAAAACTTAGGTACATGTTTGTCATTAGGAATGTTGCTGTTGAGTTTGTATGCACCAGCAGTTAAGCTACCAATAGCAAGCGGAATGCAACTGCTATGTTCTTTGGTATTTATTATATTTATTTTGTCCGTTCTGATTAAAAAGGGCACGGTGAATTTGGCCAAACAATTTCCCACACCATTTTTTTCCCCTCCGACTTCCGGAATTGTTTTTTTTCCCATCTCTATCATTTTCCCCCGAAATTTTGCAGGGCAACTCTCCTTTTGGTTTGGGGCCTTTTTGCTTGGTTAATAAATTTCCCCCGGGACCCGGTTTAATGTACCTCCCTTGGGTCGGGATAAACACAGGAAGGGATGGGGGAAAATTTCGGGCCCCCAAAAATGAACCCCGACCCTCCAACCCGGGCCTTTGGTTAAGGGCCCTTTACCTTATACCATGATCCCCTTTCGCTTGATTAGTAAAAAATTTTCCTTAAGACCCAATTCAGAATGTTGGATAATTTCCATGGGCCAAAGTTCCCCCCAAAGAAGCCCAAAAAACAAACTGGAGGATTCTTTTAAAGTTAAACCACGTTAGTGTGTTGCAACCAGAAAAAAAAAACACAACAGTTCAGTTGGGATAACAAAATTTTTAAAGTTTGCCCTTGGAAAGGGTAAGTTCTCCCTTTACAAATTCACCCTGTAACGGATGCTTAAAGTGGTTTTCACGATTTCCAAGATGGGGGCCAGATTAATGCTGCTTTAAAAATCACGACCCCTCCCCCCACAACAAGAACCACCAAACCCAAAAAAACCACTCCCACACCACAAATACTTTAATAATCAATAAACCAAAAATTTAAAAAAAAAATTAGGCATTACTCTTTTCAAGTAACAAAAATGAAAGGTATATTTTAATAAGACCAGGTTAGCCCCCCTCGTTACTTTTTCAAATTTTTTAAACCCAAAAATTCCCAGCTTTTATGGTACCAACTTTTAGGGAAGGGAAAACAGCATCAAAGGAAATTATTTTGGTTCGTTGGGTATCTTAAACACCAAACCTTAAAAAGCCTTTAAACCTTTACTTAATTTAAAAGGGGAAAACCTTTTCCTTTTTTGTAGTTCTTAATGCTTAATTAATCAAAAAGAAAAACCCAACAGGGAAAAAGCAGTTTGATATCCTTGTACGGTAAACCGAAATCCATAATGAACCAATAAAACAACAAGGAAAAAAGGGTTAAATTAAAGGAATAAGTGTTCCCCTTTTTTTAAAATGGCACCATTCATGCAGTTTGAAGAGAAAAAACAAAGAAATGTAAAGGGATATTTTAAGAAAACAGGCCCAAAAAGAAACAAACATTGCAAAAGGGATTAAAATTAACAATTTTTTTAACAATAAATTTCCCTCTAATCTGATAAAGCGAGGAATAGCCCAAAATTCGTACAAAGGGTACCCTTTCCCAGCACAAAAAACAATTAAAATTTCATATATTCAAGAAACAATAAAAAAAAACCATCAGCAAAAGGTTTTTGGGCCCTTCCGGATCCTTTAAAAAATATTTACAATTAGGAATTATACCATTGAAAAAACCAATCAAGCAGGCCCAAAATTTTATTTTAATCCCACCTCAGTTTCCTTAAATCCGGTTTTTTTCCGGGGTGCAAATTTCCCAAAGGGTCCATTACTTTTTTTTTAAAAATTTTTTTTTTTCTGCAGCCCGGGATTTTTCCCCCAATTTGGTCATTTTAAGTTTTATAAATTTAAATTTTGTTTTTAAACCTTTGGATTATAAATCAAATTTTCCAATTTTTTTTTGCTTTTTTATTATTTAATCTTTAATTAAAGTCTTTTTTTAAAAATTTTATAATTAAAAAGTTCTTGTTATTGCTTAAAATTACTTAGTTTATTTATCCAAAAACCCAAGTATTATTTCCATAATACTTCATTTGTTATCAAATTTTGGCACCTTTCCATATACATGAAAACCACAAAAACAACAATGAGAAAACGTTTATTAAAATTTTTTATTTGGGAATCTCTTAAGTGGATTCCTAAAAAAAACCCATTTACATTTTAAGGATTGGACAGAAAGAAAAACTAACAGGCCGATTTGGTTGAAGAACCAAAGGGAAACTAAACCCATACAATGAATTACAAAATAAGTAAAAGGATGTTTTTATCAAAATTTCACTTAAATTTAATGTTAAAGAAACCGCAAAAGCCAAAAAAGGTTGTACACAACCTTTTTTTAGATAAAAAGAGATTTCCCCTTTTTTTTTTTGTTCCGGGAGAACCAAGCACCAAAAGACCCATTACAATTCCCCGGCTTTCCGAAACTGTTTAATTTTGAATTGGGAACTTAAAGATTGTCATTTCTCAAACAGTTTTTTGATCCCAAACAGTAAACATTTGCTTTTATTCACGATTTTAATTAAGGGAAAAAGAATTTTAATTTACGGTCAGTTGACAAAATCAAATTTTTATACATACTTGCACAAGCTTGCTTACCCGTGAAAACGTTTTGTGTTTTATAGCTGTGGGTATTTACTACTGACTCTTCACTGTATATCCTTGTCATAGATTATTTTTTTAAAAATAAACTTGGGGTTAATTTTTTGTTTTATAAGCTTGTATGTTTCAATCTATTTTCCCTTAAAATATTAGATTACAAAGCATAAAGGAATACCAAAAACATTCATTCATTAGGTTCCATTTTTTCCAACCAAAAAAATTGGTTTACACCGCCCCTCATTTTACACAAGAAAGCAACAACACCCGGCAGCACCAAAAAAAACCCTGACCACATGTTCTAGCTTCCCCCAAAACCCTTTTCCTTCAGACCATTACCTAAGGGAAAAACAATCCCTTAGGGTTCCCCTGACAACTAGACCACAACCAGTCTTAAATTGCTTTTAGCCAAAGGGAATTTTTGGGAAATTACTATCTGAAGCAGGCTTTTGAAAGACCTGTTATCCCGGATGCCTTTGGGATTGTTCCGGAGTTTTTTTTAAGAAACATTTTATGTTTCACAACCCTTCTTTTGGATTTAGTGATGCTTTCCTTTCTTTTCCCCTTTTTTTTTTTTCAAATTTTATGTTGAAATTTTGTGTTTTGGTAATGTGCTTTTTCCTTTTAAAGGGGTGGGTGTTTGTTTGTTGAATTGGGGGTCCCATTTACTTATTTTTTGTTTTCTTTTGATAAATTGTAATAATGAAAAGTGAAAAACCGATTGTTTGAGATAAGGGATATAATTCCATATATTTTTTATTATTTTAAGTGTTTGTTTTTTTTTTCTTTTTAATTTATATTTCTTTAAGCCAAAAATTTCCTCATAAACTTGTCCCGGGGGCGTCACCCAAAAACCACTTTTTCATCTTGGGACCAAAATTTTTTCCATGACCCTAAAAAAAGCATTTAAAGCTTTCTATTTTTTTTGGTGGTTTTTTTCCCTCCTGGTATTTTTAACCCGGGAACCTAAGTTATTTTTTATTTGAAAATCGTGCAACAAATCTGAGTGATGAGTGAGGAAAGGAAAAAGTTTTTGGCCAAACAGTTGAAGACATTCAGAACATAACTTCCTTCCCACCCTTCTCAACAGATAGGGGTTTTTTACTTTGTAGGGTTAAAGGGAAATTTAACAACCTTGCCAAAATTTTTAAAACCTAGGAAAAAAGGGCTTTTTCCCTCCTAACCCAACCCCCAAAAAATTTAATTCACCATGTTAAAAACATAACCATTTTTCATTTTTCGATTTAGTGTTTCCTGCAAATTTTACAAATTGGTAAAAAATTTTCCGGATTTTGGAAAAACTCTATAAAAAACCCTCCTTCCTTTTTTCAAAGGGAATTGGGTCAGTTCTTTTATTCTTATTGAGAGAAAAAAACCTAGCTTTTTACTCTTCCCTTGTTGCTTTTTAAACTAATCCTACCACCCGGACACAAAGACTAACCCTTTCGAAAAGGCGGCAAATTTTAAAAATTTGAAAATTCGCTGCTTCAAACCTTGTTTGTTTATCCCCAAGGTTTTGTAGTATATTCCCACTATTTAACTAGTGGAAAAATTCCCATGGATGAGGGGGTTTCAAAACAAATGGTTTGTCATTACACTTCGGACAATGATTTTGTATTATTTTTTCGATTTTAACAAGGTTCGTCTCAATACTCTTACGTTACTTCAAGCCCGTGTAACCTGGGGCCCCCTTCCCTTTTTTTAAAGGTTGGAACAGTTTCTTTTAACCTTTATATTGATAATCCTTAAATAATTATTATTTGGGAAGTGTTGCAAAACATTCCCAAGTTAAAATATTTATGAAAAAAAAAAAATGAAGAATCTAATAATTTGCTATTACCTCAAACTCACTACTAAAATAAAAAATTATATAAAATTTTTTAAAATTTTAAAAATTTTATTTTTTATTTTTGCCCTTTTCTTCACCCCTTTTAAATGTTCCTTTTTCCCTCCTTTAAAATTCCCAACCTTTCATTAAAAAAAAATACCCAAAAACCAAACTGCACGACAAAAGGTTTAAAAAAACCCAAAAAACCCAATTTTAAAAAACCCAAAACAATTGCTGTTTGGGGTTTGGTTTGAAAGGGAAAAAAGAATAAAACAGGACTTAAAGGGACTCCTTTTTAAAGGTTTTGCCAAGTTTTTTTTGAAAAAGAAAAAAGATGGGAACTTTATAAGCTTTAAATGACCCAAAAAAGGCCTTCTTCAACCTAATTTTAAAATCATGAATTTTGTTTAAAAAAAAGTTAACAAACATATTTAAACTTGGGCTCGAAAATTTTAAAAAAAATTTTCAATAAAAGTTTTTAAAAAGCACCCCCAAAAAAACAAGTTTAAATTTGAGGGCATCATTTTTTTAAAAAAAATCCTGATTGAAACAAGGGGTCTTGTTTGAAAAATAGACAGGGGATCAAAAATAAACCAGGTTGGCAAAAAGGGCCCAAAACGAAGATTGATAGAAAACAAACAAGGAAAGCAAAGAGGGGAAAAAAAAACTCCAAAGAATTCCAAATAATCCTTTAATACATTCGGCTCTTCTTCCCCCAAGTGTTAATTTTTAGGGGGTTGTTTACACTGGATTTTGTTGAAATGTGTCCATTGCAGATCCTGCAAATTTAGCAGAACTTTTTGGGAAATTTTTCATGGTGTTAATTTGTTTGGTTAGTGTGCCTGTTAGCATTTTTGTTTGGATTTGCTTTTTGTTCTATTTTTTATTTAAAAATTTTGAAATTTATCCTTTAAAAAAATTAGGGAATTTTAAAGAAAATTTTTTAAAAAATTTTTTTGTTTCTTTAAAAATTATTCCTTTTTTTTTATAATTCGGGCAATTAAAATTTTCTCATTATGACTGTTTTATCATCTTTAAATTTTTAACTCCTATTTCACAAAAACCTAAAGAAAAACATAACAAAACAATCACACAAACCCAAATATTAAAAAAAAACCCGGCAATTTTCTTAAAAAAAAAAAAATCAAGGCAAAATTTTGATATATAAAATGATGGCCTGAGTGAGGAAAAAAATCCAGTTGAGTGGAATTAATTTCAAAAAAAGAAGGGGAAATTCCTTTGGAATTTAAAAATTAGGGAAATGAAGAAAATATAAAACTATTATAAGGGCCTGAATTTAAAACCGGATGCACCCCATACAAACACACACACCCCAAAAACAACAAAAAAAAATTTCCTTCTTTTACTTAAACCAGCCCCGGTTGATGCATGGAACATCTTGGGCAGTTAAATCTTTCCGCTTTTAAAAATAGCCATTTTCTGTTGGATGAGATGAAAAAATTAAAAGCAAAAATCGGGGTGATTAATTACACTGTTTTCCTTTTCATATAAAAAATAATATTAAAATATTTTTAAAAAAAAACGGAAACCACAACACACACACACACAACAACAAAACGCAAAAAAAACCCTGCTCCATGCAACAAACCATACTAAAAAACATTTTGGGAAAAAAATTAAAAAAAAAAATATTAACAACAAAGAGACAACTGAAGACAACCTTAAAAATAAAATTTAGAAAAAAACTGACACAATTTTATTTACCTAAATTGAAGGAAACAAATGTAAAAAAAGCGAAAAAATTTTAAATAACAAAATTTCCATAACAAAATACTTAGCCAACCTTTTCCACAAAACAAAAAACAACACAAGCCAATGCAACACAAAAACCCAAACCCCCTTCATACAACCCAAATGATTTTTATACATGATTTACTCTTTCCCCCATTTTTCCATAGGCCGGAAATTAAAATAATAAAGGGCGTTACTTTAAATTGGAAACAGCCAAATCCATGTTCCCCCAAACAACGCCTTAACACCCATTAGCCCATTCAAGGGGTAATTTTTGGGAAAATTTTTTATTGACTCATTTCTAAAGCATCGATGGTTTTTTGCACCCCCCAAAAATTTTACCAATTTAAGAACTTTTTTTTTTCAGAGAGGAATTTTTTTGGGAAACAGAAAGGTTTCAAAGTATGAAAAACGCATATTTCTTTTTTATTTAATGTATTGATAAATGGTTTATTTGTTCTTTGTGGTTATTCCCTTGTTTTTTAGGCTGGGGTTAAATTTCTCGGAAAATTTTAATAAGCAATGTTACCCCATAATAATTTTTACCATTTTCAGTCTTTGCAACAATTTAAAATTATTCAAAATGACAAAAACATTAACAAATTTACACAAAAAACAAGAAAAATCCCCCAAAAAATTTGGGGTTTGTTTAGCCCCTCCGTGGTAAAGGCAAATTAATGGAGCCATGTCCTTATGGTCTGAATTGAGACATGGCGCCCAAACCCAAAAGGCATTGTAATTGGGCGAACTTCTTTCCCCCACAATTCCCGGGACACTCGTATAAAAGCCACCACCTTCCCTCAACAGCTGGTATTGGGTTTGTACATGTACTGAGGCTAAAAGGGAAAACAACTTCCTTGATATTTTAGCCAGGAAATTCTTTGGTACCACCTTTCATTAAACAAAATATACCCCTTTGTAACCCCCAATTCCCCTTGATTGTTTTCAAAATTAAGCTCCTGCATGAATACTCATTTTTGAAAAATTTTATTTATTATTAAAAAACACTTTAAGTACGCTTCTCTCTTCATGAAACGGCTCTCTCCGGGGAGAAGGGTGGCACAATACAACGCACCCATCTTGCTTCCCAACCCAAAATTTTTCCCCAACAATTTTTTCTCCCTTTTTCCCCTCAACTTCTTTCCTTTTCCTTTACTCTTTAAATAATTATGTTAATAAACCTGGGGAATCTATAAAGACTAGGCCCCAACCCACTCACTAAGAAGGGGAAAAGTTTGGGTCTCAAAAGGGTTCAAACCCGCAACTTAAACCGACTTTTGCTTTTTGACAGAAGGCCGTCCTACAATAGGGGCCAGTTTGGGATTTTATTGTGAGTTTTCCGGGTGGATGTTTTTAGCAATGTTTTTGGCGATCCTGCCCTTTTCCCCCACCTTTTTGGGCCCTTCAGCTGGAGAACGGTTTTTTCCTTTCACTTGGGGTCCGAACTAATTTCCCCCCGGGGGGGGGGGCACGGGCTTTCCAAATGGCCGTCTTTTAGTAGTTTAGTTAAGTGTAAATGGGATGATTATAATAAATAAAACAAAAGATGGGGTATAGTTGGGCCCCAAAAAGTGAGGTTCGAGCGCCCCCCTACGAACTTATAGATGATTTATTTAATTTTAATATTTATTTGGGGATAGGGGTTTTTGTAATTGGAATAATCAAAATCTTATAAAGAATAGAGAGAGTGTATTTTTTAACATTATAAAAAAAAAATTATAATAATGTAAAATATTTTAATAACTAAATTGAATTTACCCTTATTTCAAAAACCACCAAACCTTCAACAAAACCCTACCAATTAGCTCTTAGAGTTAACTGTGCCTAAGGCTAGATAGGAAAAGACAACCTCCAGTTTGAGTGGCATTTGCAGAGCCACAAGGGAGAAGAGTCTTTGGATAACCTCAATGACTAATGCAATGACAAAACATAAGTAAAGGACTGTTATTAGCAAAGGTTGCTCTTGAGTTTGAATGTACCAGGAGTTCTCTTGTCTATAGCAAACAGCATGTTGTTGCTACACCCTTCTTTATTGAGAGACTGATGATGCTTTTCTTTCTTTTTTTTCTTGTTTTTTTTCCGTTTCTGGGCTAGAACTCTGAGAGTCACCAATTTTGAGAGTTTTGCGTATGTGACAATTGCCTCCCCTACCATTTAAGTAGCTGCATTCTAGTTTTGAGGATGGGAGATTACGCTTTTGAAATCAAGTGTTCTCTCTTATTCAGTTTTGGGGGGTTTGATCATATGACAGAAACTTATAGTTGCTGTTTGAACACTGAGTTTTTGAATTAGAGGGAAACAAGGAAATCTTCAACTACATCACCATCAAGGCTTTCGAAATAACTGCTAAATTTTTTATACCATACTTGCACAAGCTTGAACTTTAGCAGTGACACAACTTTGTTGTTGTGATCTTTGATTAAGCTTAAAGATGATCTCCTAACATAACGGACTTCTATCACCTAGTTATACTCTGGTCACAGATTATTTTGTTTAAAAAAAAGAGGAGCCCTAGGGAGTACATATTGCTATTTAACTAAGCTCGATATTGTTAATACAAATCATATTTATACAACTTAAAAGTACTTAGGATTACAAAGCATAACAGAAATAACCATAACGTTTCAAATTACTTGAGGGCTTTCATTTTCCCCCCAACACAAAAAAACATGGATTGCACAAGCCTTCCTCATTGTGTGCAGCACACGAAGAGCAAACACCCAATGCAGCAGAAAAGAAACCACGTGATGCATTACAGGATTGCTGGCTTTCCCAAACCACTGTTTACCCATTCAGCCATATGACACTAATAAAAAGGACAGTCACATTTAGGGTGGCCAAACAGACAAACTCCATTTGAATCCCACAACTCAGTCCTTAAACATTCCGGCTTTCATTTCCAGAATTGTGTCAATATTTTAAGGGGATTGTTTACTATCCTGAGCTGGGTCTTTGTTGACAAGATCGATGTCTATTCATGCAGACACTGGGTTTTCTTTTTAACTGCAATTTGTAGGAGAACATTTTTGGAATGGGTTTCACGGACATGTGGAATTGTGTTTTTTGGAGCTCATGCTTTCAGCATTATCAATAATTATCAGACTAGCATTATTTCTTTGTTTTATTGTATTGATAATTGGTTTGTGTTTTGGGTTAATGGTGCTTATTTCCAAGTGTTTGTTTTTAGTTTCTTGCTTGCTTTGAATGTTACTCAGTGTAGCTGTAATAATGAGCCAACAATGTTACCATCACCATCATTATTGTCACCATTGCTGCTGTCTCGTCTTTGTCAATGTGAACATAGTTATCATCTTGATAACCAATCACTTTTACTACTATGACAACTAACAATAACAAGACTGTAATGAAGAGCTTTCATATGTTTCCTTCATCAGTGTTTGTTGTGTGCCAATCCTGGTTTTGCTTTATTGGTTGGAAGCCTGATTGTTACTGATGGTGTCATTATTGATGACATTGTCAAAAAAAGCTGAGTGTTATGATGTGAGGTTATGGAACGAATACTGATGTTGATGGCAAACAAATAGCTTCAGGACATTACAAGAATCATTAAACAATTGCCACTCCTGCCTCATTTTCATGCATGGTTTTGGCTGTTGCTACATTTAGTAGGACTGAAGTGTTTAATATGTGTGAACACACATTTGCCATTAATCTTTTAGCCTAGGCCCCTAATATGTTCTGTTCTTCATTCTCACTACCCCCACCCCTTTTTACTCCCCCTCCTTGCAACGCTCACACACATACCAGATGGTTGGCAATGTTTTCAAACTGTAGCAGTCTTGCTGTCAAAATTTTAGTTGGATAATCACATTATCCTGGATGTGGGACAAAAGCATCTGATTACACTTCTTTCTTCATTAAATGCTCAGACAGCAACTCATTTTTGTCTTTTTGTCTTTTATTCTTTTATATCGAGGATAATTGAATACGCACGTAAGCACTCTTTTACATTCAGTCCTCGTGTGCATGCGGTTTCGTAAATTCTATCATCCCTTCCCACCGGCACACAATGACCTACTCTTACGAAAAGCGGAACAGAATTTAACATGTGCGCAAGATGTCCTGCGTGCGTTCACACACGGAGCCTCGGTTTATAGTCTCTTCCGAAGGAATTTTGTGGAGAGTGGAGTCTGCACTGATGTTAACTCCTGGGGAAAATATCCCCCTTGAAAGGGAATCGAACCCGGGTCTGTCATATGAGCACAGATGTGTTGTTCTGCAGTTAAGCATCTGCTGCTGACAAGTCAGGCCCTGCGCATTTGATTTCTGTGTGTTTCTACACCAGAATGGTCCTTCTCTTAGACTGATTGCTTTCTCTTAGCTGCCTAGAGGCCATCCTCCTCCTCTGCCTTCATGGCCGTTGGGAGACAGGTTCTCCTCTTTCGCCATTTCCATCATTGGGATATCCTGTTTATAATTATGTACCTGGTGGCTGGTGTGTGGGCATCAGGGCATATCCACCCATAGGTGGGGACTATATAAGTAATGATGATGATGATGATGATGATGATGATGATGATGATGATGATGATGATGATAATAATAATTATAACAATAATAATAATAATGATAATAATAATAATAATAATAATAATAATAATAATAATAATAATAATAATAATAATAATAATAATGATGATGATGATGATGATAATAATGATAATGATGATGATGATACTGATAATAATAGTAGTGGTGGTGGTGGTGGTGGTGGTGGTGGTAAGAAGAAGAACAAGAAGAAGAAGAAGAAGAAGAAGAACAAGAAGAACAAGAAGAACAAGAAGAATGATGATGATTATGATGATGATAATGATGATAAGAAGAAGAAGAAGAAGAAGAATACTTGGAATTTATATAGTGCTATATCTTGCAAAAAAACAAACCAAAGCGCTTCCATTCAACCCACTCCTATACATGCAACCAACAATAATTAACAGATTTAAGAAATTCAAATGCACACACGCTCACTCACCCACGCACACACGCACACACACACACACACACACACACACACACACACACACACACACACACACACACACACACACACACATTGAATATGTCCTGACCAAAGCTAGAAAAAGTCTTAATTTGCTAAAAATGGTGAGCAAGCAATACTGGCGCCAAGATATGTCATCTCTTATCCATTTAGCAACAGCACTTGTTCGATCTAGATTAACTTATGCACAGGAAATGTTTTTCTCTGCTCCTAAATATTTGCTAAGAAAAATGCAGAATGTAGACAGTAAATCATTCAAGTTGGCAATTGGTGTTCCTGTACACGCATCAACTTTAAAAATGTATGCTTAAATAAATATCCTACCTTTTGAAGAACAAATTAAACTTGCCTCGGCAAAGTATATTTTAAGAAGTTCGACAATTCAGAATTCTAATATCAAAGAACTTCATTTAAAATCGGATGTAGATTTTCCTAAAAGGGCTAAATCCATACAATCACTAACAACAATCAGTTCTTACACCTCTGATCTGTTCACATCTTCAGGAATGAATTTCAGAAATGTAGCATCTCGCCCAGTTTTCTCCACAATTCCAAAGTGGGAATTAAACAGGGCTGAGTTTGATATTGATTATTCTAATATCAAAAAAGAAGAAAGTCCCGCTGTTGCTGCAATAGCTAGAGCTCACATTGATGAAACATATAGTGGTTATTTTAAAGTTTTTACTGATGGTTCGGTAGTCGACTGTGGTAATGCTGGATCTGCTTTAGTAGTTCCTGCATTAAAGATGGAAAAATCTTATCATTTAGGCAAAGATTTTTCGATCTTTACTGCAGAACTTATAGCTATATTAATGGCCTTAAATTTGTTCATTAAATATTCATATCAATATATTTAAGGTGCTGTTTTGTATCGATTCTAAGTCGGTTTTGCAAGCATTAAAAGCATTTAATACTAAGGTAAGAGGGGAATTAAGCATTGAAATGTGTCACCTTATACATTTTCTTTCCTTACGAGGTACTATCCTTGCCTTTTGCTGGATTCCGTCACATTGTGGAATCCACGGCAATGAGAAAGCTGACCAGTTAGCCAAAGCTGCTGCCATGGACACGGACTCTGAAGTTACAGCACCTCTGAACCTTCCACTCTGTCTTCAGGAGGGCATACTTCTGCTGAAAAAAAGCTTCTTGGAACCGTGTCAACAGCCAACGAAAGTATTATTTACGTGAACATTCATTAAGTGTCAGAGTGTGTCATTTTCCTAACAGACTGGTGGGAAGTATAATCTACAGGTTCAGATTGGATGCATTTAGGACTAAATTTTGTAAACAGATAACTTGTATATGTGGTTCTGACTTATCACCTAAGCATGTTATTCTTCATTGTGAACTACTTCGACCATACTTTTCTGGTACAGTTGTAGGTAAGATTTCAAATATGTCATTTGAACATTTATTGGCCGATAATGTGGTTATGTTGGAGATAGTTAGTTGTTTAGTTAGAAGCCCTGTTGGAAAACTTTTGTAATTGTTCTTGCTGCAGTTTAAGCTGTTTCAATGACCCCCTCACCCCCGTCCCTCCCATAATTTCTTTGGTTTTTTTTCTTCTTTTATCTCGTGCACAGACACTAATAGGTAAACGCACACACACATACACGCACACACACACGCACGTATGCACACACACACACACGCACGTATGCAACACACACACACACACACACACACACACACTCACACACACACGTTCTGTATATATTGTAACACTATCTTTTGTCTGATATCACCTTGAGTGAACAGACGTTAAATTAAAGAAAGTACACACACACACACTTGGGTGATGTGAATTTGGGCTCTTGAAGGCAGGGACAGATATGACATGAAACAGGACTTAAGGGGCCCCAGTCTCCTTTCTTAGAAAAGTGTTTTATTTCAAGGCTTTCTGTAAAAAAAGAAAGGAGAATAGATCAAGAAGGCAGACAATGACAAAAATGAGGTGATAGAAAGACAATGAACAAGGAAGAAGCAAAGAGAGGTAAAGAAAGGAGGGAATTCCCAGCACAGAGTTTCTAGAAGGTGGGAAAGCTGTTTACACTGTCAGGTCTCTGGCTCCCCAATGGGAGTGATTATGCTTATCAGACAACTGTGATTTGTGTTGGATAGTGTGTCATTGTCAGCATCGGTGCATTATAATGGCAACGATCATGTGTTAGATATTTTCTGATGGATGAATTAGTAATTTTGGTCAGTTTTGCACTGTTACATTGTTGTTGGGTATTTGTTTGGTGGTGGTGTTGCTATTGTGATTTGGTTGAGAGTTAAGAACCATGCATAAAAAAACCAGTCAAATAGATACAGAGAGACAGATGGAAAGACTAACAATTTCAAGACAATCAAGATTGTCATACTCGAGTCATCCTTACTTTTTATCATTTTTTGGACATATTTACTGTCATTGATGCCTGTGATTTTATCATCATTATGAACAAATATTGACTTCCTAATTTTCATCATGAAAAGAAATAAACAAAAAAAAGAAACAAAAAGCATTCACACAAACAACTATGTAAACAAAACAAAAACACAGGCAAGTTTACAATAGAAAACGTAAAAATTAAATCAAAGACCAAAATGTAGATGGATGAATAGGTCAATGAATAAATGAGTGGGTGAGTGAGTGAGTGATTGAATAAATGAATGAATGAATGGATGAATGAATGAATGGATGAATGAATGGATGCATAAATGAATGAATGAATGAATGAATGAGAGTCAGGAAAAGCAGTATCAAAGTGTTTGCATAGTAGGACACATATAGGTGAGGCTTGGGTTAACATTCATTTTAAGATGCCATGGGAATTCCAAATCAGCATTGTATGCACACACACACACACACACACACACACAAACACACACACACGTGTGTGTGCGCGTGCACACACACGCACATGCATCTATGCAAAAGGCAGACATGCAAATACACACACAGGGACAAATAGAAGGACAGACAAAGTGACAGACTGAAAAACACACCAAACTTTAAACTAAAGTTCATTAGTCCAAATTATCAATTCTAACACAACCTTTTTTACTCTGAGTAAGAATAGCAAAACAGCAATTGTGAAAAAAAGGCGCAGATAAAATGCCGATAATATAACTATTTCCCCCATCACAAACAAAATCACATATTGCACAAGCCTTTGTAATGGACATCAGCACACAATAAACACACACTGAAGGCAGCACAACACAAACTGCGTGATGCATTACAGGATTGCTGGCTTTCCTAAACTATGGTTTACCATTCAGCCATGTGACACCAATGAAACAGATGGTCATGTTTAGCGTGGCTAAACGGACAAAACTCCATTTGAATCCTGCACCCCAAACCCCCTACCCATTGTGTTGCTAACTTCCCCTTTACCAGTTTCTTTTAAGTGATTGCTTGCTATCCTTGAGAGTTGGATTTATTGTGTACTTACACAGGCTTTAGAAAATGGGTAAAGTACCAAGGGCAGTTTGCCAAATCAATAGGAAAAAACAGGTATACTTTATACAGCTGGCCTCTTTCATGGTGTGCTTCCAATCTGATAGCCCAGCATTCAGCATGGGTTACAGCCACATCAAGTGTCAGTTTAAGGGGTTTGGGGTTCTAACTTCACTCACCTAGAAGTCCTTTTGATGAGATTATAAGGCAGAGCCCCCATGTGTGAACTCACTCAGAATGTCTAGCATATACGTTAAAACCAACTCTGCGTTTTGGAAAAGTAAGCCAATCTTGCTGATAAGATTGGGTGACAAGAAATGTATGTTTGTAGAAAACTTCAAGCACATTGGTTTTGTGTTTAGACATCATCCTCCAGTCAGAATGGGGCTACATTAATGGTGGGCAAAACACAGCTCCATATGCAAAGATCTCACCATAGGTAAACCTCAGAATTTTAGCCAAGAAAAAAACATGTTTCAAGTATTAAGATTATGGGGTTCATGGCACAAGAAGTATGATCACCAAGCAATTGTGATATGGCATATACAGGTAACCCTATCTTGAAATGTAAAGCTACAAGAAATGGAATTGAGCAATCATTCATGTTGACTACGCACACACAAACACACACACACGCGCACACACACACACACGCACACGCACGCACCCACAGAGGGAGAGATACACTGACAATGAGAATGGAAAAGTCTTTTATTTCGAGGATAATGCACTAGCACTCATGTGCTTTTTACAATCAGTCCCCGCCCTTAGGGATATATATGATAATAATACACTCACACAGTAAGTGACAAAAAATACTCACACACAAAAAACAATAAAACCACCGAAAAAGAGAGAGAAAAGCAAACAACAACTAAAAATAAAAGAAAGCAAAACAGAACAGAAAAACCCACAGAAACAACCATAAAAAATAGCAAAGAAACCAAGAGCAAAGTAAAAGCAGCAACAACAAGAAGGCGAGAGGGGACAACAAAATACCCCATACCAGAGAGAGAGAGAGAGAGAGAGAGAGAGAGAGAGAGAGAGAGAGAGAGAGAGAGAGAGAGAGAGAGAGAGAGAGAGAGAGAGAGAGAGAGAGAGAGAGAGAGGAGAGAGAGAGGAGAGGGAGAGAGAGAGAGAGCTTTAGGGCAACACAAAAACATAATCAAACACACCACTGCCCCATTGTAATTAAACCATTCAAGCTGTTGCTCCATTTAGCAAACTTACTGGGATTTTTTATATGTATCTGAACATACATTTGCCATTAATCATACACCCAAGGCCCCTATAATGTATGGTCTTTATCATCTCCATCCCTGTCCTGCCCATTACCACCCATTCTGACCTGCCAATTATCAGTTGGGTGGGATTGTTGTTGCAGTGTGTTAGTGCTGCTGTCAAAAAATCATGATGTTTGGACAGTCAGGTTATTTCAGGTGCAGTATTTTTTTCACATTGTGCTTGTCAGCATACAGGGACACAGTTTGCTTAGGTTTGCACTTTCACTAGCTGAATGGAGGAAGCTGGTTGCAAGATTTCCAGTGGTGCCCCAAGCAGTATACTATGGGATGGGTGTAGTTGAAGGTGGAGATGGAGATCAACATTGCGACCATTGTAATGGAATTAGTTATGCATTTTCATATCGCTGGTGGTTAAATTGATCATATCAGTCAGTGTTACTTGTTTTCTTACCTGTTTTCGTGTGAGGTCTAGTCACTGGTGGATACTGTGGTGATTCTGTTTGCATGACTGATTCCCTTCAACCCAGTCATTCTTTTACTATATTGTTTTTATTTGTTTTGGTAATTATTTGAACATCATCATTAGTAATGAAATCATGGATATTAACCTTTCAGCTAAAAAAATAAAATAAATAAACAGGACACAAAAAAGAATTTTTAAAAATGCAAGAATGAAAGGAAAATTTGGAAGATAAACGAATGAATGAAAGTCTATGTAAGTCATACATTAAGACACGCATTGGTAAACCAGTGATCAAAACTCCTGCTAAAATAAACAACTTCAAATCAAAACTACACACATATAAGTGTGTCCACACAAAACATGCATGCATACACACTCACACGCACACAGACAAACAAACAGACAGACACACACACACACACACACACACACACCAATGCAAAATAGGCAGAGACACACAGACAAAGAGACTTAGAATCTGAAAGACAGACTAAACTTGAAGTTTGATTTCGCTGGAACCAAAACTACTTACACAACTCTAACTGCTAAACGTTATAAACTAGAACAGCAAAGTGAAAGTCCTGATATGGCCTTTGTGGTCAGCAGAGATATAAACAACATTGGATTGGAATAGAACACCAAAACTACAGATGTTCAGATAAATTGTTGGCTGCACTTTTCAACATCACAAAAAAGCACAGATAACACAAGCCTTCATCATTGTCTGCAGCACATGAAGAGCAAACACCCAGTTCAGCACAAAACAAACAGTGATGCATTACATGATTGCTGGCTTTCCCAAACCACCGTTTACCATTCAGCCATGTGACACCACTGAAAAAGACAGTCACGTTCAGCAGTGGCTAAACAGACAAACTCCATTTGAATCCCACACTAGAGCCCCTTACCCGTTGTGTTGTGCACTTCCTGCTTTTCCAGTTTCTCTCAAGTGACTGCTTGCTATCATTGGGACAATCATGTTTAAGCTTGGCCAAACAGACAACACCATTGATATCTGCATGCTAGCCCTTAAACAATTTGTTTTGCACTAACAGCTTTGCCAGTTCGTTCCATGTGTTTGTTTACTGTACTTGATGTTGGATTGTTTTTTCCAGGGTTCTCATTGCTCTCGTCATTATTTGGACATGCTTGTTGATTTCCGCATTGACATCAACTTTGTTAACACGTTTACGGAGAGGAAGTAAAGAAAAAAAGAAGGAAAAGGGGAAAGAAAAGAGGACAGAAACGAAGAATGTAAAAATAAAAGAAAAAGAGAAAAAAAGAGAAAAAAAAAATTATGTAAATAAAATGCTAACAAAAGACCACGCAGGAAAGAAAGAAACACATGGAAAAAGAGAGAATGTAAGAGTGAAAGAGAGAAAGTAAAACAGACAGAAAGGGGGGGAAAGAAAAGGGGAAGAACGAAAGCTGAAAATAAATAAAGAAAGTGAAAGAAAAAAGAAAGAAAGAAAGAAAGGAAGAAAGAATGGAAGAAAGAAAGAAAGAAAGAAAGAAAGACAGATTAGAATACACATGGTCAGAGTATTGAATGATACTTGTATAAGAAAGTTTACATCAATGTCAAATCAAAACCACATACACACAAAACGCACCGTCGCACGCATGCACGCATGCACACACGGCTTTCCCAAGCCACCGTTTACCATTCAGCCATATGACACCAATGAAAAAGACAGTCACGTTCAGCTTGGCTAAACAGACAAACTCCATTTGAATCCCACACTAAAGCCCCTTACCCGTTGTGCTGTGCACTTCCTGCTTTGCCAGTTTCTTTCAAGTGATTGCTTGCTAT
>CM054160.1:37707717-37710217 GCA_028751875.1 Rapana venosa | reverse complement strand
TCACCTTTTCCTGAATAAAACACACAAAAAATTTGATTCTGTGTAACAGAGGACTATGTCAAGTCAAGTCAAACCAAAAACACTTTAATCATCCCATGAAGGGCAATTACAAATGTCACTTTTTGTTTGCTTGTTTGGTTGTTGCTGTTGTTGTTGTTGATGTTGTTGTTGATTCACTTTGTCCGTCATCATTAACACCATTCCGGAATAGTGGTGATGATTATGTGGTTGATGTTTGTATTAGATTATTATTAGGTAGTGCTGTCACTATTGGTTAGGTTGTTGTGTGGAATATTGTTGATGGCGGTTGATGCTACAGAGTGTCCATTGGCAGTAATTATCATGACATCTCTAGCATCATAGTTGTCATATTGCTGCGGTTCTCATTGTGCCAATTTTCATTAACTAAACAGTGTTATCTTGATGTATACTATTTTAGCATCATTATCAACAACACAATTACTCGTCTGATTGTTTTAGCACATATTTAGCCAATTAAAGAAATGCGAGAAAGAGAGAGACAGAGACAAAGACAGAAAGACAGACAGAGAGATCCAGAGATAGAGAGTGAGAGACATACAGACAGACAGACAGACAGACAGACAGACTGAGGAACAGAAACAAATGGGGGTGAGTGAGTGAGGGAGAGACAGAGAGACAGATAGAGACAGAGAGAGATAGACATAGAGACAGAGACAGACAGACAGAGACAGAGACAGACAGACACAGAAATACAGACATAGACAGAGAGACAGAGAGGGATAGGGACAGAGATATAGACAGAGACATGCATACATAGAGACAGAGAGAGAGAGAGAGAGAGAGAGAGAGAGAGAGAGAGAGAGAGAGAGAGAGAGAGAGAGAGAGAGAGAGAGAGAGAACGATAATCAGAGAAACAGAGACAGAGACGGGGATATGGAGAAAGCCGTGATAGAAGGAAGCAGAGACAAAGATATCTAACACCCACACCCCACACCCCTCTCTCTCTCTCTATCTCTCTCTCTCTCTCTCTCTCTCTCTCTCTCTCTCTCTCTCTCTCTCTCTCTCTCTCTCTCTTCTCTCTCCTCTCTCTCCTCCTCTCTCTCTCTCTCTCTCTCTCTTATCGATAATTCTCCTAGATGCTTTCTCTTACCATCCCCTGCATGCAATAAATCTGACTTTACTAAGAGACTAAAAATCTTCAACGTGCACAATTTTATTTTTGATCGGGTGAAGCTGTCAAATCATCCATCATCTTCGCGGAACGCTCATATTGCAACTATTGTTGTCTGTCATATGGAGCAAAAATGTGTCGCGCTGCTGTTAAGCGCCTGGCAAGTCAGGCCCAGCGCATCCGACATCGACATGGGAGAGAAATGTTATATGTTTAATTATCTTTATGAATTAAGGCAGGAAAACAGACCAGGAAGGCAGAAAATTAGACAAGAGGTGGTCTAGAGGTAACGCGCCTGTCTAGAAAGCGAAACTTTCCGGGTCGGAAGTTTGCGGCGGTTCAAATCCCATTTGGGCCCGAAACTTTCCCCCCATCCATTTAGACCATGAGTGGTGGTCTAGGTGCTTGTTTTTCGGATGAGACGATAAACCGAGGTCCCGTGTGTTACACAAAATTATTCAGCGCACGTAAAAGAACCCACGGCAACAAGAGAATTGTCCCTGGCATAATTCTAAGTAAAAGCCACTCTGATAGGGAAACAAATACAGTCGCAGGCCAAGAAAAAGGGGGGGAGGGGGGGTGCTGCTCTTGTGGCGACGCGCTCTCGCTGGGGAGAGCAGCCCGGATTTCATGCAGAGAAATATCGCGACTTAAAGTGGTACAAATAAAGAAATGAAATAAATAAATAATAACTAAATAACTAACTAAGTAAATAAATAAATAAGAAGGAAGTGACAGGAAGACAAGGAATAGGGCGAGAAACAAAGAGGGGGATAGAAAAGAGGAAACTCTTAATAAAACAGTGAAATCCAGGTGTCGATGCAATTTATACTGACAGGTCCGCGCGGTATCCCCAAGGGAGTGGGGGGGGGGGGGGGGGAGTTAACTCATGCTAGCCACAAGCAGTTTTGAATCCCTGTTAACCAGAACACTAAGACAGCGATCTTCTCTTCAGCTATCAAAGCACACCTAGGACTGGCAGTGTCTCCCCTCGTCGCCCCAACGTCAACATAGGTTATGAACACACCTACGTATACCACTCTAAGTCCGGGAAGATTTCCCTGCGTGAAATTCGGGCTGCCTTCCCTTGAGGAGAGCGCGTCGCCACAAGAGCAGCGCCACCCGTTGTTTTTTTTTCTTCTTTTCCCTGTCTGCAACTATGTTTGTTTCGTTATTAGAGTAGCTTTTTGCTACACATTTTTACCTACGGACAGCTCTTGTTGCCGTGGGTTCTTTTACGTATGGTTAATAGGTATGTGTAACATAGGGGACCTGGGTTTATTGTCTCATCGGAAAGACTAGGAATCAGACCACCACTCACGGTGTAGCGGAGGAGGTAAAGCTGTA
>CM054160.1:37692717-37705217 GCA_028751875.1 Rapana venosa | reverse complement strand
TGTTGTTGTTGTTGTTGTTGTGTGGTGGTGGTGTGGGGGTGGTGGGTGGTGGGTGTGGTGGGTGGTGGTGGTGGGTGGTGGTGGTGGTGGTGGTGGTGGTTTTTGTCTTGCTGTTGGTCTTTGTCTTCGTCTTTGTCCCTTTCTATTTGTCTCTTTCTTTCTTTTTCTTTTTTTAACAAGGCATCAGCAGAGACTCCAAATGTGTTTGTCTATCTGTCTGTTCTGTCTGTCTGTCTGTCTGTCTGTCTCTGCCTCTCTTTCTCTGCATTCTGGCTTTGTCTGTTTCTCTCTCTCTCTTTCTCTCTCTCTCTCTCTCGTCTCTTCTCTCTCTCTCTCTCTCTCTCTCTCTCTCTCTCCTCTCTCTCTCCTCTCTCTCTCTCTCTCTCTCTCTCTCTCTCTCTCTCTCTCTGTGTCTGTCTCGAAAAACGGCATGACGGGACGAGAACTAAAAGGGCGTGCTGTTAGTAAGCTGCTGCAAATTTTTGCATTTAAGCTTCAAAATGTCAGTTACTGGCCTTCCAGCAACTGTAGTAACAACTTTAAACGCCCTGCTGATCGACAACGTCCTATCGAGCTGGAAAGTCGCGGGGGAGAGCGGCAGCGTTGTCTTCGTCTTGCGACTGAAGCCAGTTGACAAGTCAGTATCAACAGAAATGGCGGACCCAGTGCTGAATCGTAGTTCGCGAGTTCAGTATTTTCGCAAGAAGTGCCCTTCCCAAATCCGTCGTGACGTCCAAAGAAGTAAACAACATCAACAAAGACAGGCAAGTCGTCAGTGTGACAAGGACAGTGTTTTGGAAGAGCCGGTGTTGTCTGACAGTGACTCCCTGCATCCTGAGAGAGTGGATGCCGAATCAAAACAAGCCAGCGTGTACACAGAGCTGTGTGTTGACAGTGCAGTGAATGTCCCAGCCACACTAGATTCTTTGATTTGCCGTGTGAACCAGCAACAGACAGTAAGATCGGTGTGTCTTCTGAGGCGTCTGATGTGCAGGAAGAGCTGACAGTTGGCTGCACAGTAGATGACTCTGATACTGGTATTGTGAAACAGTATGTGTCTACTCTAACTGACAAACGTGTGCAGCGTAGATTAAGGGACAGCAAGAGAAACACACGGTTTCGAAAGGTGATGGTACATAGTTCGGTTGATCAAAACATTGTGATGTGTGAATCAGATGACATCACCCTGGAATACGCTTGGAATGGAGATCCTGGCGAGGAATCTAAGTGTGTGTTCTGGTACATCAAGCAAGAAGAGAAAAACATGTTGCCAGAAGAACGTGTCAGGCTTGCCAGACTTCGTAAAGGGAAACAGTGTACTAACACACAACACACAGCGACAGTGGTGGCGAGTGATGAGCAGGAGTTACATCATCTTCGGGACCTGATCCAGTCTTACATGGGCTGACTTCGTCTTACATGGGCTGACTTCGCTGGCTGTAGACTGGAAAAGGAAAGGCTGGTTTGAAAATTGGGACACTTGAGACACAGAATCTTGATGTATCTTGATGTACATACCACTACTGCCATGGTTTCCATGTCATTGTAATCGCGTCGCATTCGATATCGTCGTTACCGCGCCGCAGCTCTATATGGCTTGATCGCTAAATAGCAATAAAATTGTGTCAATTGTGTCAATTGTCAATTGTCAAATTGTGTCAATTGTCTCTGTCTGTCTCTCTGTGTCTGTAGCTCTATGCCTGTCTGTATGTCTATCTGTCTGTTTGTGTCTCTGCCTCTCTCTCTCTGTTTCTCTCTCTTTGTCTCTCTCTGTGTCTACCTCTGTCTGTCTGTCTGTCTGCTTCTCTCTCTCTCTCTCTAGCTCTCTCTTTCTGTAAGCCTCTATCTCTGTCTGCATGTCTGTCTGTCTTTCTGTCTCTTGCCTATCTCTGTCTGTCTTTCGTCTGCCTGTATGCCTGTCTACCTGTCTGCCTGTCTGCATGCTTGCCTGCCTGCCTGCCTGTCTGTCTGTCTGTCTGTCTCTCTCTCTCTCCCTCTCTTTCTCCCCCCCCCCCCCTCTCTCTCTCTCTCAGTGAGGAAGTGTTGCAACATCAAAAAAATAGAGCCACTCAATAACAAAAAAAACAAAACTTCTGAAATAGAAATCACAACTGCATATAGTTTGTGGGGGCTTTGCTTTCAAAGCAGACTAGAATCGAAAAAAAGAAAAGAAACGCGTGTCTTTACGAAAAACAAGTCTATGAAGTTAATGGTTCTGTCTGTGGGCAGATGCGATAGATGTATCTTCTGCATTGCCATTATCATATTGAGGTAATATTGAGGTTGTTTCCCCCGCAGGGAAGACAGTGTGTGGGTTGTTTCTTCATTCAATGCTTTGATCAGCAGTTCCCTTCTCTTTGTTGCAAATATAAATTATATTTATGTGTACTTTTCAAATGCCAAGGGCTTCTTTAAATCGGAACAAATTGGGCAAATAAGGATGGTTGAAAATAAGTAAAATATATCATTGAATATATCTATAATTATGATATACTGAAGAAACACATGAAGAGCGATATAAACAGATGAATAGACAAACAAACAAACCAATCAAACAAAACAAACGACAGATACAGAAATGAATAAAACGAAGACCTCAGAACCTCGCACCTTATCAGAGACATTCTTTCTCTTCACTGTAGACATTCATGCATTGCCATAACGAAAACACAAAACGAATAGATAAGTCAGTTGATCAATAATTCAATGAAATAACGACTGCATTACTGATCAGAGAAAAAAAAAGGAATAAGCAGGGAAGAAAAGATCGAACAAGTAAATAGAGAAACAAATTACTACACAGAGAAAGATATGAATAAATCAAATTAAGATCTGTTTCCTCTTCTGGAAGCGTGGGTCATTGTGTGCCGGTTGTAAGGGAATAATAATAATAATAATAATAATAATAATAATAATAATAATAATAATAATAATAATAAAATAACAATAAATGCAATTTATATAGTGCTGAATCTTGTAAAAACAAACAAATCGAAGCGCTTGCACTCAAATCATGTACACGCATGCAACTCTCCTTAAACATAATGGACAACATATTTCAAATCCATGCGCGCACACGCACGTACGCAGTCGCACACAAACCACTCACGAGCATACACACGACCACACACACACCACACACACACACACACACACACACTGACTCGAAAACACAGTTAGAAGGTGAAGGTGTGTTGACAATTAGGGACAGAGAAAAGATTTACAAACCGCTACACACGGTAGCTCAGTGGTCGGAGCACTCGCTTTCCCCAGCCAAGTTAAGCAGGTCGAGCGTGGTTACCGTTGGATGGGGGGACCGTTTGCGCGCCTTGGCTTCAATACAGTTCCCCCAGTTCACCCAGCTGTAAATGGGTACCTGCCCTCTTTAGGGTCAGGGAAGGTAAAGCAGCGAGGGAGAGGAGATGGGCGCCGCCCTCAATATGCTGGCCCTAGAGAAGTGAGGTCTCTGACGCCTCGCTCCCCTACGACCTAATAGGTTATGGGACTCCTTTACCTTTACCTTTATACACACTGAGGTTGTGTTTAGACATCATCCTTGGAGTCTGAATGCGGCTACCTTAATGGTGAGCAAAAATGATCGCTTACGCAAAACTCCCGCCACTGGTAAAGCTCAGAATGAAAGAAAAGAACATGTGACATAGAGTGAGCCACTTTCAAGAAGCCTATATCAACTGACACCAGACTATCATGATTAAAGCTAATGTGCCACACGCAAGGTCATCATGAAGAGAGTAGATGTGCCACATACCAGTTCATCATGAAGACAGTGAATGTGACAGGGACCAGGTCATCATGGAGAAAGTGAATGTGACAGAGGTCAGGTCATCATGGAGAAAGTGAATGTGACAGAGACTAGGTCATCATGAAGACAGTGAATGTGACAGAGGTCAGGTCATCATGGAGAAAGTGAATGTGATAGAGACCAGGTCATCATGGAGAAAGTGAATGTGACAAAGACCAGATCATCATGGAGAAAGTCAACGTGACAGAGACCAGGTCATTATGGGAAAATTTATGTGACAGAGACAAGGTCATCATGGAGAAAGTGAATGTGACAGAGACAAGGTCATCAAGGAGAAAGTTAATGCCACAGAGACCAGGTCATCATGGCGAAGGTTAATGTGACAGAGGCCAGGTCATCAAGAAGAAAGTGGATGTGACAGAGACAAGGTCATTGTGAAGAAATTCAATGTGACAGAGACCAGGTCATCGTGAAGAAAGTGAATGTGACAGAGACCAGGTCATTGTGAAGAAATTCAATGTGAAAGAGACCAGGTCATCATGAAGAAAATGAATGTGACAGACACCAGGTCATCATGGAGAAAGTGAATGTGACAGGGATCAGGTCATCATGAAGAAAATGAATGTGGCAGAGACCAGGTCATCATGAAGAAAGTCAATATGACACAGACCAGGTCATCAATAAGAAAGTTCATGTGGCACAGATCAGGTCATCATGAAGAAAGTCAATGTGTCGGAGACCAGGTCATCATGAAAAAAAATGAATGTGACAAAGACCAGGTCATCATGAAGAAAGTTCATGTGACACACACCAGGTCATCATGAAGAAAGTCAATGTGACGGAGACCAGGTCATCGTGGAGAAAGTCAATGTGACACAGACCAGGTCACCATGGAGAAAGTGAATGTGACAGAGACTAGGTCACCATGGATAAATTCATGTGACAAAGACCAGGTAATCATAGAGAAAGTGAATGTGACAGAGACCAGGTCATCATGGAGAAAGCAAATGTGACAGAGGCCAGGTCATCATGAAGAAAGTGAATGTGACAGAGACCAGGTCACCATGGAGAAAGTGAATGTGACAGAGACCAGGTCACCATGGAGAAAGTGA
Organism: Rapana venosa; assembly: GCA_028751875.1. Classification (NCBI taxonomy): domain Eukaryota; kingdom Metazoa; phylum Mollusca; class Gastropoda; order Neogastropoda; family Muricidae; genus Rapana; species Rapana venosa. The sequence goes on along the minus strand of CM054160.1, from coordinate 37,700,342 downwards.
ATGTAACAGAGACCAGGTCACCATGGAGAAAGTGAATGTAACAGAGACCAGGTCAACATGGAGAATGTTTATGTGACATATACCTGGTCCTCATGAAGAAAGTGAATGTGACAGAGACCAGGTCATCGTGAAGAAAGTTGATGTGACAGAGACCAGGTCATCATTAAGAAAGGAATGTGACAGAGATTGCTCATCATGAGACAGTAATGTGACAGAGGTCAGGTCATCATGGATAAGTGAATGTGATGAGGCAGTCATCTGAGAAGTCAATGTGCAGAGACCCGGTCATTTGGAGAATGTTATATCACAGAGACAGGTCATCTAGGAATTATGTCACAGAGACCAGGTCAAAATGGAGAGTTAAAGTCACAGAAAACCAGGTCATCATGAAGAAAGCAATGTGACAGGGACCAGGTCATCACGAAGAAAACTATTGTGGGAGAGACCAGGTCATCATGAAGAAAGCTAATGTGAGAGAGACCAGGTCATCATGAAGAAAGTGAATGTGACAGAGACCAGGTCATCATGAAGAAAGTGAATGTGACAGACCAGCATTTATTAAAAACAAAGTTAACGTGACACAAAACAAGGCCATTATAAAGAAAGCGAACGTGACACAGAGAAGACTAGCATAGATAAAGCTAATGCGACAGAAACCAGGTCATCATGGAGAAAATTAACGTCACAAAGGATAGATCATCATGAAGAAAGCTGATGCATATTTTAGTCCATGTTGTTTACATCCCTATAACCACGAAAATCATATCAAAGCTGTCACATCTGTCAAGTTCTCATGTTTCCAATAATGTTCACTTCAAGTTCAAAACTGCACCTCTTAATACCTTCAAACATCCAACATCATTAACCTGTAAAGCACCCAGCAATATAAAATGTCACATTACCCAAATTATTTCATTCTTTAAGGGCTAATAAAACCAGCTGTGCGAGTTGGAAAGCCAGCCATTCAAAATGAATTATTATTCCCGTACAGAAATAAGGAAAATAAAAGTACTTGAAAATACTCAAAAAAAGATAGCAAGTGCCCCGTATGGGAAAAAAAAACTAGTATAAATAAAACACACTTTTACCTCCAAGTTGTTGAATATCACCACCAGTTCCAGAACAAAACAACCCCAGATAAATTTCATATAAGTCCAATTGAAAAAAAAGCATATGAAACCACAAAATGAAACAAAAATAAAATAGATTAGGTTTGCATAAATAAGCAGGAGAAAAAATCACAGGTGAGGTAGCAAAAAAAGACAGAGGCAACAAGAGTGATAGGAAGAGTGATTTACTGGCACGGAACTTCCAGAATTGTTGGGTGCCTACTAAACCCAAAGGCCCCAGCACTCTCTTTGGGACGAACAAGTTAGCATGACCAGATACGTTGGTTATTGAGAAAAATGTGCCATTAAACCAAAAAAAGTAACAGAGAAAATTCATTTTAGATGCAGACCACTTAAAAACAAAAATTAAAACGAGCAGAAAAAAATCATATCAAAAAAAACCACAATGAATGGGACTCAGAATGACCACATGGAAGTGAACGTTTTAAACCCGAAGGACTTTTCAGAGAGAAAATGAACGTTGCAGACCATCAAAAATAACAACAGAGTGTCCTTGAAAAATTCCCTTTTTTTTTTTTTTTTTTTTTTTTTTTGGGGGGGGGGGTTATATCTTTTTGCAATTAAGCCGGCTTTTGACAGAATGTGATAACTACCCCCTCCCCCCTTTTTCTTTCCACCCCCTTCTCTCCACCTCTTTCTTCTCTATCTCATCTCTCTTGTGTCTGTCTTCTGTCTGTCTGTTGTCTCTCTGTCTGTCTCTCTTCTCCCCCTTATTGTTGTCGTCGCCTGTCTGTTGTCTGTTCTCTTCTCTTCTCCTCTCTCTCTCTCCCTCCCTCTTTCTCTTGCTCTCTGCTGTCTGTCTGTCTGTTTTTCTCTCTTTCTCTTTCTCTCTCTCTCCCCCTCTCTGTGTCTGTCTGTTGTTGTCTCTCTGTCTGTCTCTTCTCTCCCCCTTATTGTTGTCTTCTGCCTGTCTGTCTGTTGTCTGTCGTTTCTGTCTCTCTCTCTCTCTCTCTTCTCTTTTTCTCTCTTTCTCTTTCTCTCTGCTCTCTGTCTGTCTGTTGTTGTCTTTGTTGTCTTCTCTCTCTCTCTCTTCTCTCTCTGTGTCTGTTGTCTGTTGTCTGTCTTCTGTTGTCTCTTCTCTGCCCTTATTTTTGTTGTTGCCTGTTGTTCTGTCTGTCTTTCCTCTCTCTCTCTTCTCTCTCCTCTCTATCTTTCTGTGTTGTTGTTGTCGTCGTTGTCTTTGTCTGTCACTCTCTTGCCTTATTGTCTTCGTTCCCTGTGTCTGTCTGTCTGTCTGCTGTCTTTCCTTCTCCTCTCTCTCTCTCTATCCTCTCCTCTTTCTCTCTGCTCTCTGTTGTCTGTTTTGTTTCTTTTCCTTTTCTCTCTCCCCTTTCTTTTCTCTCCTCTTGTCTTCTGTCTGTCTGTTTCTGCTTCCTTCTCTTCTCTCTCTTCTTCTCCTCTCCTCTTTCTCTTCTCTTGTCTGTCGTTGTCTGTCTGTCTCTCTCTCTTCTTCTCTCTCTTCTTCTCTCTCTCCCTCTCTCTTTCTCTCTCTCTCCACCACAGGGGCGAGCAGAAAGCTAATCAGACAAAATTTTAGTGATATGTTCGATCTTTGACGTGTGTGTGCCCGCGGAGTTGATTTGTTTTAGGGAATAGATAATTCAATTAGCGTTAATGGGCGTTTTGTGGCTTTTAAAGTTGACTTGATTACGCCTTTTCGGTGCTTTTTGTTTGTTTGCTTTATTGTTTTGGACGATTGGATTGATGGGTTGTTGTCATTTTCCGACAGATTTAATTTTCTCATCAACCGCCTTGTCGTTGTTTTGATTGTTTTGATGTGGGGATTCTTATCATAGTGGTACCTCATAAAAACTCGTCGTCGTCGTCCTTCGTCTTTCAAATTCAATCACTCATCATCTCATCATATTTTTATTTTATTATTATTATTTATTATTATTTTTTATTATTTTATTATTTTTATCACCCTTTCCCCATTCGCAGCGGCAGTGCAGCAGTGGTCAACAACAGAAAAAATTAGCAGGGTAGTAGTAGAATAGTATGTGTGTAGCAGCGCAGCAGACGCGCAGGAGCAGAGCAGAATAGTATAGTAGTAGTGTAGTGTTGTAGTAGTTAAGTGTAGTAGGAATAGTAAGAGGCACCCAAGAGCGCCACAGCAGCAACAATGTAGTGTAGTGCAGCGCAGCAACAAAACAACGCAGCCCCCCCAACAGAAAACAGCAGCAGCAACAGAACAGGCGCAGAGCAACGCAATAGCAGCAGCAGCAGAAACAGCAACAGAAGAGCAGCGCAACCGAGCAACAGCAACCCAACAACGCAGCAGGACGCACCAGTGCATACTATTGTAACAGTGCATCTTTTCATATTTCAGTGTTAGATCGGGTTAGAAGCAACAACAACATAACGCTTTCCAAGGGGCCATCATGCTATTAGCGCCATTTCCCAAAAACAAACAAAAAAAAACAAAAGAAAATGAAAAAAAAGGAAAAAAAGAAAAAAATACCATAGATTTTGCTATGCGACCCTTTTTTCTCCAAATCAATTTTTGCCACTTTCTCGTTTTTAGGGAAAAAAACCCTTCCGCTTGTTTCTTTACTTCTCAATTGAAACCATTTTTTTAAGTTTTTTGATGTTTAAATGAACTAATTCTTTCGTTTCTGATTTGTAAAAGTGAACAGCGTCGATTTTTCCCGGAAAAATTGTGGTTTTGCTAGCGCACGCGCGCGCACGCCGCACGCACGCATTCCCCAAACATAAACACACTTTGGAGGGGCTTAAACCGAGGCGAAGCACGGAAAAATTTTGGCACACGTTAAATCCGTTTCCCCTTTTCTTTTTAAAAGTGGCCATTGTGTTTTCCGGGGGAACAATGACGAATTTACAAAACCCCATCAACGGGGACTGGATGTAAAAAAAAAAAACAATAAGTGCTTGGGCCTTATCTCTATAAAAAAATAAAAAGTAAAAAAACGCACGCCAAAACAAAAGTCCAACCCCACTTTTTTACTGTCATCTCCCTCTCCCTCTTTCTCCTTTTTGTCCCTCTCCTTTCCCCTCCCCCTCCCCCTCTTCTATTCTCCCCCTCCCCCTTTCCCCCCCTTTTGTCTTTTTTCCCTCTCTTCTGTCCTTTCCCTCTCTCTTTCCCTCTCTCTCTCCCTCTCTCTCTCTCTCGCTCTCTCTTTCCTAACGTACTGCCCAAACAACCACCCTCCCTGCACTGCCATACATCTAACAGAGAGATGCCACTGCACCAGTTCACCGCGCGCAGATGTCAGAGGTCAGAGGTCAGTAGCACTGGCTAGCATTTGCCTGGAATGCCTTCTGTCCAAAGGGGATGCTGAGGAGAACGACGTGAGGCCTTCAGTCAAGTCAGCTGCTCTGTCAGTCCCTGCTGCTTTGTGGCACTGCACTGCACTGCGCTGCACTGCACTGCACGACCTGCGAAAATGCACGTTCTGCTTTGTCTTGCAGTAACGCATCGGGGGACGGGATAGCTCAGTGGTCCGTGCACTCGCTTTGCCCCAGCCAAGTTAAGCAGCGTCGAGCGTGGTTACCAGTTGGATTGGGTGACCGTTTTGCGCGCCTTGGCTTCAGTACAGTTCCCCCAGTTCACCCAGCTGTAAATGGGTACCTGCCCTCTTTAGGGTCAGGGAAGGTAAAGCAGCGAGGGAGAGGAGATGGGCGCCGCCCTCAATATGCTGGCCCTAGAGAAGTGAGGTCTCTGATGCCTCGCCCCCCTACGACCTTATAGGTTATGGGACTCCTTTACCCTTTACCTTTACCTTTAACGCACTGCAGTTAGTGGCACTGTTTTAAACTAGACAGTCTGTGAGAATGCACGGTCTGCTTTGTCTTAACAGTAATGTTCTGCAGCTAGTGGTACTGTTTTAAACTAGACAGTCTGTGAGAATGCACGCTCTGCTTTGTCTTAACAGTATGTTCTGCAGCTAGTGTCACTGTTTTAAACTAGACAGTCTGTGAGAATGGACTGCTTAGCCTGCCAGTAAGTTCAATGAAGTTAGTGGCATTTCGCTATACGATCTGTGAGAGATGGCACGTACTGCTTTGTCTCATAGCAACTCATTGGTACTTCACTGGACAGCTTGTGACAATGTAGTACTTTGTTTTATGGCAACTTACTGCAGCTAGTGTGTAGTAGACAGTTTGTGAGAATGCACGTACTGCTATGTTTCATAGCAACTTACTTCAGCTTGTGTACTAGACAGTCTTTCAGAATGCAACGTTTTGTTTCATAGTAATAGCACCGCACTATACGATCTGTGAGAATGCACAGGTTTGTTTTGTAGTCATTCACCGCAGTTAGTAGCACTGCACTAGACAGTTTGTGAAAATGCACGCAGTGCTTTGTCTCAAAACAATATACAGCAGTTAGTGGCACTGAACTGCACTAGACGATCTGTGAGAATGCACTGCTTTGCCTCATAGAAATTCACTGTAGCTACTGGCACTGCACTACACAGTCTGTGAGAATCCACGTACTGCTTTCTTTCATAGTGATTCACTCAGGGGACGGGATAGCCTAGTGGTTAGAACAATGCGCTCGCAATCTGACGACCCGGGTTCGATTCCGTTTCAAAGGGATATTTTCCCCTGGAGTTAACATCAGTGCTGACTCCACTCTCCCAAAAAGTCCTTCGGATGAGACTATAAACCGAGGCCCCGTGTGTGAACGCACGCAGAACATCTTGCGCACAACTTAAATCCTGTTCCACTTTTCGTAAGAGTAGGCCATTGTGTGCCGGTGGGAACAGATGTCAAAATTCACAAAACTGCGTACACAGGGGTACTGGATGTAAAAACGCACATAAGTGCTTATTCCATTATCCTCGATATAAAAGAATTTTTGTTAAATTAATAAACTACAGTTAGTGGCACTGCACTGCACTTGACAGTTTGTGAGACTGCACTGTTTTGTCTCATAGTAATCTAATGCAGTCAGTAGCACTGGACGAGACAGAATGTGAACATGCACTGCTTTGTCTCATGGAAATCCACCCCAGCTAGTGGCACTGCACTGCGCTAGACAGTCTGTGAGAATGTACGTACTGCTTTTTTCTCATAGTAATTCTTTGCTGCTAATGGCATTGCATTAGACGACCTGTAAGTAAGACAATGTCTGAGTTTGCTGCTTTGTCTCATAGTAGTGCATGCCGTCAGCGCCTGGGCTTTATCACATGTTCATTGACCCTGGGGGCAACAGCAAAGTGAGAGGCTGTATGACCAGTGGCTTTTCCACTCATGGAATGCCACTTTACAGCTCAGTCTTTAGTGATCGACTATGACTCTTTGACTCGCACAGTCCTTATGTGCTGCAGCCCTGGGGGCTGGTTGGCCTTTGGAGAGCATCTCCAACGCTGACTGTCCTTATGCCCACTTGGCCGAGAGAGTGGGATGTACTGTGGGCAAGGCATCTCCACTATAATCAAATTTCTGCCCAGTTTCCAAAACAGCAGCTGCCTCCTCTGCTGTTTTGGAGATCATTGTCGGACACGACGGACAAACATACAGTTCACTGCAGCTTGTTGGCACTGCACTGCACTACACTACACAGTCTGTGAGAATGCACGTGCTGCTTTGTTTCATAGTAATTCACTGTAGTTAGTGGCACTGCACTGCTCAAAACAGTCTGTGAAAATGCACTGCTTTGTCTGAGAGCGATTCACTGGGGCTAAATCCTGTCCCGCTTTTCGTAAGAGTAGGCCATTGGTGCCGGTGGGAACGGATGACAAAATTTACAAAACCGCATACACACGGGGACTGGATGTAAATAAAACACATATATGTTTATTCCCTTATCCTCGATATAAAAGAATAAATACATTTTTGTTTTAAAATCAAAATAGTGACACTGCACTAGACAGGTTGAGAGAATGCACATACTGCTTTATCTTATAGTAATTCACTGCAGCTAATGGAACTGCATTGCACGACCTGCGAGAATGCACATACTGCTTTATCTTATAGTAATTCACTGCAGCTAGTGGAATTGCATTGCACGACCTGCGAGAATGCACATACTGCTCTGTTTCATAGTAATTCACTGCAGCTAGTGACACTGTGCTAAACAGTCTACGAGAATACACTGCTTTGGCTCGTAGTAATTGACTGCAGTTTGTAGCAGTGTACTACACATTCTGTGAGAAGGCACTGTTTTGTCGCAGGTATTTACTGCAGGTAGTGGCACTGCGCTGCACTAGACAGTCTGTGAGAATGCACACACTGCTTTGTCTCAAAGTAACTAACTGCAGCTAGTGGCGCTTCGGTAGAGGATCTGTGAGAATGCCCGTACTGCTTTGTTTCATCGTAATTCACTGCAGCTAGTGACACTGCACTAGACAGTCTGTGAGAATGCTCTGCTATGTGTACTAGTAACTTACTGCTGTTAGAGGCAGTGCACTATACAGTCTGTAGTTAGTGGCATGTCACTGAACTAAGCAGCCTGTGAGAATGCACGGAAAATGGTTTCTTTAATAGAAATTATTGCAATAAGTGGCACGGCAGTGAACTAGACAATCT
>CM054160.1:37670217-37687717 GCA_028751875.1 Rapana venosa | reverse complement strand
TAGGTAAGTAGGTAAGCAAGCAAGCAAGAAAGAAAGTAAGTAAGTAAGTTAGTTAAGTAAGTAAGTAGGTAGTTAAGTTAATAACCAAGTAAATGAGTGGAAAATTCTAGAATGTTTAAAACCTTGAGATATTAACTCAAATACCTTAGATAAAATGACTTTAAGATAAGCCTGAGAAGAGAGATAACGATCCTATCAAACAAAACAAAAAAAACAATCATTGCATGCTATACATCAACCAGTATTTAAACGGATAGAAACCATGCACAGGTTTTCTCTCAAAAGCTGGACCTTTCCCCCTCCCCCCCCCCATAAATCTACAACACTGGTGGCCCGGGTGCTAGTCTTTTGGATCAAAGGATGGACCTAACTCTTACAAGCACCAGGCATTTAACATTATTTGAAAATATAACAGCAGCGAGAGAGTTATTCCAGACAAGGAAAAAGTATATGTGATTTTTTTAGCATAAAACTTATACTTAAACATTAACCAATGTGCAAATGTATTCTACACTACGGGGACGGGATAGCTCAGTGGTCAGAGCACTCGCTTTCCCCAGCCAAGTTAAGCAGCGTCGAGTGTGGTTACCAATTGGATGGGAGACCGTTTTCGCGCCTTGGCTTCAGTACAGTTCCCCCAGTTCACCCAGCTGTAAATGGGTACCTGCCCTCTTTAGGGTCAGGGAAGGTAAAGCAGCGAAGGAGAGGAGATGGACGCCGCCCTCAATACGCTGGCCCTAGAGAAGTGAGGTCTCTGACGCCTCGCTCCCCTATGACCTTAATATAGGTTATGGGATACCTTTACTTTTTTTATTCTACACTAGACACCCAAAAGTCGAAATACAGCTAACTTTACGGTGGGTAAAAACAGTCGCATATGCAAAATGTTATCATTGGTGAACCTTGCAACAGCAACCAAGAGAAGGCAAATGTCAGCAGACAGTTTAGGCAGTCTGTTACAGAACAGAATAACTAATACCCTGGGGAATAAGATTGCTAGCATGATTATAGACTGAACACACATTAAACCTGTGAATCTGGTTACTCGGCTTGCAGAACTGATTGGAAAATGCACTTTTGGCAAAAAACAGCTGCATTGTTATGTTTCCCACACTGGTTTTATCCCACTGATAATGAAAGGTACCGGTAGTAGTTGTAAAAAAAAACCCAAACCCACACCAGATTCCATGAAGGAAAACTTCACCAGACACAGTCTGCTACAGAATGAAACATCCAAACTTGCAATGTTCGATTAATGGCATTTCATTGTCAGCTCTCATTAGACTTGTCACTCTTGCTACCTGATTTTCATATCAGATTGGAAAGTAATAGTTTGGCAACGGCAACAGTTGTGTAGCCATGCTCATAAACCTGCCACAAAAACCCCTTTGCAACTTAATAAAAACAACACAATACCAGCAAATAAAGCTGGCAGGTCACCTAAACCTGAACTAAACTTAACCCACTGACTGTGCTTGGCTGCTAAGGAAAGGTATCCACAGCACTTGTAACACAACACACCACATTTATCAAAACAATTGTTCATCCAGACAGCCCAGCATACATTCTCACTGAAACTAAGACCAGTCTGTCAAGAATGAAGTAGTCAAGAGCCTGGGTTGTCTGATTAATGAGGTTTGTGTGTAAACAATCAGCACACCTGTCAATCCTGTTTCCTAATTTGCATATCTGATGACAAAATGATCGTTTGGCAAAGGCAGCGTTGGTGTCATGTGTAACGTGGTGACCGTGTTCTTGTTGTTGTTGTTGTTGCTGTTGTTGTCTACGATTTTACGTCTGTTCACTGTCAGTGAGATTACACGAGAAAAAAAATATATACAAGGGGTGTATGAGAATTGAGGTGGTGGTGGAGGCCCTACTGAAAAATGCGAGGGGGAAAAAGTAGTCTAATCATGAAAAGAAACCGCGCAAAGCAAAAGATACAATTAAAAACACCTGAAACAAAAACATAAAAAGTGATTAATGTTAATGAAACTATAACAAATATCCTATAGGACTATGCAAGAGACCTTTTGCAAATCAAATGCCAAATTTAAATTATTGAATGTGCTTCTAAGGGAGTTTTCAGAAAATTGGGGTAAAAAAGCGTTTGTATTCTTACATTCTATATGAGTATTAGAAATATTCTCACCACATAGACATTTACTGTTTCTACTGAATTTGGTTACGAATGGATTAAGTTTTATTATATAAAACAAACCATTCACTCATCTTGCTGTGGAGATATTTGAGCAAGCCTTAGAATGGCTCACGACTCTTGCTTTATCAGTTTTGATGACAGATCTGTTTAGAAATCTCTCTTTTAGGTGATACGTTTCTTTGACCTTTCTCCATGATGTTTGTTCTAATAAGTGGCAGCCCTCTTGTAATGATAAAGGCATGTGCAATGTTGTAGATTTCCCTTCATGTTTGCACCTCTTTTAGCAGCTCTATCAGCCCACTCATTTGGAAAGAATTCACTGTGTGAAGGCACCCAACAGAAAGTGACATTTGTGCCCTTTAAGGTTAAAAGGTGTATGACATGATTAATCTCTAATGCAATGTTTAAAATTTTCTTGTACCACAAGGATTTTAAAGCATACAATACCGACTTGGAGAGCTGAAAAAGATTTCTTGTCTGTATGATAATTTCGAAGAACAAGAGATGTAGCTAAACGTTTTAGATTAAATATGTCTTGTCCCCAGAACTGCTTACTAATTATCTTCAGTAAGTTTATGCACTTTCTTGCCTTTGTTAATAAGTGGTAACCGTGTGGCACGGGATATGTGCTGGTGCCGTTGGCTGCAGTGGACACGAGGCTGGTGAAATCCAGTCTGCTGTGCAGCAGCAGCAGCAAAACAGGTAGCCACTAATGAAGTGTCAGCAAATCAGCCTGTTACTATCACTGCTGCTGCTGCTATGATTGATATCCCTGTGTACTTACTGCTGTGCTGTGCTGGGATTGATTTCAAGAATGAATATTCTGTGCCGTCTCTCTACAGTGGGTCTCGCTGTTTTCCATGGTCTCTTGCATTTCCTCTTTTTATTCTTTACAATTCACAGATTTCAAAAAGCAGCTTATCTTTTAAAAGTTCTACGTAAACGATGTCTCTACAATCACATATGTTGATTGTGTCTGGAAATGTTTTTTTCTACTAGACACTTAGCTCTTTCTCTGTATAAATCTTTTGAACTGTGGGACACCCTTATAATTTTGGAAATGTCCTTGTTTTGCAAATCTTCTTTGTTATTTGACTTTTACCTTTTTTTTCTTTTTTTTTGGGGGGACGCATATAATTAAGGAAAACACATCATTTCTCGATGTAGAGGAAGAGAAACTGTGTAAAAGACCGAGTCAAATACTTAGATGACAAATATCATCTAAATACTTATGGTAGACAATATTAATAACAACAACTTCAGTGGCTGTTACCAGCAACACAAACAAAGCAGACAAACTATAAATATTATAGACGAGACACACATACACACTTTTTTCCAAAAAATACCATGTTAGCAAATACAGCTAACAGTCACCTGTATCTAACCTTCTGACTGCATTTCATTGAAAATGGAAGGTATTTGCACCACTTGTAACACAACACATCACATTTTGTCAAAAGAAATATTCCTCCAGACAGCCCAGCATACATTCTCGCTGAAAGTAAGACTAGTCTGTCAAGAATGATGTAGTTAAGAGCCTGGGTTGTCTGATTAATGAGGTTTGTGTGTAAACACTCAGCAAACCTGTCAATCTTGTTTCCTGATTTGCATATCTGAAAGGAAAACGATAGTTTGGCAAAGGCAACAGTGGTGTCATGCGTAACGTGGTCACTGTGAGGCACGGGATATGTGCTGGTCCTGTTGGCTGCAATGGACACGAGGCTGGTGAATTTCAGTCTGGTGAGAAGCAGCAGCAGGAAAACACGCAGCCACTAATCCAGTGTCAGCAAGCCAGTCTGTTACCACTGCTGCTGCTGCTTGTGATTGGCATCCCTGTGTAGTTACTGCTGTGCTGTGCTGGAATTGATTTCAAGAATGGAGTATTGAACATTCTGACTCTCTGCAGTGTGCTACTCTGTCTGTGCCTCTGTTCTGTTAATCTCTGTCCTGTCTTACATTTCCTCTTTGCTTGTTCACAATATACAAAAGTATGAAAGTAATCTATATCTGAACATTTTTACATCAACCTTGTCGTAATAACCAATGATGTTGAATCTGTCTTAAAATGAAGTTTCCCACTAACAGTCAGTTCTCTGTATATGAATATAAAACATTGAAAATGTGGGACTCTCTCATCAGTTCTTAATACTTTGTCTTGTTTTGCAATCGCATTTTGTGAATTGATTTTTTTGTTCTATTTCTCTAAAAAAGCGAAACAAAGGAATACAATTACTTATTTTTGACACAAATGAAGACAGATTGTATAAGAGGCAGAGACAAACATATCTAAATGACAAACAAAATGTATGCAGTGTAGACAATATAAAAACAACTATAATTATTGCTACAAACAATACAAACAAATGACTATTATCATAAACCAGAAACAAACAAACACTTTTTGTGCAAAAATAGCAAACAATACAAGCAAATAAAGCTGACAGCCACATTGATCATTACCATACTTAACCTACTGACTACATGTCATTAATAATGAAAGGTATCCACACCATTTGTAACACAACAAATCACATTTTTGTCAAAAGAAATATTCCTCCAGACAGCCCAGCATACATTCCCACTGAAACTGAGAATGGTCTGTCATTAAAAAAGTAGTCAAGAGCCTGGGTTGTCTGATTAATGTGGTCTGTGTGTAAACACTCAGCACACCTGTCAATCCTGTTTCCTGATTTGCATATCTGATGACAAAATGATAGTTTGGCAAAGGCAACAGTGGTGTCATGTCGTAACGTGGTGACTGTGTGGCACAGGATATGTACTGGTGCTGTTGGCTGCAATGGACACGAGGCTGGTGAAATTCAGTCTGCTGTGCAGCAGCAGGAGGAAAACAGGTAGCCACTAATCCAGTGTCAGCAAGCCAGTCTGTTACCACCACTGCTGCTGCTGCTGCTATGATTGATGTCCCTGTGTAATTACCACTGTGTTGTGCTGGGATTGATTTCAAGAATGATGTATTGAACTTTCTGACTCTCTGCAGTGTGCTACCCTGTCTCTGCTCTGTTGATCTCTGGCTCTTACATGTCCTCTTTGCTTGTTCGCAATATACATAATTATGAAAGTAGTCTATATCTAAACATTTTTACATCAACCATGTCTCAATAACCAAAGGTGTTGATTCTGTCTTGAAATCAAGTTTCCTACTAACAGTCAGTTCTCTGTATATGTATAAACGTTGAAAATGAAGGATTCTCGCATCAGTTCTTAATACGTTGTCTTGTTTTGCATATATGGTATGTGAATTGATTTTTTTGCTGTATGTCTCTACAAAAATCTAAATCAAGGAAAACAATTACTAACTTTTGACAGAAAGGAAGACATATTAAGTAAGAGGCAGGAACAAACATATTTCAATGAGACAAATTCTAAATGGTAGTATAGACAATATAAAGGAACTATAATGATTGCCACACACAATGCAAACAAATGACTGTTATCATAAACCAGAAACAAACAAACACTTTTTGTGCTAAAATAGCAAACACTACCAGCAAATAAAGCTGACAGCCACATGGATCATTACTATACTTAACCTAATGACTGCATGTCATTAATAATGAAAGCTATCCACATCACTTGTAACACACCCCTCCACATTTTGTCAAAGAAATATTCCTCTAAACAGCCTAACATACATTCCCACTGAAACTGAGAACAGTCTGTCAAGAAAAGAGTATTTAAGAGCCTGGGTTGTCTGATTAATGTGGTCTGTGTGTAATCACTCAGCATACCTGTCAATCTGGTTTCCTGATTTGCTTATCTCATGGCAAAATGATAGTATGGCAAAGGCAACAGTGGTGTCATGCGTAACGTGGTGACTGTGTGGCACGGGATATGTGCTGGTGCAGTTGGCTGCAATGGACACGAGGCTGATGAAGTTCAGTCTGTTGTGCAGGAGCAGGAAAGCATGTAGCCACTAATGAAGTGTCAGCAAATTAGCCTGTTACTATTACTGCTGCTGCTGCTGCTACTGCTATGATTGATATCCATGTGTACTTACTGCTGTGCTGTGCTGCGATTGATTTAAAAAATGAAGTGTTTAACTTTCTGACTCTCTGCAGTGTGCTACCCTGTCTCTGCCTTTGTTCTCTCTATCTCTCTCTTTCTCTTACATGTTCTCTTTGCTTGTTCACAATATACATCATTATGAAAGAAGTCTATATCTGAACATTTTTGCATCAACCATGTCTCAATAACCAATGATGTTGATTCTGTCTTGAAATGAAGTTTTCGCACTAACAGTCAGGTCTCTTTATATGTATAAAACGTTGAAAATGCGGACTCTCTCATCAGTTCTTAATACTTTGACTTGTTTTGCAAGTATGTTTTGTGAATTGCTTTTGTTGCTATATTTCTCTACAAAATTCTGAATCAAGGAAAACAATTACTAATTTTTGACACAAAGGAAGACATATTAGGTAAGAGGCAGGAACAAACATATTTAAATGACAAACAAATTCTAAATGGTAGTATAGACAATATAAAAGAACTATAATGATTTCCACAAAATACAAACAAATGACTGTCATCAAAAACCAGAAACAAACAAACACTTTTGTGCAAAGATAGCAAATAATACCACACAAAAAGCTGACAGCCACATGGATCATTACTATACTTAACCTACTGACTGCATGTCATTAATAGTGAAAGGTATCCTTAGCACTTGTAACACAACACACCACGTTTTGTCAAAAGAAATATTCCTCCTGACAGCACAACATACATTCTCACTGAAACTGAGAATGGTCTGTCAAGAAAAGAGTAGTTAAGAGCCTGGGTTGTCTGATTAATGAGGTTTGTGAGTAAACACTCAGCACACCTGTCAATCCTGTTTACTGATTTGCATATCTGATAGGAAAACGATAGTTTGGCAAAGGCAACAGTGGTGTCATTTGTAACGTGGTCACTGTGTGGCACAGGATGTGTGCTGGTGCTGTTGGCTGCAATGGACACGAGGCTGGTGAAATTCAGTATGCTGTGCAGCAGCAGGAGAACACATAGCCACTGGTGGATCGGTGGTCTAGAGGTAACGCGCCTGTCTAGAAAGCGAAAAGTCCGGGTCTGAAGTGTGCGGTGGTTTGTACCCCGTTTGGACCGGAAACTTTTCCCTCATCCATTAGACCATGAGTGGTGGTCTGGGCGCTAGTCTTTCGGATGAGATGATAAACCGAGGTCCCGTGTGTTACACGTAATTATTTAGCGCACGTAAAAGAACCCACGGCAACAAGAGAGTTGTCCCTGGCAAAATTCTTAGAAAAAAGCCACTCTGATAGGGAAACAAATACAGTTGCAGACAGGAAAAAGAAAAAAAAATGGGTGGCGCTGCTCTTGTGGCGACGTGCTCTCCCCAGGGAGAGCAGCCCGAATTTCACGGAGAGAAATCTGCCGTGACTTAAAGTGGTATGAAAGAAAATCTGAGTGCTTTGATTTGTTGCTTTACAAGATTCAGCGCTATATAAATTCCATACATTATTATTATTATTATTAATCCAGTGTCAGCAAGTCAGTCTGTTACCACTGCTGCTGCTGCTGCTGAAATGATTGATATCCCTGTGTAATTACTGCTGTGCTGTGCTGGGATTGATTTCAAGAATGGAGTATTGAATTTTCTGACTCTCTGCAGTGTGCTACCCTGTCTCTGCCTCTGTTCTGTTAATCTCTGTCTGTCTCTTACATTCCTCTTTGCTTGTTCACAACATACAAATTATGAAAGTAGTCTATATCTGAACATTTTTGCATCAACCATGTCTCAATAACCAATGGTGTTGATTCTGTCTTGAAATGAAGTTTCCTACTAACAGTCAGTTCTCTTTATATATAATATAAAACGTTGAAAATGGGGCACTCTCTCATCAATTCTTAATACTTTGTCTTGTTTTGCAAATATGGTTTGTGAATTGATTTGTTTGCTCTATTTCTCAAAAAAAATAATAAATCAAGGAAAACTATTACTAATCAATGACACAAAAGAAGACATGTCGGTTAAGAGGCAGAGACAAACACATTTAACTTACAAACAAAATTTAAATTGCAGTGTAGACAATGTTTAAAAAACTATAAATATTGCCACAAACAATACAAACAAATGACTGTTATATAATCCAGAAACAAACAAACACTTTTTGTGCAAAAATAGCAAACACTATCAGCAAATAAAGCTGACAGCCACATGGATCATTACTATACTTAACATACTGAATGCATGTCATTAATAATGAAAGCTATCCACAGCACTTGTAACACACCCCTCCACGTTTTGTCAAAAGAAATATTCCTCCAAACAGCCCAACATAAATTCCCACTGAAACTAAGATCAGTCTGTCAAGAAAAGAGTAGTTAAGAGCCTCAGTTGTCTGATTAGCAAGGTTTGTGTGTAAACACTCAGCACACATGTCAATCCTGTTTCCTGATTTGCATATCTGATAGGAAAATGATAGTTTGGCATAGGCAACAGTGGTGTCATGTGTAATGACGTCTGTGTGTGTTATATCTTCAGTTTAACGTTTATTCACATTTAGTGATTTTAGACGGGCTTTGTGTGTAAACACTAAGCACACCTCTCAATTCTCGTTTCCTGATTTGTATATCTAATAGCAAAACGATAAATTGCAAAGGCAACAGTGGTGTCATGTGTAACGTGGTGACTGTGTGTCACAGGATAATTATGTGCTGGTGCTGTTGGCTGCAATGGACACGAGGCTGGTGAAATTCAGTATGGTGAGATGCAGCAGGAGGAAAACACGTAGCCACTAATCCAGTGTCAGCAAGTCAGTCTGTTAACACTGCTGCTGCTGCTATGATTGATATCCCTGTGTAATTACTGCTGTTCTGTGCTGGGATTGATTTCAAGAATGAACATTATGTGCTGTTTCTCTACTGTGGGTCTCTCTGTCTCTGTTTATCTCTCATGATCTCTTACATGTGCTAGGATTGATTTCAAGAATGAACATTATGTGCCGTTCTATGCAGTCAGTATCTCTGTCTCTGTCTCTTTCTATCTCTCATGGTCTCTTACATTTTCTCTTTTCTTCTTAACATCTCACAGAAATGAAAAACACAGTTTGTCTTTTAAATGATCTTACATTGTCTTTTGAATGTTCTTACATCAACCATGTATCTGTGATCAATTAAGTTGATTATGTCTGGAAATGAAGTTTCTTACTACTACACAGTTAGCTCCTTATCTGTATAATCTTTTGAAGTGAGGGACACCTTATCATTTTGAAAAAGTTGTCTTGTTTTGCAAATCTGTTTTGTGGTTAGACTTTTACCTCATTTCTTTTTCTCGAAAACGCACGTGAATTAAGGAAAACACATCAATTATTGACAGAGAGGAAGAGAGACTGTGTAGAAGACAGAGGCAAAAACTTAGATGACAAATATAATCTAAATAATCATGGTAGACAATATTGATAACAACAACTTTAATGACTGTTACCAACAATACCAAAAAAGCTGACATACTATGTCGATTATAGACCAGACACAAATATACGCATTTGAAAGGACAATGTTAACAAATACAGCTGCCAGTCACTGGGATCTAACCTTCTGACTGCATTTCATTGATAATGAAAGGCATCCACAGCACGTTTAACACAACACACCACGTTTGACAAAAAATGTTTGTCATGACAGCCCAACATACATTCCCACTGAAACTGAGAACTAGTCTGTCAAGAATGATGTAGTTAAGAGCCTGGGTAGTCTGATTAATGAGGTCTGTGTGTGTTATATCTTCAGTTTAAGGTCTATTCACATTTAGTGATTTTAGACGGGCTATGTGTGTGAACACTTAGCACACCTGTCAATTCTGTTTCCTAATTTCCATAACTGATGACAGAATGATAGTTTGGTAAAGGCAACAGTGGTGTCATGTGTAACGTGGTCACTGTGTGGCACGGGATATGTGCTGGTGCTGTTGGCTGCAATGGACACGAGGCTGGTGAAATTCAGTCTGCTGTGAGTAGCAGCAGGAAAACACGTAGCCACTAAACAAGTGTCAGCAAGCCAGTCTGTTACCACTGCTGCTGCTGCTGCTATGATTGATATCCCTGTGTAATTACTGCTGTGCTGTGCTGGGATTGATTTCAAGAATGAACATTCTGTGCCATCTCTCTACAGTGGGTCTCTCTGTCTCTGTCTCTGTTTATCTCTCACGGTCTCTTACAATTTCCCTTTTCTTCTTAAAACCACACAGAATCAAAAAACACAGTTTGTCTTTCAAATGTTCTACATTAACCATGTCTCTATAATCAATTGTGTTGATTATGTCTAGAAATGAAGTTTCATTCTACTACACACTTAGCTCTTTCTCTGTATAAATATTTTTAAGTGAGGGACACCCTTATCATTATGAAAATGTTCTTGTTTCGCAAATCTATTTTCTGATTTGACTGTTACCTCATTTTTTTTTAACGCATATGAATTAAGGAAAACACACAAATTCTTGTCAGAGAAGAAGAGAGACTGTATACGAGACAGAGGCAAAAACTTAGTTGACAAATATAATCTAAATACTCATGGTAGACAATACTGATAACAACAACTTCAGTGACTGTTACCAACAACACAAACAAAGCAGACAAACTATAGTGATTATAGACGAGACAGACATACACACTTTTTCCCCAAAAAGACCATGTTAGGAAATACAGCTGACAGTCACCTGTATCTAACCTACTGACTGCATTTCATTGAAACTGAAAGGTATTTGCATCACTTGTAACACAACACATCACATTTTGTCAAAAGAGCTATTCCTTCAGACAGCCCAGCATACATTCTCGCTGAAAGTAAGACTAGTCTGTCAAGAATGATGTAGTTAAGAGCCTGGGTTGGTTGTCTGATTAATGAGGTTTGTGTGTAAACACTCAGCACACCTGTCAATCCTGTTTCCTGATTTGCATATCTGATAGGAAAACGATAGTTTGGCAAAGGCAACAGTGGTGTCATGTGTAACGTGGTGACTGTGTGGCACGGGATATGTGCTGGTGCTGTTGGCTGCAATGGATAGAGGCTGGTAAAATTCAGGGTGGTGAGAAGCAGCAGCAGGAAAACACGTAGCCACTAATCCAGTGTCAGCAAGCCAGTCTGTTACCACTGCTGCTGCTGCTATGATTGATATCCCTGTGTAATTACTGCTGTGCTGTGCTGGGATTGATTTCAAGAATGAAGTGTCCACCTTTCTGTTCTTTTCTTTTTCATCTTGTATTCCTCTCTGAGGACGGGATAGCTCCATGTCGGACTCGGCTTCCCCAGCCAAGTTAAAGACTAGCTGGTTACCAGATAGGATGGGTGACCGTTTGCGGCCTTGGCTCAGAATCACCCAGTTCAGCAAGCTGTAAATGGTACTGCTCTCTATAGAGTCAGGAAAGGAAAGCAGCGAGGGAGAGGAGAGGGCGCGCCTCATATGCTGGCCAAGAATGAGTCGACGACCTCGTCACCCTAGACTTATTGGTTTATGGGAGCTGTTTACCTCTTTTCCTTCTTTTGTCCTATTTGCTCCTAAGCATGTCTGATTGTCTGCTGTTGTTCAAACATCTTTGAACTATGAAGAGATAGAAGACAAACGGATGGAGATGAATGGTTTAGAACAGACGAGATGACAGAAAGACAGACAATTGATAGATAGTACCTAGATTAGATAATAGATAGACTAGACTGACTAGTACCAGGCAGCTACTGCAGATTTTCAATGACAGCAAGACAGACAGACAGACAGATAGACAGATAGATATAGATTTTTAGCATTCATTTCAGAATAGCTGGTTAATGCCTTCTTTTCTTTTCTTGTCTATTTTGTCCTAAAGGAGCAAAACTCAATTCTATGGCTCAGAACAAATGCACAGTCGGCACTTCAAACATAGGCTTGGCTTATATAAGAGAAGTACGGAGATGAAGCTGATTTTTGCTGCATCTCAATTACCAGACACTCACATCAATTACAGCTCCCCTGGTTCAGCTCGAATGCTATTTTCTTGATAGTTACCGACAGCTACAGGTTTTTTTTTTCTAATTGATTATAGCAGAGTGAAAGCAATGCATGAATCCAATTCAATCCTGTTGTTTATAGCCCCGCCGACCACAGAGGCCATATCTGGGCTGAATGCGTGAATCAGAATCAGAATCAGAAAACTTTATTGGTATTAATCTGAGCATATTACTTCTCTCTTGCGATCTCTCCACTGGTTGCCTGTGCCACAGAGAGTAAACTATAAGATCAGTACCCTCTGTTACAAATGCCTCCATAAAACAGCACCTTCCTACCTCTGTGAATGTCCTTCACCTGTACACTCCTTCTCGTTCCCTCCGCTCTGCTGCAGATACATTGTGCTTAAGAATACCTAGATTCAACCAATCCACTGGTGGCTGTCGCTCTTTCTCTGTTTCTGGTCCATTGATCTGGAATGACCTCCCTGTCTCCCTTCACCAAAAGCCTTCTTATGATGCTTTTAAATCCGATCTCAAGACACATTCATTTCAAACCTAAGATTCTCCCCTCTTGCATTTCATTTTTGTCCCCGCCCTCAACAGCCAAAACCCCATCACCCTGCGGGAATGTACAACCTATATGTGTGTGAGTGGGTGTGCATGTGTGTGCATGCGTGCGCGTGAGCATGTGGGTATACATTTGAATTTGTAAAAAAAACACCTATTAAGGGTAACTGGCTGCATGTGAATGAGTAGGATGAATGAAAGTGCTTTGATTTGGGGGGTTTTGCGAAATATAGTGCTATATGAATTCCATTTATTATTATTGTTATTATTATTATTGTTATTATTATTATTATTATTATTATTATTATTATCATTATTATTAAGTCAGAACAAAACTCATTTGACACCAAATATTAACCTATTCAACAATCTTTTTAAAAAAAATGCGTTTTACTCTGTGGAGATTATGTGGCGTGTACTTTCCAGTCAGAGTGAGAAATCTTTCATTGTTTCACAGCTAGCTGACTGTCTGCGTTATCAGTTCGGCCTTGTCCCAGATATGGCCTCTGTGGTCCGTGGGATATATAAACAACGAGATTAGTTCGTGGCTTTTCAAATCGAGCAAGGACGCAGGTCTACAGAAGTGACAATGGTTCCCCCGACCTTGTAATTGTACATCCCTATTGTCCTTGTGAACCTTCCCCTTAACAGGACTAGAACGTCTGGTCTGCGTTTTGTCATGTTTTTTAAATTTCTTTTATTCTTTTCTTTTATATCGAGGATAATGGAATAAGCACTCATGTGGTTTTTTACATTCAGTCCCCGTGTGTATGCGGTTTTGTAAAAATTTTTTATCTGTTTTTAAACCATCTTGTACCCTTGTGGATATATGCCAGGGGCCTGTCTGTGAGAATAAACATCTGGAAAATCTGTGCAAAAAGCTCCCTCTTGTCTATCCCTCTCTTTTTCTGTTTTTTTTTTCTCCTGTGACTTCCTTTCTATTTTCTGCCTTTTTGGTTCATTCTTCTGCCTTTTTAAAGGTTGGGGTTTTTTTTAACTTCAAAAGATATCAATTTTCTCCCACGCCGAATTTGCATGAGAGGGCTTGACTTGTCAGGAGCTTAATGGCAGCATAACACATTTTTGCTCATATGACAGACAACAATAGTTGCTGTCTTAGCGTTGGGTAAAGAAGAAGGAACAAGAGAAATCATCTTGTAAGACTGTCATTTTCACTCTCCTAATCTCTGATTTCTTGCTCTGCTAATGACATCCTTCCTTCATCTGAGTGTGGGCTGTTTTATCTTCTCTTGTTATTTTGCTTTTGTGTGGTCGCTTGTTCGCACCCTACTGCGTGTGGTTGTGTGTGCGTGTGGGCGGGCGCATGCACACACACACACACACACACATGAAATTGTATGTAAAATGGGTAAGTAAGAGTAAGAGAGAGAGAGAGACAATACAACACACACACTTTGCATTTCTTAATGAATGATGTAAGCACTTTAAGCTGATGTTCAAGTAAATGCAAAATGTTATAACCCAATACTCATCAATTTCCTAGTCTTCAAAATGGGAAAAAAAGGAATCATAATGCTCAGTCGTTCAATTAACCAAGTGCTCAAGTCTTTGATTTGCATACTTTTTTTTCTACTAAACAATGTTCTAAGGTCAGAATGTGTTAGCTGAGGTCAGCTGAGATCAGCAGGCAGACCTCCTGCAAAGTCACTAGCACAGGAGAAGACCAGACATACACACTGATAGAGACACAGAGAAACAGAGGGAGAGAGAGCCAACCAGACAGAGACAAAACAGACAGACAAACAGACATAGAGTGAGAGAGACGGGGAGATAGAGAGGCAGGCACAGAGAGAGAGATAGAGACAGACAGACAGACATGAAGACAGACGGATAGAGACACAGAGAAACAGAGGGAGAGAGAGCCAACCAGATAGAGACAAAACAAACAGACAGACATAGAGTGAGAGAGACGGGGAGATAAAGAGACAGGCAGAGAGAGAGAGAGAGAGAGAGAGGAGAGAGAGAGAGAGAGAGAGAGACAGGCAGACAGACAGACAGACATAAAGACAGACAGATAGAGACACAGAGAAACAGAGGGAGAGAGAGCCAACCAGACATAGAAAAAACAAACAGACAGACATAGAGTGAGAGAGACGGGGAGATAGAGAGACAGGGAGAATAGAGAGACAGACACAGAGAGACAGACAGACAGGCAGACAGACACACAGAAAGTCAGACATAAAGACAGACAGATAGAGACACAGAGAAACAGAGGGAGATAAAGCCATCCAGACTTGGACAAAACAGACAGACAGACAGGGAGTGAGAGAGACAGGGAGATAGAGAGACAGGCAGAGAGATAGAGAGACAGACAGACAGACAGACAGACATACAGAAAGACAGAAAGATAGAGACACAGAGAAACAAAGGGATAGATAGCCAACCAGACAGAGACAAAACAGACAAACAGACAGACAGACAGACAGAGAGTGAGAGAGACAGGGAGAATAGAGAGACAGAGAGACAGAGACAGACAGACAGACATAAAGACAGACAGACAGATAGAGACACAGAGAAACAAAGGGATAGAGAGCCAACCAGACAGAGACAAAACAGACAAACAGACAGACAGACAGGGAGTGAGAGAGACGGGGAGATAGAGAGACAGGGAGAATAGAGAAATAGAGAGAGAGAGATCCAGACAGACACAGAGACAGACAGTAAGAGAGAGACAGCCAGGCATACACAAAGACAGAAAGTAAAAGATAGAGACAGCCAGACAGACTCAGAGAAACAGATAGACAGGCAGATATACAGAGTCAGACAGACACAGAGAAAGAAAGACAGACACAGACACAGACAGTAAGAAAGAGACAGCCAGACAGACACAGATACAGACAGTAAGAGAGAGAGAGAGAGACAACCAGGCAGACGCAGAGGCAGACAGTGAGAGAGAAAGACAGCCAAACAGACAAGACAGGCAGATACACAGAGACAGAAACAGACAGAAAGACAGAAACAGACAGACACAGAGAAACAGACAAGACAGGCAGATACACAGAGACAGAAACAGACAGATAGACAGAAACAGACAGACACAGAGAAACAGACAGGCAGATACACAGAGACAGACAGACAGACATACAGAAAGACATACAGGCACAGACACAACCGTCCTCAGCAACCCTTTTCTACCAGCCAGGCTTTTTGCAGAAGCAAAAACGAGAGGTACAGGCCACACAGGAGGGTTTGTTATTCCTGTCAATCAGTCCATCGATCACATCAATCAAGCACAGGCTGGATGCAGCTGTACTCGTGTGTGGGGTGGCAATGCTTTCCTCTCTCTCTCTCTCTCTCTCTCTCTCTCCTCTCTCTCTCTCTCTCTCTCTCTCTCTCTCTCTCTCTCTCTCTCTCTCTCTCTCTCTCTCTCGTGAAGCAGAATAAAAAGCAAAATCGGGGTGACTGTGAGGGGGTATGCCAAAAAATATAATTACAGCAGCTGTGAAAAACTGGTGTGGGAAGTAATGGCATGGACAGAGCGATCTGACCTGAACACAGGCACGTGCATGTACGAAGGTATGGACGTTTTTTTGCTTGTCTGTGTCTGGTTGTTTTTCTGTCTGTCTGTCTCTCTGTCTCTAACAAATTCACTCACACCACACACACACACACACACACGTACACACACGCACAGACAGACAGATGCCCCCCCACACATACACACACAACACACACACACACACACACACACATATATATATGTGAGAGAGAAAACAAGAAGAAGAAACAGAAGAAGAAGAAGAAGAAGAAGAAGAAGAAGAAGAAGAAGAAGAAGAAGAAGAAGAAGAAGAAGAAGAGTGAGACAGACAGACAGACAGAGGCAGAGAGAGAGGAGAGAGAGAGGGAGAGGGAGAGAGAGGGAGAGAGAGAAAGACACACACAGAGACAAGCATACATAGAGACAGACAGACACAGACACAGACAGAGACAAACAGACAGAGAGACAGACAGACAGACAAAGATAGACAGACAGACAGAAAAACACAGAGTGACATGGTGACCAAAAGACAGAGAAAGGGAACACAAGAGAAAGGCAGACAGACGGACAAACACGCAGACAGCGACAGAACACACCAGAAAGCAAAAAGAACAGAGACTCCAGTTTCCCAGTTTCTCAGTAAAATGTAAAGATGTCTTGGAACAAGCACACACAAAATTAAACTTGGGAGCGAAATGTTCTGCCCCCTAAGGGCAGGGAGATATCAGGTTCCCAGTGCAAGGTTGCTGTTTTGAGCTGAAAATGAAACCCAGTTGATGACAGCCTGCCCTTATTTTCAGACCCTAGGGGCTATCTGTGTGTGTGTGTGTGTGTGTGTGTGTGTGTGTGTGTGTGTGTGTGTGTGTGTGTGTGTGTGTGTGTGTGTTTGTGTGTGTGTATGTGGTTGTGTGAGTGTGTTGTGTGTATGTGTGTGTATTGTGTGTTGTGGTGATGCGTGTGAATATATGTTTGTATGTATAGGTATGTGTGTGGATGCATGCATCTGTCCTCTCTTCCTGTCTCTCTCTCTCTCTCTCTCTCTCTCTGTCTGTCTGAGAGATATGAGAGAGAATGAGACAGAGACAGACCCAGAGAGCATATTATGTGTGAGTGCATGTTTGTGTGTGTGTGTGTGTTGTATGTATGCGTGTATGTAGCATCACCATACCTCTGCCATTACTTTCCAGAAAAGTGTTGACAGCTGCTATTTTTCGCATATCCCTGTTACAGAAGGAAGGACAGAGACAGAAAGACTGACAGACAAACAGACAGACAGACAGACAGAGACAAAATAACAGAGGTAGAATAACAGAGAG
>CM054160.1:37650217-37652717 GCA_028751875.1 Rapana venosa | reverse complement strand
AGCGAGAGGAGAGAGAGAGAGAGAGAGATGAGAGAGAGAGAGGGGAGAGAGAATAAAATGTGGTGTGACGCTAGTGGTGCGTTGACTTGTCATCCTTGTGCTGTTATTGTTGTTTTTTATTGTTGTTTGTTCTGTGTAGTGTGTTGTTGTGTTGTGTGTGTGGTGTTGGTGTTCGACTCATTGTTGTGGGAAAGAGAGGAGAAGTTTGACTGCAAAGTGGTTGTCTGTTACTTCATCTGTCTTGTTTGTCTTCTCTTCTGTCTGTCTCTCACAAATTATTTCTAAGTCTCCTTGATGTTCTGTCTCTCTGCTCTGTCCTCCACTCCATTTAACCAATTCCTGCCCTGTCCTCTGTCTGTCTTGTTACTCATCTCTTTTTCTCTCTGTCTCTCTTTCTCTCTCTCCTCTCCTCTCTCTCTCTGCTTCCCTCCCCTCTCTCTCTCCTCTCTCCCCCTCTCTCTCTCTCTTCTCTCCTCCTCTTTCTCTCTCCCCTCTCTCTCTCTCTCTCTCTCTCTCTTCCTCTCTCTCTCTCCTCCTCCCTCCCTCTCTCTCTCTCTCTCCTCCTCTCTCTTCCCTCCTCCCTCTCTCTCTCCCTCCCTCTCTCCCCTCTCTCTCTCTCCTCTCCCTCTCTCTCACTCTCTCACTCTCTCTCTCCCTCTCTCTCTCTCCTCTCTCTCTCCTCTCCTCCCTCTCTCTCTCTCCCTCTCTCTCTCTCTCTCTCTCTCTTTCTCACTCTCACAACACTATCATCAATGCGATCACGTTCTTTGTTTATCCCCTTGTCTTTCTGGGATTTTTTTCGTTTGGGATTTTTTTTTCTTTTTTCTTCTCCTTGTTGTTTTGTTTTGTTTTTGGTTGTTGTTGGGTTGGGGTTTTTTTGGGGGGTGGGGGTCATTCTTATTTTATTTATTTGTTGAATTTCTTTGGGTTTTTTTTTTTATCGGATGGACAGTTGGGGGAAGGAGGTGGGGAAATAGGCTTTAGGCGTCAATGCTTCTCGGGATCTTCATCCATAAGTATAAAAACTTGTCTCCCCTCCGTAAATTGTCGCTGTCTTTCCTTCTGTCGGTCTGTCTGTCGGTGGGTTGGTCTGTCTGTTTGTCAGTCTGTTTGTCTGTCTGTCTGTCTGTCTGTCTGTCGGTCGGTCGGTCGGTCTGTCTGTCGGTCGGTCTGTTTGTCGGTCGGTCGGTTGGTCGGTCGGTCTGTCTGTCTGTCTGCGTGTCTCTCGGTCGGTCGGTCTGTCTGCATGTCTGTCTGTCTGTCTGTCTGTCTGACTGTCTGTCGGTCGGTCGGTCGGTCGGTCGATTGGTTTGTCGGTCGGTCGGTCTGTCTGTCCGTCTGTCTATTGGTCGGTCGGTCAGTCTGTCTGTCTGCGTGTCTGTCTGTCTCTCTGTCTATCTATTAGTCGGTCGGTCGGTCTGCGTGTCTCTCAGTCGGTCAGTCGCTCTGTCTGTTTGTCTGTCTGTCTACTTGTCTGCCTGCTTTTCTCTCTCTCTGTGTCTCTCTGTCTCTGTGTGTGCGTGTGTGTGTGCTTCTCTCTCTCTCTCTACTCTCTCTCTCTCTTCTCTCATTCTCTCTCTCTCTCTCTCTCTCTCTCTCTCTTCTCTTCTCTCATTTTCTCTTCTCTCTCTCTCTCTCTCTCTCTCTGAGTCCCCCCTCTCCTAAAACAAGATAGTTCTTAAATTGATCATAACCTTTGCTTTTTCCGAAGTCAGAATGTGGCCACCTTAATAGAGGGTGGGAAAAAAAACCGGTCGCATACTCAAACCCTCATCATTAGTGAACCTTGGACTTTGAGCAAATAATTGATTGGCTTTTGTTGGTGGCGGTTTTTCTTATTGTTTTTATATTTTGTTTGTTGATTTTCTGTGTTTGTTTGTTTGTTTGTGTGTGTGTGTGTGCGTGCGTGCGTGCGTGCGTGTGTGTGTGTGTGTGTGCGAGCGTGTGCGTGTGCGTGTGTGTGTGTTTGTGTGTGTGTGTGTGTGTGTGTGTGTGTGTGTGTGTGTGTGTATGTGTGTGTGTGTGAGTGAGTGACAAGGGTGAGGACACAGACTTTAGATGTCGGCATTGCTCCAGATTTCCATCCATGCCTGTTGAACTCCTTTCCGGGTCTGGAAATTGTCTGTCTTTCATTCTGTCTGTTTGTCTGTTTCTGTCTGTCTGTTTCTGCTTCTGTCTCTGTCTGTCCGTCTATGTCTCCATCTCTTTGTTTCTGGTCTCTTTCTCTTCCTTCTCTCATTCACACTCCACAATGTAATGAGTCTCACTGCACCAAAATCAATTTATTGATTTATTAACATTGTATTAATCTGCAATTGCAAAAAGAAGGTTCTTCAATACAAGAAACGGGTTAACAATCGAACATCTCCGTGAGAAGGTATTAGACATTGAAATGACAGAATGCTGGAAGTGACAAAATGACAATTTCTCAAATTTATCATCTCTTTTAGGTGGTCAGAATGAGGGCTCGGGTATTTTTTAAAACGCGTTTTAAAGTAAA
>CM054160.1:37645217-37647717 GCA_028751875.1 Rapana venosa | reverse complement strand
AGAAAATAATCATGTGACTCATAGTGGCGTTGCGTTGTCTTTGTTGTGTCGTTTACATGCTGGCTTATTTTTGCTGTGATGTATTCGTGATGCTTATCTTAAGTTTTTAAAGATTCATAATCAGCGATGTTCTAGTCTGCAATGAACAATTATTTTTAAATTCAAATCATTGATCTTTGTTACAAGACATTTTTCAAACAGAGAGAGTAAGGAGAGAGAGAGAGACAGACAAACAGACAGAGACAGACAGACAGACCGACAAACAAACAGACACAAAGACACACAGACGCACATACACACACAGACATAGAGAGAAAGAGAGAGAGAGAGAGGGGGGGGGGGGGGTAGAGCGAGAGATAACGATAACGATATTTATTCAAGAAAGGCCATAGCCCCATTTGAAGGGGTTTACAAAATGACACACATATATAATAATGTTATACTCAAGCACACAAACATATTTACCCAACTAACTACAGTTCAATACATACACACAAAGTTACACTGTTTTCTGTTATTAGATCAAACTACTTCTCTGAGAGAGAGAGAGAGAGAGAGAGAGAGAGAGAGAGAGAGAAGAGAGAGGAGAGAGAGAGAGAGAGAGAGACATACACACACACAGAATGGAAAATGAAAGACAAAGAGTAGACAGAGACAGACATATAAACTAAAGCTAGCACTAAAAGTGAAACTGAAAACGCCTTCTTGCCATGGACAGTTCTGTTCTTTAACAAAGGACGCCCAAGAAGCCTTACAGCCCAATCAGTCGGTACCTTGAGGGGGAAATAATCCGATGTTGACGAAAAAGCGATCATTTTTCTTTTAACAGGGATACCTTTGAAGACTGTGCCTACAGTCATAGGGATTTAAGGATTGTCTCTGAAACAGTATGCAAAAAACCTGTTGAAACAAGTGACTGGTACATCACTTTTTTGTCGTCGAAGTTAAAACTAAATCGGTCCGTGTTTTCAGATATTGGCAAGTATTATATTTTCCTCAGAAAATACAAGTATTTCATTGTTTGTGTTTGTTTGAATATCAGATAAGGCAACAGCTTTATTTGTTTGTTTTTTTATATTGGCATATAACACTTCTGGGGTCAGGATAGCTCAGTGGTCGGGGCACTCGCTATCCCCGGGCTAAGGTTAAGCAGCGTCGAGCGTGGTTACCACTTGGATGGGTGACCGTTTGCGCGCCTTGGCTTCAGTGCAGTTCCCTAGTTCACCCAGCTGTAAATGGGTGCCTGCCCTCTTTAGGGTCAGGGAAGATAAAGCAGCGAAGGAGAGGAGATGGGCACCGCCCTCAAACCACAAGAAATGAGATGAAACCAAAATCCATTTCCTTAAAAACAACCTGGTTTCTCGGTGACTTTCTATGACATTTTTACTCATGACAGACGGGAAAAGCCCGATTTTCTCAAAAAGTTAAACATGTTGTCCGGTGGTAAAGGTAAAGGTATCCCATAACCTATAAGGTCGTAGGGGAGCGAGGCGTCAGAGACCTCACTTCTCTAGGGCCAGCATATTGAGGGCGGCGCCCATCTCCTCTCCCTCGCTGCTTTACCTTCCCTGACCCTAAAGAGGGCAGGTACCCATTTACAGCTGGGGGAACTGGGGGAACTGTACTGAAGCCAAGGCGCGCAAACGGTCACCCATCCAAGTAGTAACCATGCTCGACGCTGCTTAACTTGGCTGGGGGAAAGCGAGTGCTCCGACCACTGAGCTATCCCGTCCGGTGGAGCATCGCGAACAAAAGTTGGGAGGGAGTCTGCAGTAAAATGCTTGTGCCTAATATCCTGGATATCTCAACAATCCAGAAACAGATGATTGATGGTTATTCGCACATCGCAAGTCACACACCAACGTTAAACAGATAATCATAGACAGCATTGGTACTAAATAATAAAAATAATAATAATAATGTACAGAATTTATATAGCGCTGAATCTTGTAAAGCAACAAATCAAAGCGCGAGCGCTCAGATGACTTTTTCTTCTTGTTTTTCTCAATCAAGTCATCTCTCTGCCAGTCGTGGACTTGATGTTTGTGTGTAACTGTTCTAGCACTCTTCTGTGGTCACAATCAGCGAACGCAGATTTACTTCTGTCCTGAACTTCAAACACAATGGACAAGTCCTGCTCGTTTCACGGGGACGGGATAGCTCAGTGGTCGGAGCACTCGCTTTCCCCCAGCCAAGTTAAGCAGCGTCGAGCATGGTTACTACTTGGATGGGTGACCGTTTGCGCGCCTTGGCTTCAATACAGTTCCCCCAGTTCACCCAGCTGTAATGGGTACCTGCCCTCTTTAGGGTCAGGGAAGGTAAAGCAGCGAGGGAGAGGAGATGGGCGCCGCCCTCAATATGCTGGCCCTAGAGAAGTGAGGTCTCTGACGCCTCGCTCCCCTACGACCTTATAGGTTATGGGACTCCTTTACCTTTACCTTTTACACGTGCTTTTGCGTGTATACTGTGTCAAAATCATATAACGTGCAACACTCTGCAA
>CM054160.1:37612717-37617717 GCA_028751875.1 Rapana venosa | reverse complement strand
CTGCATAAACACAGGGACTGGATGTAAAAGAGCACATGGGTGTTTATTCCATTATCCTCGAAAGAAGGAAAGAAATAATGAAAACAAAAACGATAACAAAAACAACAACGACAACGACGATAACGACAAAAATAAATCTGGTATCGGTAACCAAAGGTATAGCCAATTTAAGCAGATTGAACTGCTTGATTCTGACTTGTTACCAATTGACCGAAATAGTGTTGTTGTTTTTTGACAGATAGATTAAAATACATTTTACACCAAGTAAATCAGTTAATCAGTCAGTCAGTCAGTCAATCAGTCACTTACTTACTTACCTAACACCTATCTTTTGACCTTGTGGAAACTATGAGCAAGGATTAGGTGGTTTTGCTTTAACTCAACCAAATATTGATTACAGTTACAATCAGTTTTCAGATAATGCTTATGTGATGCGTTTATTCATGAGTGATACACAGCAGTACATACAAAAGATATTCACACACACTATCGAATGTTTGACACACAATTATTGCTCTCATTGTCATGAGGTAATTATGTTCGATTTACCGGGTTTTCAACAAATAAAAGCGATCTCCTGGTTAATATTGTCCGTTTTGGGCGATTTCAAAGGAATGAAAGATACTGCACAAAATCCAGTAGTGATGATATTGATGACAAATTTCATTTCCTTTTTATTTGTCCAACGTTGAATGAAATTCGAAAAAAAATGTTAGTATTACGTTAGGCATTCAAACACTTTGTATTAGGAATAACTCTTTTCTTCCACAACAATGAAAAGCTCTGCTCAGTATTGTTAGTATGATCAATACTAAGGGAAATAACACGTAAAATATGATGTTCAAAGAACTTGAAACATAAAAACAACTTGTTTATAATATCGGATTGTGTTTAAATATGCATTGGATTGTGTGGGTTTTTTTATTTTTGTTTTTAATTTATTCTTTTATATCGAGGATAATGGAATAAGCACGTATGTGCTTTTTTACATCCAGTCCTCGTGAGTATGCGGTTTTGTCAATTCTGTCATCTGTTCCCACTGGCACACAATGGCCTACTCTTACGAACAGCGGAACAGGATTTAACGTGTGCGCAAGATGTTCTGCGTGCGTTTGCCCACGGGGTCTCGGTTTATAGTCTCATCCGAAGGACTTTTGGGGAGAGTGGAGTCGGCACTGATGTTTACTCCAGGGGAAAATATCCCCCTTGAACGGGAATCGAACCCGTGCGAGCGCAATTTCTAACCACTAGGCTATCCCCCCCCCCCCCCTTAAATGAGTGTGTCGGTGGTAGCTCAAACCTAGGATCGATCCCGAGCCGTCAGATGGCAAGCTAAAGCCTCTAACCACCAGGCTACCCCTTCCCCATATAACAAAAATGTTTAAGAAAAACAAACTATATTGGTCTGTGGGTGTATAGATACCGGAATCCATTGATAAGAGTCTACCATGTGCTTTTTATCAGGTAAAAAATATCACATACGCTCACTACATCCTACTCAAACACATTATCATCTGCATGTACACACAAACGCAAGCTTGCACATAGACACATATGCACACGCACGCATGCACACACACACGCGCGCGCGCGCACACACACACACACAGTCCAGATGTCCGTGTGAAGTGCTCGTACCGCTTCAATTCGCGTCTTATCACTAAGTCAAGAGGTCTTCGTATGGCTCTGTGTAACATTCATTTATCACACATGTGTCATCCAGACATCTTAACCGTCTTCCAACATATTGTTTTTCAAATCCTCAGATAAGATTCGACTCCATCAGCCCCAAAAGAGCTTCAAATGAGACCGCAAACCGAGACCTTGCGTGTAAATGCATGCTGAATATCTTACGTGCATGTTAAAACCCGTTCCGCTTTTCAGAAGAGCAGGATATTTGCGCTTGTGGGAACGGGTGATACAATTTGCTAAAGTGCACACAGACAGGGACTGATGTAAAAAGAAGAATACTCTAGTGTGTTTTTTTCTAATACCCTCGAAAGAAAGGAATAAATAAATAAATAAAATAATGAATAAATGAGTACATAACTAAATAAAAAAATAAAAAATAAAGAGATAAATAAATACAAAATAACAAAGACATAAATAAATAAATAAATAATAAATAAATAAATGAACAAACAAAAATGATAACAAATTAAATATTTGTGTTCGTTCCTCGCCTTAAGCTCCCAGATTCAGCAACGGCGAGATTGTACAACGGCGAGATTGTACAACGGCGAGATTGCACAACGGCGAGATTTTACAACGGCGAGATTGTACAACGGCGAGAAGATTGTACAACGGGGAGATTGTACAACGGCGAGATTGTACAACGGCGAGAAGATTGTACAACGGCGAGATTGCACAACGGCGAGATTGTACAACGGCGAGATTATACAACGGCGAGATTGTAGGTAAGCCACCGTTTGTGCCCGCCGTGAAGGCAACGGAAAAAGATATAAAGACATAATAAACTGAGCAAATAAAACAGTGAATGACGGATACATTAAGCAACTAAACACACACGCACAAGACATTTTGCTCAATATGGGCGGTCGTATCAAGGCTAGTGCAACCATGTCCTTCCTGGAGGCTTTTTTTTTCTTCACACCAGCTGTCGCCCTGTACATTAAGAACAAAATGCTGATACTATCACTAACTGCGTTTGCGACGCTTTATATTACGCTTTTGTGTCGTTATTATGGTTGCTGATTGTTCCCGCTAGCTTAAGCGCGGTGGGCGGAGAGGGGAGGAGGGGGTGGGGGGGGGGGGGGGGGGGGGGAAGGGAGGGAGCCAAGAACGTGCACTCTTGTCTTTCTCATCCCACCTGGGATTCACTGTGAGGCTGTGTGAACAGAATGACAGGTTTGCGTGCGTGGCTGGTTTTTTGGGGTTTTTTTTTAGTGCGTCGTCATCGTCTTACAGGCAGGCATACTTCGACTTCAGAGGATTTTTTTAAATCTTGCTTGAATGGAGGGCGCATTGCTGTTATGCTCGGAGTTTGTCAAGATTCTAGATTCTAGATTTATTTGTAGAAAAAAAACAACAACTGGGAATACATGAAATTAGAATAAAATAACAAATTTACAATTTTAACACATAATGGGTGACGCTGCTCTTGTGGCGACGCGCTCTACCCGGGGAGAGCAGCCTGAATTTAACGCAGAGAAAATCTGCTGTGACTTAAGGTGGTGTAAATGGAAAAAAAAATGGATGAAAGAAATTAAATGAAAATAATTTGCAAATACGGGTGTATTAAAAGTGCTCACGACGTACTTAAAGTCTTGAAAATATTCACAACATACGTCATTCATTACACGACGAATTTCACAAATCATGAATAAAAAAAAAATAGATAGTGCATTATGGGTGCAGACAGTCTCGAGCTAGAATGTGAAAGTTGTGTGGCATGTTGATGTAGGACTGGGAACTGTCATTACCTGTAATAACGGAGAAGAATTTTGGCCTGGACTAAAATTAATAGTATAACTTGGTAACTTTCTACTCGTCTTAAGTGCGGAACATGTTCGTGTTTTGCTACATCACCCAGACCTCAAATACTTCTCTTCGCTAATGCTGAAGTAACTGCATTATCCTTTGCGCTGGCGAAACCTCGAGTACAGATTGGGAATTTCCATTCTTTTAAAGCCTATCAAATGCTAATGGAAATGGCAGAAAACTTATTTTGCATTTTTACACACTTTTTAAATTTTATTTTATTCTTTTATATCAAGGATAATGGAATAAGCACGTATGTGTTTTTTTTATATCCAGTCCCCGTGTGTATGCGGATTTGTGAATTCTGTCAGCTGTACCCACCGGCCCACAATGGCCTACTCTTACGAAAAGCGGAACAGGATTTAACGTGTGCGCAAGATGTTTTGCGTGCGTTCGCACACGGGGCCTCGGTTTATAGTCTCATCCAAAGGATGTGTGCATGTGTGTACGGAAGGAAAACATTTGACCTGGGAGATGGTAAACAAACCAATTCTTGCCCATAACCAGCTTCATTCTGGCATTACTTTGAATACGTAGTTGATGACTTCAGGCATTAGCAAAGCTTTTTTCAGCAAGATTTTTTTTTAATGGCGAGGGTTGTTCCTCAGATTTTGTTTGATTTTGCATAATCATCGGGAAAAATACAACGGATCAAAAAATCCACAACATCAAAACAGATGAAATGACGGGACGGGATAGCTCAGTGGTCAGAGCACTCGCTCTCTCCCAGCCAAAGTTAAGCAGCCTTGAGCAAGGTTCCCAAGTAGATGGGCGACCGTTTGCGCGCCTTGGCTTCAGTACAGTCCCTCACTTCACCCAACTATAAACGGGTACCTGCCCTCTTTAGGGTCAGGGAAGGTAAAGCAGCGAGGGAGAGGAGATGGGCGCCGCCCTCAATATGCTGGCCCCTGGAGAAGTTGAGGTCTCTGACGCCTCGCTTCCCAACGACCTTATAGGTTATGGGACTCCTTTACCTGTTGATAATGAGTGCCCGTGTATTACCTGCTGAGAGGGTGTGGCATACTCTACAGTTCACGGCAGATTCTGGATTTCTTCCAAACTGTTGAAAGCAATCTGTTGATTTTCATAGTATCTAATTGTTTATCTGATAACATGTGTTTTGTATTGTATTGTATTGTTTTGTATTGTATTGTATTGTATTGTATTGTTTTGTATTGTATTGTTTTGTATTGTAATGTATTGTTTTGTATTGTATTGTTTTGTATTGTATTGTATTGTTTTGTAGTGTATTGTATTGTTTTGTATTGTATTGCTTTGTATTTAATTTTTTGTATTGTATTGTCTTGTTTTGTAGTGTATTGTATTGTTTTGTAGTGTATTGTATTGTTTTGTATTGTATTGTTTTGTATTGTTTGTGTTGTATTGTTTTACTCTGCTTTGCTTTTTTTTTGCAGGAGTTTTTTCTTCTTTAGAAGGTGTTTGGCTATAGTATGTGGGTCTTTTTTTTGTTTTTTTGGGTATTTGTTTCATCTTGGCTT
>CM054160.1:37590217-37605217 GCA_028751875.1 Rapana venosa | reverse complement strand
AAACCTAATCTCCCTTCATCATTCTCAGTCTATCAGTATTCCATCGAACTGACGTTATTATCTCACGAAACCAGAAATAGAGAGAAAGACGCAGAGAGAAATCAAACTAACAACTGAAAATCCATACACCCATAAATAAATCAACACCAAAAATCCTCAAGTGTAGATGGGTGGATGATGCATCGATCTAGAAATTCAGGTCGTCAGAGGTTCGATTCTCGTTTGAACCCAGATCAAAGAGGGTTGAGGGCTCTCCTTTTTTTCATGGTGTATAATAAAGAAAAAAAAGGTGAAGGAGTCCCATTACCTATAAGGTCATAGGGGAGCGAGGCGTCAAAGACCTCACTTCTCTAGGGCCAGCATATTGAGGGCGGCGCCCATCTCCTCTCCCTCCCTGCTTTACCTTCCCTGAACCTAAAGAGGGCACGTACCCATTTACAGCTGGGAGAACTGGGGGAACTGTACTGAAGCCCCAAGGCGTGCAAACGGTCACCCATCCAACTGGTAACCACGCTCGACGCTGCTTAACTTGGCTGGAGGAAAGCGAGTGCTCCGACCACTGAGCTATCCTGTATAATATGTATAATAAATAGTGGAAAACCCGCTATTCATTGCATCATGAAAAACTGTAGTCTGGGTGCTGATTTTTCAGGTGAGAGGATAAGGTGAGATCTCTTGTGTAACGTTTGGACCCGAAACTTTTCCCTCGTCCATTAGACCATGAGTGGTGGTCTGGGCGCTAGTCTTTCGGATGAGACGATAAACCGAGGTCCCGTGTGTCACGCATAATTATTTAACGCACGTCAAATAAAAACCACGGCAACAAGAGAGTTGTCCCTGGCAAAATTCTGTAGAAAAAAAGCCACTCTGATAGGGAAACAAAATTATACAGTTGCAGACAGGAAAAAGGAAACAAAAATGGGTGGCGCTGCTCTTGTGGCGACGCGTTCTCCCCGGGGAGAGCAGCCCGAATTTCACGCAGAGAAATCTGCGTGACTTAAAGTGGTATAAATAAAATAAATAACATGAATACCATCTTTATTTATTTATTTCATTTATTTATTCTTTTATATCGAGGATAATGGAATAAGCACCCATGTGCTTTTTTACATTCAATCCCCGTGTGTATGCGGTTTTGTAAATTTTGTCATCCTTTGCCACCGGCACACAATGGCCCACTCTTCCGAAAAGCGGAACAGGATTTAACGTGTGCGCAAGATGTTCTGCATGCGTTCGCACACTGGGCCTCGGTTTATAGTCTCATCCGAAGGACTTAAAGTGGTATAAAGAAAATAAATAACATAAACGTTGCGCGCGTGAAATAACGTTGACGCAGAGACGAAGGAAGGCAGCGGGAATGACATGGGCCGAGCTGAAGAGGATCTCCCAGAGCCAGGTTCGTTGGAGGGCAGGGTGTTGTTGCGGCCCTATGTTCCCCAGAGAACCCAGAGGCATAAGTCAAGTCAGTCACGTGAAAGAGCCCACAATGATAGGTTTAAGTACTGCCCTTGGCAAAAATTAGAAAACAAAAATGAATTACACACATATGCGCGTAGACAAGGCCTTTTTTTTTAAACAATGGCGCTGTACTTGTGGCGATGTCCACTTGCAAAGGGGAGAAGAAAGACTGAATTCCATAACTCTAACGTGACTGTGAGTTCTATACAATACGATTCAATCAATGGTTAGACATACGCTTTGGCCGAGTGGGTTAAGACCATTCCACTTCAATCTACAAACGACACCAGAGTCCTTGTAGTTTTATGTGATGATGCGGTAATAAGATTACCTCCCATGCGATCAGAGCGCGCGACGTGTTACTATTTTTGGGACGCACCTGCAAATTGGTGCAGCGCTCTCTTTCTTTGGGTGGTGGTTGAAAGCCGTCCATTGCATGCACTTTGCCTACATGGTGAAATGTAGTATTTATTTATGCAGCCTCTTTATAGAGGCCACATCCTAACTGTGAACTTGTACCCGAGGTATGTGCAGAGATGGGACATCAAGTACGTCCACTCTGTTACATTTACAAACGTTTTGTCATGTGTTCTTACTGGCACAAACGGCTACCGATTCCTGCCGTCACCCAGCCACCCTTTTAAAGGAATTTTTCCCCATGAGGTTAACATCAGCGCTGACTCCACTCCCTTGAAAGCCCTTCGGGTGAGACTATAAACCGAGACCCCATGCGTGAACTCACACCGGACATCTTGCGCGCGCGTTAAAAAATGTTCTGCTTTTTTGGAAGAGTATGCTTTTTGAGTGCTGGTAAAAGTGGATGGAAAAAGAAAAAGACAACCTGCACAAAGGTGCCATGTTTTGACACTCTCCCCACAGTCGGAATGTATATGTTTATATTATTTATTCATTATTTTATTTCGAGGCTAATGGAATAAGCACCCATGTGCTTTTTTTCCATCCAGTTCCCACCAGCACACAATCACCTACTCTTCCGAAAACCGGAACACGTTTTATAGCATGTGCGCAAGATGTTCTACGTGCGTTCGCACACGGGACCTCGGTTTTATAGTCTCATCCGAACGACTTTTTGGTGAGAGTGGAGTCGACACTGAAGTTAACTCCAGAGGAAAAATCCTCTTGAACGAGAATCGAATGCTTCGCGCTAACCACCAGGCTATTCCGTCCCCGCCCAGCTTCCTCAAAGATGGGTTAAAAAACGTGCACATACGCAAAAATCTCACTTTGCAAACCTTGGAGATCTAGTGCAGTAACGAGACCAAATATAGAATAGATTGTTGGCCCACCCTCCAACGCTTCCAAGAATAGAGGAGCTAGATAAGGGCCATGAATAGAAAGGAGAAGAGAGAAATGTTTAGATGAGTATGTCTGTCCGCATAGATACGTCCTAGCATCTGCTAATATATAACAAGAGAGAGAGAGAGAGAGAGAGAGAGAGAAGAGAGAGAGAGAGAGAGAGAGAGAGAAGAGAGAGAGAGAGAGAGAGGAGAGAAAACTCGAAATATGTATTCACAAAAAAGGTCATGGTTTGCCAAACTGCTTAATATTTTAGTGAGAAAAATAAGGAAAAGCACCCAAAAAAACCCAACATGTTATTGTATAACCACAACCACCACAGCAAAAATGAGTTACAAAGACAGACAGTGGGAGAAGGGGGAAAGACAGACAGACACAGAAGAGAGAGAGAGAGAGAGAGAGGAGGAGAGAGAGAGAGAGAGAGAGAGAGAGAGAGAGAGAGAGAGAGAGAGAGAGAGATGAATCTTTACTTTGTAAGGGTAACAGAATAAACACTCGCATACTTTTTTTTTCATCCAGACCTTTCCTGAATAGGGACAATCAACAAAACAAGAAAGGCAGACAGACACAGAGAGAGACAGAGACACAGTGAGAGAGAGAGAGAGAGGGGGGGTGGGGGCGTAGAGAGGAAAGAGAGAGATGCCTCACAACCGCTTCTAAGAATAGAGGAGCTAGATAAAGGCCATGGATAGAAAGGAGAGGAGAAGAATATTTGGACGAGTTGTCTGTCTGCATAGATACGTCCTAGCATCTGCCAATATACAATATGGTAAGAGAAAGAGGGAGGGGGTGAGAGAGAGAGAAATCGAACTCGAAAGATTTATTCACAAAAAAAGGTCATTGGCCCAAACATGAAAGGGGTTGCCGAACTGCTTAGTATTTTACTGAGGAAAAGATAAGGAAAAACACAAAGACAAAATGTTATTGTATAACCAAAACCACCACAACAAAAATGTTACAAAGAGAGAGAGAGAGGGGCGGGGAGAGAGAGACAGAGAGAGAGAAAGAGAAAGAATGAATCTTTATTTTCTAAGGATAATAGGATAAACACTCCATACTTTTTCTTTCCTTCCCTGAACACGGACTATCAACTAAATAAGAAAGAAAGAGAGAGAGACAGACAGACAGACAGACAGAGACAGAGCTACAGAGAGAGTGAGACAGAGAGACACTGAGAGTGAGACAGTGAGGGAGTGAGGGAGTGAGACAGAGACACAGAGAAAGAGAGACAGTGAAACAGAGAGAAGACAGAGAGAGAGGGGGGGAGAGGTAGAGAGGAAAGAGAGAGAGATTCCCCACCACCGCTTCCAAGAATAGAGAAGCTAGATAAAGGCCATGAATAGAAAGGAGAAGAGAAGAAGAATATTTGGATGAGTTGTCTGTATGCATGGATACGTCCTAGCATCTGCCAATACATAATAATATGGTAAGAGAGAAAGAGAGAGAGAGAGACAGAGAGAGGAGAGGGAGAGGAGAGAGAGAGAGAGAGAGAGAGAGAGGGGGGGGGATGCAGAGAGAGAGAATGAATCTTTATTTTCTAGAGGTAACAGAATAAACAATCGGATACTTTTCCTTTTCATCTGGACATTCCCTGAATAGCGACTATCAACAAAACAAGTAAGAGAGAGACACAGAGAGAGAGAGAGAGAGAGAGAGAGAGAGAGAGAGAGAGAGAGAGAGAGAGAATGGGGAACTGGAAAAAGAGAGAGAGGGGGATATGATGAGATAATGAGGAGAGATAGAGAGAGACAGCAAGAGCGAGTGAGCGAGCAAGAGAGAGAGAGAGGGAGAGAGAGAGAGGGAGGGTAGGGATGATTAGATCGATAATCTTTATTTTAAGAGAGTAAGAGATAAAATAATCGCTTAGCTCTGAGACACGAGAGAGATAACATACAGTAGCGAGACACAGAGAGAGAGAGGAGGAGAACAGACAGAGGGAGGAAGAGATACGATCACTAAAAGAGAGAGAGATATAAGAAGGAGATAGAAGAGACACTAAGCAGTACGACAGACGAGAGAGACACAGAGGAGAGACACAAGAGACAGATGACACGACAGCACAGACAGAAACAGAAGACATACCACAGCGACAGACACAGACAGACAGACAAGAAGACATACACACACGACAGACAGACAGACAGAACATACACACAGACAGACAGACAGACAAAGACATACACACAGACAGACAGACACAGAAGAGACATACAGACAGACACACACAGAGAAATACACAGACAGACAGACACACACAGACAGACATACACACAGACAGACAGACAGACAGAACACACACATACAGACAGACAGAGTACATACACACAGACAGACAGACAGACAGACAGAGAGACATACACACACAGGCAGACAGAGAGAGACATGCATACATACATACAGACAGACAGACAGAGACAGAGAGAGAGACATGCATACAGAGAGACAGGCAGACAGAGACAGTGACAAAGAGAGAGACATACAGACTGACAGACAGACACACAGAGAGAGACATACATATAGACATACATACAGACAGAGACAGAGAGAGACATGCATACAGACAGACAGATAGACAAGCAGAAAGACAGAGACAGAGAGAGAGATGCATACAGACATACAGACAGACAGAGTCAGAGAGAGAGACACATACATAAGACAGACAGACAGACAGAGACATAGAGAGACATACATACATACATACAGACAGACAGACAGACAGACAAGACAGAGAGAGAGAGAGAGAGGTGCATACAGACAGACAGACATGCACACACAGAGAGACACACATACGTACAGACAGACAGAGACAGATAGAGAGATATACATACAGACAGACAGAAGAAGACAGAGACAGAGAGAAGACATGCATACAGACAGACAGACAGAGAGGCAGAGAGAGAGAGAAGAGACATGCATACAGACAGACAGACAGAGATGCATACAGACAGACAGAGAGTCATGCAGACAGACAGACATACAGACAGACAGAGACAGAAAGAGACATGCATACATACATACATACATACAGACAGACAGAGATGCATACAGGCAGATATACAGTCAGACAGAGAGAGAGCTATGCATACATACAGACATACGGGACAGACAGAGACAGAGAGACATGCATACATACATACAGAGAGACAGACAGAGACAGAGAGAAACACATACATAAAACAACATACAGATATGACAGAGAGAGAAGAGAGAGAAAGCATACAGACAGACAGAAGAGAGAGAGAGAGACATGCATACAGACAGACAAGGACAAGATAACCTACACACAGAGAGACATACATCATACATACATACAGACAGACATACAGACAGACAGGCAGACTGAGAGGGAGACATGCATACATACATACAGACAGACAGAAAGAGACAGAGAGAGACATGCATACATACAGACAGACAGAAAGAGACAGAGAGAGACATGCATACATACATACAGACAGACACAGACAGAAAGAAAGAGACATGAATACAGACAGACAGACAGATGGAGGAATGCATACAGACACACAGACAGAGACAGATTGAGACATACATACAGACAGACACACTGACAGAGAGAGAGAGAGACATGTATACATACAGACAGACAGACACAGAGACATACAGACAGACAGAGACAGAGAGAGACATGCATACTGACAGACACACTGACAGAGAGAGAGAGACATGCATACATACAGACAGACAGACACAGAGACATACAGACAGACAGAGACAGAGAGAGACATGCATACTGACAGACAGACAGAGACAGAGAGAGAGACATAATGACACACATACAGACAGACAGACAGACAGAGTCACAGAGAGAGAGAGAGAAAGACAGACAGACAGAGACAGAGACAGAGAGACATACGTACATACATACAGGCAGACACAGAGAGACATACATACATACATACATACAGACAGACAGAGAGACAGAGAGAGAAACAGCGAGACAGACAGAAAGGCACGGAGCAGCAGAAATGTCCAAAGTTGAAGGTAACAAGTCTCAGAATACCGACAGTCTGCACTGACCTCACTCCGGCATCCCATTAGAAGACAAGACAAGGAACACTGACTGACTTCTGTCAGCAGCATGGCATTCAGCAAACCTTCCTTCCTTCCTTCCTTTTCCTTTTCCTTCCTTCTTTCTTTCCTTCCTTCTTTCCTTCCTTATTTCTTTCCTTCCTTCTTTCTTTCCTTCCTTCTTTCCTTCCTTATTTCCTTCCTTCCTTCTTTCTTTCCTTCTTTCTTTCCTTCCTTCTTTCCTTCCTTCTTTCCTTCCTTCTTTCCTTCTTTCCTTCCTTCTTTCCTTCCTTCCTTCTTTTCCTTCCTTCCTTCCTTCCTTCCTCCCTTCCTTCCTTCCTTCCTTCCTTTTTTCTTTCCTTCTTTCTTTCCTTCCTTCCTTCCTTCTTTCTTTCTTTCTTTCTTCCCTTCCTTCCTTTCTTCCTTCTTTCCTTCCTCCCTTCCTCCCTTCCTTCTTTCCTTCCTCCCTTCCTTCTTTCCTTCCTTCCTTTTTTCTTTCCTTCTTTCTTTCCTTCCTTCCTTCCTTCCTTCCTTCCTTCCTTCTTTCTTCCCTTCCTTCCTTCCTTCTTTCTTCCTTTCCTTCCTTCCTTCTTTCTTTCCTTCCTTCCTTCTTTCTTTCCTTCCTTCTAGCCAGGATTTGAGGACAGCTCTTCAGCATCACAGCCATCTGGACCTAGGAGCAGAGAACAGAGCTGACCAACTTGTGTTCAACAACAGATGGATAGAGAGAGAGAGGGAAAGAGAGAGATATAGAAGGAGG
The DNA here is from genome assembly GCA_028751875.1 of Rapana venosa. Classification (NCBI taxonomy): domain Eukaryota; kingdom Metazoa; phylum Mollusca; class Gastropoda; order Neogastropoda; family Muricidae; genus Rapana; species Rapana venosa. Next base: position 37,597,653 of record CM054160.1, on the reverse strand, counting down.
GAGAGAGAGAGAGAGAGAGAGAGAGAGAGAGAGAGAGAGAGAGAGAGAGGAGAGAGAGAGAGAGAGAGAGAGAGAGAAGAGAGCGAGATGGGGGGGTGAGAGAGAGGGGAGAAAGGGGAGAGACGGGAGTGAGAGAGCGCGCGAGAGAGAGAGAGGGGCTGTGGGAGAGAGAGAGAGAGGCGGGATGGGGAAGGGAGAGAGAGAGAGGGAGAGAGAGAGAGAAAGGGGGTGGGAAAGAGAGATGGAGGGAGAGAGAGGGGGGGTGTGGGAGAGGGAGGTAGAGAGATGGTGAAGAGAAAGAGAGTAAGAGAGAGATAGTGAGATATCGAGAGAGAGAGGGTGGGGGTGTAGGAAGGAGGAGAGAGGGGAGAGAGAGAAAGAGAGACAGACAGACGGACAGACAGAGTCAGAGACAGAGGCAGAGACAGAGAGACAAGCAGATAGATCGATCTTATAAACAAATGAACGATGTTTTATTATTCCAAGAGTGTTATAGTGTAAAGAACAAGTTGCTGTTGTTGTTGTTATTTTTCTTTACGTATACCCCTCATGGACAGAAAACAAAATTAACAAAAAAACGTATCAAATCATACACACAAATCATAACAATCTGATTATACACACTGAAAGACGAATAGTTAAACTAAAGACTTGACAACAACTACAACAACAACAACAACCACACCGACAGACACATAGACAGCCAGAAGTAAGGAGGCAGGCAGAAAAAAGAAAAATACAGATAGATGGCATCCCCGAAGTCGGAATGCAGCTACCTTCGGGGTAGGTACAGTCGTATAAGAGAAATCACACCATGATTATTATTATTACTATTATAATAATAATAAATAATGTATTGAATGTATATAGCGCTGAATCTTGTAAAGCAACAAATCAAAGCGCTCAGATGACTTTTTAAAGTTATTTTTGTAATTGTTTATGTATGCGTGTGTATGCGGGTTTTTTTTAATTTTGTCACCTGTTCCCACCGGCACACAATGGCCTACTCTTTCGAACAGCGGAACAGGATTTAACGTGTGCGCAAGATGTTCTGCATGTGTTCGCACAGGGGGCCTCGGTTTATAGTCTCATCCGAAGGACTTTGACATTCAGTTCGATGTTTTTGTCATACTGGGAAGAAAGGGCGAGGCTGGGAATTGAACCCAGAACCTCACGGTTTACTTGTTGGCAGGCAGAAACGTCTTAACCATCCTGCCACCTTCCTTCCAAGATGTCAACCCCAGAGCTCTAGCCGAGGAACAAAAAAATAATAAAAGAAGAGAAGGGAAGAGATGTCCATCGTCGCTTCATCAAAAAAACACCAGCATGCAAACCACGGCTAAAATCTGACTGGGGACGGGGGTAGTCTAGTGGTTAGAGCTTTGCGCTCGTGATCTGACGGTCCGGGATTGATCCCAGGTTTGAACTGCCACCGAGACGCCCGTTCAAGGGGATTCTTCCTCCCTGGAGTTAACGTCAGTGCTGACGCCACTCTCCCCAAAAGTCCTTAGGATGATACTATAAACCGAGGTTCCGTGTGCGTAACAGAATTATTGCGCACACGTTAAAAACCTTTCGGGAAAGTAGGCCATTGCGTGCCTGTGGGAAACGATGGCAGAATGTTAAACAGGCATGCACACAGGTGTCGTGTTTGCTTTTTTCTTTGATTTCCGTTCTTGTATATCGAGGATAATGGAATAAGCACTTTTGTGCTTTTTTACATCTAGTCCCTCGTGTGTATGCGGCTTTGTAAATTCTGTCATCTGTTCCCACCGGCACACAATGGACTACTTTTCCGAAAAGCGGTGCGCAAGATGTTCTGCGTGCGTTCGCACACGGGGTCTCGGTTTATAGTCTCATCCGAAGGACTTTTGGGGAGAGTGGAGTCTGCACTGATGTTAACTCCAGGGGAAAATATCCCTCTTGAACGGGAATGGAACCCGGGTCGTCAGATTGCGAGCGCGATGTTCTGATCACTAGGCTATCCCGTCCCCCGTGTTCGGACATCATCCCCGGATTCAGAATGCGGATACCTTAAAGGTGTGCAAAAGCTACTGCACACCCACACACACATTCTCGGTGAGAATATCACTAATACTCATATAATTTTTGAATGCAGGCGCATAACAGCTTTTTTTACCCCAGTTTTCTGAAAACTCTCTCAGAAGTATATTCAAGAACATGAATTTGGCATTTGATATTGCGAAAGGTCTCTGAAACAGTCCTTTAGGACATTTGTTATAACTTCATCAAGTCTAATGATGTTTTGTTTTTTGTTTTTAACTCGTTTTTCCTGCTTTGTGAAGTTTCTTTTTGCCTATGTAAACTATTTTTCCCTTGTACACATTTCAGTAGTACGTCCACCACCACCTCAACTTCCACGCATTTTTTCCCTTCGTCTAATATCACTGAGAGTAAACAGACGTAAAATCGAAGACAACACCACCACCAACAACAACAACAACACAAATTATCATCTTTTGGTGAACCTCGGAACTCTAACCGAAAAAAAACAACAAAAATAAAAATCCTAGCAGATAAAGGATAAAAAACAAATGACTTGAACACGAGATACAAACCCGTAACCTCTCACGCTGCTAAGTCAGACCGGTACCCCACTCGACCTCTTCAAATCAACCCGCGCGAGAGAGAGAATGTCCAACCACGCGTGTTAGGATCTCGAGGCACGCTTCATCGCAATCGCCACCTCTGCTGTTTGTGGCGACAGCTGCAGAAGAGAGAAGAGAGAATGGGGAGCTAGACATAATCAGATCTGCCTCCCTGCACACGCCAAGCTGCATGCTTCATCACAGGCATGGTTAGGTGCCTGCTCACCCGATCCGTCCATCATCGCCAGCACTCCCCACTGATTTCTGAGCATGCGGTGCAAGTCTAAGCAGCATGTAAGCAGTCCTTCGGATGAGACTGTAACTATAAACCGAGGCCCTGTGTGCGAACGCATGCAAGAACATCTTGCGCACACGTTAAATCCTGGTCCGCTTTTCGAAAGAGTAGGCCATTGTGTGCCGGTGGGAACAGATGACAACATTTACAAAACCGCATACACACGGGGACTGGGATGTTAAAAAACAAAGCACATGAGTGCTTATTCCATTATCCTCGATATAAAGAAAAAGTCATCTGAACGCTTTGATGTGGTGCTTTACAAGATTCGGCGCTATATAAATTCCATACATTATTATTATTATTATTATTATTATTATTATTATTATTATTATTATTATTATTATTATTATTGTTGTTGTTATTATTATTATTATAAATATTATTATCATCATTATTATTATTATTATTATTATTATTATTATTATTAAGGAGTGTGGGGTTTTGTGTGTGTGATGAGGTAACAAGAGAATCACCGTGTTGAAAGCCCCCGGCTGTCCGTCTGGAAAGTTTAAGGTCTTGAAAAGACAAGAGGTTGGGTCCGTTTACTCAAGCCTGAATTATGTCGTGGTGGTGGTGGTGGTGGTGGTGGTGGTGGTGGTGGTGGTGGTGGTGGTGGTGGTGGTGGCGGGGGGAGGGTGATAGTGGGGGTCTTGCTGCTGCTGCTGGTGTTGTTATTATCACCGTTTGAAGTCCACTGTCCGTCTGGAAAGTTTAAGGTCCTGTTTCAGGACAAGAGTTTTACTCCATTGTCTTGAGTATGAGTTTTGACCATTTGACCAATTTGTTGTTGTGGTTGTTGTTGTTGTTGTATTGTTGCTGCTGCTGCTGTCATTATTGTTTTTCTTTTTCTTCTTTTGCTTCTTCCTTCCTCCTCCTCCTCCTCCTCCTCCTTTCTCCTCCTCCTCCTCCCCCTCCCCTCCTCCTTCTCCTCCTCCTCCTCCTTCGTCTTCTTCTCTTCTTTGCAATTCTTCTTCTTGTTCTTCTTGTTCTTCTTGTTCTTCTTTTCTTCTTCTTCTTCTTCTTCTTCTTTTTCTTCTTCTTCTTCTTTTCCTCCTCCTCTTCTTTCATTTACTCGGCTAGAGCTACAAGGTTCACAGATGGTGAGAGTTTTGCGTATATGACCGTGTTTCCCCCAGCATTTATTCATTCGTGCGCTTGTGTATCAAGTCTCTTCTCTTATTCGTCCCTCTCTCTCTCTCTCTCTCTCTCTCTCTCTCTCTCTCTCTCTCTCTCTCTCTCTCTCTCTCTCTCTCTTCTCTCTCTCTCTCTCTCCCTCCTCTGTCTCTCAATCTCTCTCTCATATGGAGATAAGTTTATTTCACCTAAATATTTTCGACAGCCTTGCACGTTCAAATTAATTTTGCTGATGTCCTCCACAAGACATAACGATATTTGGAACCTGTCTCACTTCCTTCACAAAGCCTTCAAGCTGAGAGAAATTGCAACATCATAGTTCATTATTATGACTCTCATATTGTTGATATTATGTTTGTTTTAATGTTTCTGATGAATTGGGTTTTTTTGTTCACTTTCCCCTTCATTATGGGCTATAGCCTAATGAATAAACATCCGAACTCTCTCTCTCTCTCTCTCTCTCTCTCTCTCTCTCTCTCTCTCTCTTTTCTCTCTCTCTCTCATTCCATAGCTAGACCTCTGAGGTTCACCAATGGTGAGATTTCTTTCGCATGCCATCTGTTTCTTGTTTCTTGTCCCACCATCAATATAGCCGCATTCTAACTTCCGGGCATACGTTTGGGAATTGAACATACACATTTTGTTTGGACAGTCTCGGGAGGTATCCTTCTGCTCTTTCCAGTTTTTAACTGTCTTTCGGTTATTTTGACGTTCATAAAATTTTAATTCGTAATCACACGTGTCCACCCGATTAGTTTAGAGTTTCTCCCTGAAAGTACTTGATATTAAGTGTGATTTTCTGTTCAGCTTAGGAAGAAGAAAGGTCAAGACTGGAAATCGAACTCGGAACCTTATGGTTTAATTACCATTTATTAGTTAATTGATTAACCATTCACTTCATCCATTTATTAATTCATGTATTCATCAGTAACTCGCTCATGTTGTCAAGCCGTCATTTACCCAGTGATGTATTATTTTCTAAAATTCTTCATTCATACAACTAGCTTTCAATTACTCATCCACGTCAGCAAAAAGAAAAAGAAAAGGCACATTGCCTAAGATCATGACTTGGATTTTGCTTTCAACAAGAATCGACACAGACTTTGGCCAGAACCAAATCAACAGTGTACACACATCATGGATAACAATCATAATTGATGTTTTTTGTTGTGTCATATAAGTCTACATGATTAAAATGGCAATAAAAAATATTCTGAATCTGAATCTGAATGTGAATTTGAATCATCAACTGCTGTGTACAAATTCTTCCATCCAAACAGAATAATGGACATTGTGAGGCGTCAGGCTATGGCGACATCTTGATATCTGGAAGATCAGGCTGCATTACACACAGAACAGAGCTGCAGGGAAATCCCCCCCCCCCCCCCCTTCCCCAAAAGCCAGCATCAGTTTCGCGGAATAATTGATACCGTTTTTATCGGTTACAACACATCTGGATTTGACAATCTGATTTGCTCCGTGCAGGCCTGTGTTTATGAATGGTGCTGGTTGTAAGTTATTCATGTGTTGTTGTTGTAGTTATTATAATGCGTGAGTGTTGAAACTATTGTTTCTTGTTTGGTTGCTCTGTGGGGGGGTTTGGGGTCGGTGGTGGGGTAGGTGAGGGGTGGGGTGTGCGCGCGCATGTGTGTGTGTGTGTTCGTTTTAACATCTACACTGTTTTGAAAAAGGCATTGTGTGTGTGTGTGTGTTTTGTGTGTGTGAGTGTGTGTGTGTGTGTGTGTGTGAGTGTGTGTGTGCGAGTGCGTGCGTGCGTACGTACGTAGTGTGTGTGTGTGTGGTGTGTGCGAGTGCGTGCGTGCGTATGTACGTAGTGTGTGTGTGTGTGTGTGTGTGTGTGTGCGAGTGTGTGCGTGTGTACGTAGTGTGTGTGTGTGGGTGTGTGTGGTGTGTGTGTGTGTGTGTGTGTGTGTGTGTGTGTGTGTGTGTGTGTGTGTGTGTGTGTGTGTGTGTGTGTGTCGTGTGTGTGTTGTGTCTGTGTGTGTCTGTGTCTGTGTCTGTGTGAGCGTGCTTGTTTTATCTTCCTGTTTTTATTCCATTCATTCATTCACCCATTCATTCATCCATTCATTCATTTACTCATTCATCCAACCATTCAGTCATTCATCCATTCATCCATTCATCCATTCATCCATTCATCCATTCATTCATTCATATGCACAAACCTGTCTCTGAGGACGCTTCACACCCTCACACTCGTGACGGTCTCATCTGGCTGTGCCACTGTGCCTGTCAGATGTGTTTTAAAGCTTAAGTGGCTGAAAGAACTCCGAGTAAACAAACATGACACGAAGAAATGGAAGGCACCCAGCTTGAAAGACTGGCATTCTATCAGGAAAAACCAGGCTGTATCAGACATAGCACAGCGATCAATAGCATTGGCTCCCCCCAAGCCAAAATCAATTTCGGGAAATAGAAGATGCTTTCTTATCTGTTTCACCCACATCTGCTTTTGACAATCGCATTGCCACACGCGTGGATGTTTTATTAACAGCGTCGTCTTATGTAATTCTAATCCTGATCATATGTCAATCATGCAAATAGAAACACACAGAACATCTAATGGCAGAGAGAGAAGTGTTGCCTTTTAAGTCTTTCCAAGTAAAAAAAAAAAAGGCAGGAGAATGGACCAAGAAGGCAGAAAATCACAAGAATGGTGTGATAGGAAGACAAAAACAACAAGGCAAAAACAATGAAAGAACTAGAAAGTAGGGAATTCCTAGCACAATTTCCAGAGGGTGGGGATGCTATTTATACTGACAGACCTCTAGCATTCCCCACAAAGGAGTGTGATATGCGAGATAAAGTACAAATTCGGCTTGACTTCAGAGTTTAATACTCTAAACCCAATAACTGCACAATAACTGCAGTAACTTTTCACAAAACAAGTCTGCCATCAATCAGAGAATTGAGGATTGGGAGGCGCCAGATTATGGCATATTTCTGTTAGGGACATCAAGTGTATTACAACACAAAACGGTGCTATCCCTGGATATCATTTCGCCCAAAAAGCCAACATCAGTTTCGTGGAATAATCGATACTTTTTTTATATTTATTGGCCGCATCTGGTTCTGACAATCTTGTTTGTCTCATACTAGGATAATTATGTGTATGAATATTGTCAGAAGTGTAATGTTATGTATTGTTGATTCATTTTTTTATAACTATTAAGCTGTTGCGCTTTTGTTTGATTTGTTGTGTGTGTGTTGTGTGGGTGGGGTATGTGTGTTTTGTTATTGATTATTCTGATTATTTTATTCTTTTATCGGGATAATGTGTGTGTGTGTGTGTGTGTGGGGTGTGTGTGTGTGTGTGTGTGTGTTTTGTTTTGTGTGTGTATTGTTGTTGTTGTGTGTGGTATGTGTGTGTGTGT
>CM054160.1:37570217-37585217 GCA_028751875.1 Rapana venosa | reverse complement strand
TGCGTGTTTACTTTTTTGTTTGGCTAGTTTTGTCTCTGTTTAAAAAAAACCACTTTTATATCGAGGATAATGAAATAAACACTTATGTGCTGTTTACATCCAGTCCCCGTGTGTATGCGGTTTTGTCAATTTTGTCCTCTGTTCCCACCGGCACACAATGGCCTACTCTTACGAAAAGCGGAACAGGGTTTAACGTGCGCGCAAGATGTTTTGCGTGCGTTCGCACACGGACCTCGGTTTATAGTCTCATCCGAAGGACTTTTGGGGAGAGTGGAGTCTGCACTGATGTTAACTCCAGGGGAAAGTATACCCTTGAACGGGAATCGACCCCGTTCCGAGCGCAATGTTCTAACAACTAGGCTATCCTGCCCCCCCCCCCCCCCCCCCGTGTGTGTGTGTGTGTGTGGTGTGTTTGTGTGTGTGTGTGTGTGTGTGTGTGTGTGTGTGTGTGTGTGTGTGTGTGTGTGTGTGTGTGAGAGAGAGAGAGAGAGAGAGAGAGAGAGAGAGAGAGAGAGAGAGAGAGAGAGAGAGAGAGAGAGAGAGAGAGAGAGAGAGAGAGAGAGAGAGAGGGAGAGTTTTCAGTGTTATAATGTTTCAGTGTTACATTTTTTTTTTAAATAAAGTAATATCAGAAGGAATGTGTGTGTGTGTGTGTGTCTGTGTTTGCGTGAAAGAGAGAGAGAGAGAGAGAGAGAGAGAGAGAGAGAGAGAGAGAGAGAGAGAGAGAATCTGTATGTCTGCCTATTTGTCTGTCTGTATCTCTGTCTTTTCTTGTGTGTCTGTGTTCATGCATGCACATACACCCTTTGATTCTTCTTCTCTATGGGACTAAACCACAGAACCCAGGACACAGGCATAGCTGGAGCAGTGTCCATGCTGTGTCTGCAAGATACCATCTGGACGTGCAGGTTACACAGTGTTAATGATTGAGGGCATGGAGTAGCAGGGGTTGTTAGCATCATAACAAAGTATTATGGGTGATGGCTAGATTGGTTGTTTTATCCTCAACACTTGGCAATTACATTGATGTGTTGTGAGATACATGTGTGCATGGTTGGGTGGGTGGAGTGTTTGTGTGTGTGTGTGTATGTGTGTGTGTGTGCTGTCTGTGTGTATTTCTATGTGCGTGTGTACACGCGTGCAGGCACGTGCACACGCTAATGTGTGTGTTTGTGAAAGATATCAATGTTTGTAGCATACAATCAACTTTCATGCTTGAACTGTTGGTACAAATTGTAAGGCAATGATTGTATTTGGATTTTTTTTCAACTCTCATAAAAGCTCTTTGTCTTACATTTGATTTGACGTTGTTTTCAATATGGTTTTGTTTTAAACGAGACGCTTGAAGTAAGGTCATGTTGCCAAGGGCCTGCAAAAGAGAGAATGAAGGTAAAGACGTATTATTTACAGTTACTCAAATACATCCTTTACCGACTGTGTAAAAAGTCAATTTATTTGTCATTTACTCCATCACTCAGTAAGTCAGTCAGTCAGTTTGTCAATCGCTCATTTATTCATTTTTTGTATCAGTAAAAACATTTCCACAGCTATCAAATCATTTTGCAGACCTCCAAGAGTCAGTGTATTTATTTTAGAATCTTACTACATTTGTCCATGTCAAATGTCTGACAGCTTCAACAGTTTGAAATAAGATGTACAGTTAACCTTCCCAAAAAGGGCACCGAATAATCAACAATGATCATTTTAGCGGGGAGATCAGGTTGCTTTGGAATCAGTTCAGTGCTGGATGCAATTCGTCCTGAAGCCAAAATCAAGTTTGCAAAATAGAAGATTGTTTGTTTGGGTCCACATCTGGTTTTGACATTTGCATTAGCCACACTGCAGAAATGCTTCATCAACATTGTCAGCTGTGTCACATCATCAGCATCTAACACACAATATATTCCTTGTAGATTCCATATACCTTTCATTATCATAATTATCATGTTTTACAAGATTCAGCACTATATAAATTCCATACATTATTATTATTATTAGTGTCTACCCTGAATACTTTTTTATTTCTTGGCTGGAGCTCTGGAAATCACAAATGGTAAGATTTTGCCTATGCAACAATTGTTGCCAACAATGACAGTAACCACATTCTGAGGTTTGAGATCTATTCTTAAGGATATGTACTGGCCCATACAAGAAACTTGGCCATTTTCTTAGGAGATATAATACAAATGCCTAGGTTAAAATGTTGCTGTGATTTGGAAGATCATGTTGAGATTGTCTTCATTCATGACAAGTTCTTGGCATACGAACTTGTATTTTTCATTAAAAGAGGAAAAAATGTCTGAAGTAGAAGTAGAATGGCTTATTGAATAACCTGGCATTTCAAAACCAGACACACATGCAGACTCCTCTTTCAGGTTGTGTTTGAAATATCACAGTGATTCTCAGATATGATGGGTAAGATAGCGTGTATTACATAACTCCGACTTCCGTGTGTAATGCTGGGGAACACCCAACAACAACAGCAACGGGAGTGGACACAAGAAATGGCCATCATTCAGAAAATTGGGAATACAGAGGCGCCAGCTATGACAATTTATTGTTATCAGGAAGATCAGGCTGCACACTAGCCCCTTCCCTCCCTAATATCATAAAGGTCACGGTCCGTATTTGAACAGGATAAAGCAGCCACCACAAAAAACAAAACTGGAAACAAAGGGCACTGGACTGTGGTGATTTATTGTTATCAGAGAGATCAGGCTGCATTTGTTAGGCGTTTCCCAGCTTAATTTCCACAGGGTCACAGGCTGTGGTTGAACAGGACAACACTGCATGGCATTTGTCCTAAAGCCAACAACCAGTCTGCAGAATGATTGATACAGTGTTTTTTATTGAGCACATCTGGTTATGGCAATTGCACTTGCCTGAAGTGTGGATCTTTTATCACGTTGCCACTTGTGTAATTTGATTATTGTCGGCAGCGTGTTGTTGATAATGTTCCAGTGTCAGGGTTGTCTTGTTTGTTATGATTTGTTGGTTGTGTGTGTTTTGTCTGGGTGTGTGTGGTGTGTGTGTGTGTGCGTGTGTGTGTGATTGTGTGTGTGTGTGTGTGTGTTGTGCATGTGTGTGCTATTTTTATTTTTCTTATTTATTCTTTTATATCGAGGATAATGGAATAAGCATGTGTGTGCTTTTTATATCCAGTCCCCGTGTGTATGCGGTTTTGTAAATTTTGTCATCCGTTCCCACCGGCACACAATGGCCTACTCTTACGAAAAGCGGAACATGATTTAACGTGTGATTTAACAAGATGTTCTGTGTGTGTGGGTGTGTGTTGCGCGCGCACGTGCGTGTGTCTTTGTGTGTGTTTGTTTTTTTTCTTTCTCGCTATTTCTCTCTCCTTTTGTTTGCCTTTGTGTCTGTCCCTCTCTGTCTCTCTCTGTCTGCTTGTCTGTCTGTCTCTGTGTTTCTCTTTGTTGCTCTGTCTTCTGTCTCTCTGTCCCTGTCTCTCTGTCTCTGTCTCTCTCTCTGTCTCTCTGTCTCTCTCTCCTAATCTACGTCACTGTCCTACTTTTCTATTATCTTCCTCCTCCCTTCATCTCTCCAAATACACAGGCATACACAAACACACACACACACACACATCTCTTCCATCCCCTCCACCCAAACACTCACCACCACCACCACCACCACCACCACCTTCACCCCCATCCTCACAATCTCAAATCAGGGATCAATACAATTCGATCCACACCCCAACATAACAATATCGAGGTTTTGACAGTGTGTGCAAATTGTATGGTGGCTTCTTAATGTCAACTCCCTCGCTGCTCTTGTGGCTCTGCTTGATCCCGTGATGCACGTGCTGAGGATGTCGCTTCAAACGCGCATTCAAAGAATTCTGGAAACAGAGGATAGGTGGGGAGTCGGGGGCGGGGGTGGGGGGTGAAGTGGGGTTAGGGGGAGGGTGGGGGTGGGGTAGGATGGGGTGGTTGGGGTTGATAGGAAAGTGGTGTGTCTTGTTGTTTACTTTGTTCTCTTTGGTTTGTGTGTAGTGGTGGTACGTGTGAATGTGGTGTTTGTGTGTGTGCATGTTTGTGTGTGTGCGTGTATGTGTGTGTGCGTGTGTGTGTGTGTGTGTGTGCGTGTGTGTGGGGTGTGTGTGTGTGCATGTTTGTGTATGTATGTATGTGTGCATGCGTATATTTGTTACTGTGTATTTGTGTCTGTGCCTGTATGTCTGTGTCTGTGTGTCAGTGTTCATGCATGCACATACACCCTTTGATTCTCCTTCTCTACAGGACTATGGGTCAAGTTCCTTAATACCAGAGAACTCAGGACACAGGCATAGCTTGAGCAGTGTACATGCTGTGTCTGCAAGATACCATCTGGACGTGTAGGTTACACAGTGTTAATGATTGAGGGCATGGAGTAGCAGGGGTTGTCAGCATCATAACAAAGTGTAATGGGTGATGACTATCCTCAACACTAGGCAATTACACTGATGTGTTATGAGATACATGTGTATGTGTAGTTGGGTAGGTGGAGTGTGCGCGTGTGCGTTTGTGTGTGCTGTCTGTGTGTGTGCGTGTGTACGCGCGTGCAGGCACGTGCACATGTTCATGTGTGTGTGTGAGTGTGTGTGTGTGTGTGTGTGTGTGGTGTGTGTGTGTGTGTGTGTGTGTGTGTGTGTGTGTGTGTGTGTGTGTGTGTGTGTGTGGTGTGTGTGTGTGGAAGATGTTTGTGTTTATAACATTAAATCAGCTTTCATGCTTGAACTATTGGTACAAATTATAAAGCAATGATTGTATTTTGAAATTTTGTCAACTCTCATAAAAGCTCTTTGTCTTATATTTGATTTGACCCCGTTTTCAATATGTTTTTATTTTAAATGAGACACTTGAATTAAGGTCATGTTGGTAAGGGCCCGCAATAGAGAGAATAAAGGTAAAGGCGTATCATTTACAGTTACCCAAATACATGTTTACTCAACTGTGTAAAACGTAAAATTATTTTTTCATTTATAATCGATCACTTGGTAAGTCAGTCAGTCAGTTTGTCACATGTTCATTTATTCATTTAATATATCAGTAAAAACATTGCCAAAGCAATACAATCATTTCCAGACCCAAAAGAGTCAGTGTATTTGTTTTAGCATCTTGCTACATTGCTGTCCACGTCAAATGTCTGACAGCTTCAACACTTTGAAATAAGATGTACAGTCAACAACAAAACGGAACCAAAGAGTCAACAATGATCATTTTAGCGGGGAGATCAGGCTGCTTTGGACTCAGTTCAGCGCTGGATGCTATTTGTCATAGAGCCAAAATCAAGTTTGCAAAAATAGAAGGTTTTGTGTCTGGGTCCACATCTGGTTTTGACATTTGCATTAGCCACAGTGAAGAAATGCTTGGTTATGGCAATTGCACTTGCCTGAAGTGTGGATCTTTTATCAGGTTGCCACTTGTGTAATTTGATTATTAACGGCAGCGTGTTGTTGATAATATTCCAGTGTCAGCGTTGTCTTGTTTGTTGTGATTTGTTGATTGCGTGCGTTTTGTCTGTGCGCGCGCGCGCGCGCGTTTGTGTGTGTGCACGTGTGTGTGTGTGCACATGCATGTGTGTTTGTGTGTGTGTTTGGTTTTTGTTAATTTCTCGCTATTTCTCTGACTCCTTTTGTTTGCCTTTGTGTCTATCCATCTCTGTCTCTGTCTGTCTGCTTGTCTCTCTGTCTCTGTGTGTTTCTCTCTGTCGCTCTGTCTCTTTGTCTCTCTGTCTCTGTCTTTTTGTCTCTGTCTCTCTCTTAATCTACGTCATTGTACTACTTTTTGTTATCTTCCTCCTTCCCTCACTTCTCCAAATACACAGGCATACACACACAAACACACACATCTCTTTCATCCTCCCCAAAAAAACACTCACCACCACCACCACCACCATCTTCACCTTCAACCCCATCCTCACAATCTCAAGTCAGGGATCAATACAATTCGATCCACACCCCAACATAACAATATCGTGCTTTTGACAGTGTGTGCAAATTGTATGGTGGCTTCTTAATGTCAACTCCCTCGCTGCTCTTGTGGCTCTGTTTGATCCCGTGATGCACGTGCTGAGGATGTCGCTTCAAACGCGCATTCAAAGAGTTCTGGAAACAGAGGACAGGTGGGGGGTTGGGGGGTGAGGTGGGGTTGGGGGGAGGGGGGGTTGGGGTAGGGTGGAGTGGGGGGAGGGGGGTTGACAGGAAAGTCCAGTGTGTTGTTGTTTACTTTGTTCTCTTTGGTTTGTGTGTGTGAATGTGTGTGTTTGTGTGTGCATGTTTGTGTGTGTGCGTGTATGTGTGTGTGCTGGTGTGTGGTGTGTGTGTGTGTGCGTGTGTGTGTGTGCGTGTGTGTGTGTGCATGTTTGTATATGTATGTATGTGTGCATGCGTATATTTGTTACTGTGTATTTGTGTCTGTGCCTGTATGTCTGTGTCTGTGTGTCAGTGTTCATGCATGCACATACACCCTTTGATTCTCCTTCTCTACAGGACTATGGGTCAAGTTCCTTAATACCAGAGAACCCAGGACACAGGCATAGCTTGAGCAGTGTCCATGCTGTGTCTGCCAGATACCATCTGGACGTGTAGGTTACACAGTGTGAATAATTGAGGGCATGCGGTAGCAGGGGTTGTTAGCATCATAACAAAGTGTAATGGGTGATGACTATCCTCAACACTTGGCAATTACACTGATGTGTTATGAGATACATGTGTATGTGTAGTTGGGTAGGTGGAGTGTGCGTGTGTGCGTTTGTGTGTGCTGTCTGTGTGTGTGCGTGTGTGCGCGCGTGCAGGCACGTGCACATGCTCATGTGTGTGTGTGTGTGTGTGTGTGTGTGTGTGTGTGTGTGTGTGTGTGTGTGTGTGTTGTGTGTGTGTGTGTGTGTGTGTGGAAGATGTTTGTGTTTATAACATTAAATCAGCTTTCATGCTTGAACTATTGGTACAAATTATAAAGCAATGATTGTATTTTGAAATTTTGTCAACTCTCATAAAAGCTCTTTGTCTTATATTTGATTTGACCCCGTTTTCAATATGTTTTTATTTTAAATGAGACACTTGAATTAAGGTCATGTTGGTAAGGGCCCGCAATAGAGAGAATAAAGGTAAAGGCGTATCATTTACAGTTACCCAAATACATGTTTACTCAACTGTGTAAAACGTAAAATTATTTTTCATTTATAATCGATCACTCAATAAGTCAGTCAGTCAGTTTGTCACATGTTGATTTATTCATTTAATATATCAGTAAAAACATTGCCAAAGCTAATCATTTTCCAGACCCCCAAGAGTCAGTGTATTTATTTTAGCATCTTGCTACATCCATGTCCATGTCGAATGTCTGACAGCTTCAACACTTTGAAATAAGATGTACAGTTAACACAAAACTGGCACCAACTAGTCAACAATGATAATTTTTGTGGGGAGATCACGCTGCTTTGGACTCAGTTTAGTGCTGGATGCCATTTGTGTTAAAGCCAAAATCAGTTTTGCAAAATAGAAGATTTTGTGTCTGGGTCTACATCTGGTTTTGACATTTGCATTACCCACACTGCAGAAATGCTTCATCAACAGTGTCAGCTGTGTCACATCATCAGCATCTAACACACAGTCTATTTCTTTCAGAGTCCATTTACCTGTCACTATAATCTACCCTGAATACTTTTTTATTCCTTGGCTGGAGCTCTGAGGCTCACAAATGGTAAGATTTTGCCTATGCAACAATTGTTGCCAACAATGACAGTAACCACATTCTGAGGTTTGAGATCTATTCTTAAGGATATGTGCTGGCCCATACAAGAAACTTGGCCAATTTCTTAGGAGATATAATGCAAAAGCCTAGGTAAAAAATGTTGCTGTAATTTGAAAGATCATGTTGAGATTGTCTTCATTCATGACACCTCTTACCCTACGAACTTGTATTCACCATTAAAAGAGGAAAAAATGTCTGAAGTAGAAGCAGAATGGTTTATTGAATAACCTGGCATTGAAAAACAGACATACATGCAGACGCCTCTTTCAGGTTGTGTTTGAAACATCAGTGATTCCCAGGGATGGAGGGTAAGATAGGGTGTGTTATATAATTCAGACTTCCAGTGTGTATTGCTGGGGTACACCCAACAAAAACAACGGGAGTGGATACAAGAAATGGCCATCATTCAGAAAATTGGGAATAGGAAAGCACCAGCAATGACAATTTATTGTTATCAGGAAGATCAGGCTGTATTTGTTAGCCCCTTCCCTCCCTAATACCATAAAGGTCACGGTCCGTATTTGAACAGGACAAAACAGCCACTACACAAACAAACTGGAAACAAGGGGCACTGGACTGTGGTGATTTATTGTTATCAGAGAGATCAGGTTGCATTTGTTAGGCGTTTCTCAGCTTAATTTCCACAGGGTCACAGGCTGTGGTTGAACAGGACAACACTGCATGGCCTTTGTCCTAAAGCCAACAACCAGTCTGCAGAATGATTGATACAGTTTTTTGTATTGAGCACATCTGGTTATGGCAATTGCACTTGCCTGAAGTGTGGATCTTTTATCACGTTGCCACTTGTGTAATTTGATTATTGTCGGCAGCGTGTTGTTGATAATGTTCCAGTGTCAGCGTTGACTTGATTGTTGTGATTTGTTGGTTGCGTGTGTTTTGTCTGTCTCTGTGTGTGTGTGTGTGTGTGTGTGTGTGTGTGTGTGTGTGTGTGTGTGTGTGTGTGTGTGGTGTGTGTGTGTGTGTGTGTGTGTGTGTGCACGTGTGTGTGTGTGTGCACATGCATGTGTGTTTGTGTGTGTGTTTGGTTTTTGTTAATTTCTCGCTATTTCTCTGACTCCTTTTGTTTGCCTTTGTGTCTATCCATCTCTGTCTCTGTCTGTCTGCTTGTCTCTCTGTCTCTGTGTGTTTCTCTATGGCGCTCTGTTTCTCTGTCTCTCTGTCTTTGTCTCTGTGTGTGTCTCTCTCTTAATCTACCTCACTGTCCTACTTTTCTGTTATCTTTCTCCTCCCCTCACCTCTCCAAATACACAGGCATACACACACAAACACACACACACACACACACACATCTCTTTCATCCTCCCCCAAAAAACACTCACCACCACCACCACCACCATCTTCACCCCCCATCCTCACAATCTCAAATTAGGGATCAATACAATTCGATCCACACCCTGAACATAACAATATCCAGGTTTTGACAATGTGTGCAAATTGTATGGTGGCTTCTTAATGTCAACTCCCTCGCTGCTCTTGTGGCTCTGTTTGATCCCGTGATGCACGTGCTGAGGATGTCGCTTCAAACGCGCATTCAAAGAGTTCTGGAAACAGAGGACAGACGGTGTGTGTGTGTGTGTGGGGGGGGGGGGGGGGGGGGGGGGGGGGGGGGGGGGGGGGGGGGGGGAGGGGGGGAGGGGGGGTTGGGAGGGAGGTGGTTGGGGGTGGTTGTGGGCAGTGGTGGAGTGGTGAGGGTTGACAGGAAAGTCCAGTGTGTTGTTGTTTACTTTGTTCTGTGTGATGTGTGTTATGTGTGTGTGTTTGTGTGCTTGTGTGTGTGTTTTGTGTGCGTGTGTGCGTGTGTTTGTGTGTGCGTGCATGTGTGTGCGCGTGTGTTTGTGTGTGTGTGTGTGTCTGTGTCTGTGTTTACGCTTGTGTTTGGTGTTGTGTGTGTGTGTGTTCTGACCTGTTTTTTTTTACCTTTTTCTCCTAAAGTGATTTCTGTCTCTGTCTGTCAGTCTCTCTGTTGTTTGGTTATGCGTTCGTGCGTTTCTTTGCAGTGTGTTTTTGGGTGCTGCTTTCTGTGATTTAGCTTGTTTGACTATGTATTGGCATAGCAGTTTTGTTTCTTTTTTAAATTTCTGACGTGTGTTTCGTTATCGTATAATTGTGTATCGATGCTTTTGGCTTTTTGTTTAATTCATGCCTTTCTGACTTTTCTCTTTCATGCGTTTGTCCCTCTCTCTCTCTCTCTCCCTCTCTCTCTCTCTCTCTCTCTCTCTCTCTCTCTCTCTCTCTTTCTTCTCCTCTCTCTCTCTCTCTCTTTCTCTCTCTCTCTCTCTCTCTCTCTCTCTCTCTCTCTCTCTCTCTCTCTCTCTCTCTCTCTCTGATTCTGCATTATTTTGGAAAGAACTAAAAAGGATTGGAGGGAGTGAAAGGACTGGCATCAGTGATAAAATAAAACTGGAAGAATGGTATGAACATTTCAAGAATGTGTATAATACTGGGAAAATACAGCTCAAAGATAACACTGATTCGGATAGCAGTTTGGAAGAAGAAAAAGATCATATCTTAAATATGCCCATACAAAAAGAAGAAATTAAACGTGCAATAAACAATCTAAAATGTAGCAAATCCCCAGGAATAGATGGTGTTACAGCAGAGATGCTAAAAGCAGGTAATGGAGTTGTGATAGAGTTTTTGGAAAAAATTATTTAATCAAATATTTAGTCAAGGCATTTATCCTAAAGAATGGGCAAAAGCAAAAGTAGTTCCTATCTTCAAAAAGGGTGATGCAGACAACCCAGACAATTATAGAGGGGTTTCGTTAATTAGTATATTATGTAAATGTTATACATCAATTCTTAACACACGACTGTACTTGTGGTTGGAAGACACGCACAGCATTGTTGAAAACCAGGCAGGTTTCAGGAGAAATTATTCCACAGTCGATCATATCTTTACATTGTATTCTGTTATCCAGAAATGTCTAAATAGTGGGAAAAGAAAGCTGTACGTGGCATTTATTGATATCAAGAAAGCATTTGACTCTGTACATCACCAAAAACTACTTGAAGCTGTTCTTGATGCTGGAGTGAGGGGAAAGTTTTTTTGCTCCCTCAAAGCTATGTATAGCTCACTCCTATCCTGTGTAAGAATTAATAACGACTATACAGATTTTTTCCATTGTCCTACGGGAGTTCGCCAAGGTTGTGTTCTTAGTCCGACCCTTTTTTCACTGTTTATAAATAACTTAGCTCATCATATTAATGAATTTGGTGTTCATGGTATTCAGCTTATTCCAACTGTGACCGAATTGTTTATTCTCTTATTCGCTGACGATGTGGTATTGTTGTCAACCACTCCCAGCGGATTGCAGACTCAACTGAATTATCTAAAAACTTGTTGTGATAATTTAAAACTTAGAGTTAATAAAGAAAAGACTAAAGTTATGGTTTTTAGAAAAGGTGGACACCTATCAAAAAATGAAAAATGGTTTTATGATGGTGATCTTGTGGAAGTGGTAAACAGTTACACTTACCTTGGATTTACATTTACAACAAAACTAAGTTGCAAACTTGGAACTGCTGATTTTGTTACAAAAGGTAAAAGAGCGTTGTATATTTTAAGTAGAGCTTATTCAAAATGCAAAGAAATGACACACAAAACTTTCTTCAAGATATTTGATGCAAAAGTGCAGTCGATATTGTTATACTCCCATGAAGTCTGGGGAGTTAATAGACTCAATAACCTTGAAAAAGTACATCTTTTAGCTTGCAAACGATATATGGGCGTACCTTTGAAAACGCCAAACAAATTAGTGTACGGTGAGCTAGGCAGATATCCTCTTTTCATCAACACAACTGTCAGATCTGTGAAGTATTGGCTGCATTTACTGCAGATGGAAGCAGACAGACTTCCAAAACAATGCTATCAGATGCTTTTGTCTTTGGATAATCGGGGTAAAAAATGTTGGGTGACAGATATTAAGAACATGTTATGTAGCACAGGTTTTCAGTTTGTATGGATGAACCAAGGTACCAGTAATGAACGCAGTTTTTTAAGTGAGTTCAAACAGAGATTAGTAGATATATTCATGCAGGAATGGACATCTACCCTACGTGATGGGAGTAGATATGAAATGTATAGAACGTTTAAAGATGTCTTTGGCAAAGAACGATATCTTTCATGCATTGATATAGTATGTTTTAGAGTCGCGTTTTCACATGTAAGACTTGGTGTATTACCTATAAACTGCAATATGCATAGGTACAGTGAAAACCCGATGGATAAGCAATGTGCATGTGGTTTTCAAGAAGAAAATGAACGACATTTCTTACTTACTTGTCCATTATATAATGACATGAGAGAAAAGTTCCTTAAAGATTTTCTTGATTTACCTCTGTCAAGACTGCTAGATGGAAAGAACGAAGATGTCTGTCGCCATGTCGGTAAATATGTTTCATGCTATTAGAAGAAGACAGGCTATTCTTGAAAGTTAGGTCATCTTCAGTCTCAACACCTCCACCCCCACCACTTTCCGATTATTAACTTGAGGTTTGTTCATGATTTTCTTGTTCAGTTGATATATATTTTGTTTTAATTTTTCTAGGAAGGACAGATGATAAAAAGCTGTATATCAGCAATAGTGTAGAATATCTAAATGCTTGTTTGTAAATATAAATGGGTTGGGGAAAAGGTTATTATATTTTGGTTGTCATACATTAATGGACCACCCCATCTCCACCCTCCCTCAATGTGTATGTATGCCTATGGCCAAAACACATTAAACATTTGAAATCTGAAATCTCTCTCTCTCTCTCTCTCTCTCTCTCTCTCTCTCTCTCCCTCTCTCTCTTTGCCTTTTTGTTTGAATTGTGTGGCTGTGTCTGGTTTTAGGTTTGTTTCTACAATGCAGTGTTTGTGTGTGTCTGCATTTTTAAGCATGTCTGTTTAGCTTGCGTGTTTGTGTATCGGTATTTTAGACCTTTCTGCTTGAATTGTGTGTGGGGTTTTGTGTCTGTGTTTTTGGCTTGTGTGTTTAGATTGTGTGGTTGAAAATCTTGTTTCTGGCTGGTCTGTTTAAAGTGTGTGTTGACGTATCGGTGTTTTCGTCTGTTTGAAATGCGTGATTATGTTTGTGTTTGGTCTGACTGTTTAGTTGTGTGCTTCTTTGTGTGTTTGACCTGCTTGTCTCAATGATGCGTATGTATATGTGGCGTCGGTCTATTTGTTTAAAACATGTGTATGTATTTGTGGTTTGGGCATAATCATTTGTTTACAATATGCATATGTGATTTGAAGCTATATATCTAAATTGTTTGTATCTTGTTTGGGCCTTTTTTGTCTGAAGTGTGTGTGTGTGTGTGTGTGTGTGTGTGGTGTGTGTGTGTGTTGTGTGTGTGTGTGTGTGTGTGTGTGTGTGTGTGTGTGTGTGTGTGTGTGTGTGTGTTGTGTGTGTTGGTTTGAAGCTATTTGTCCAAATTCTATGCATGTGTTGTTTTTGGTCTATTTGTCTGAAATATGATGATGCATCTGTGGTTTGGTTCCATTTTTCTATTTTAAAAAACATATATTTCATTCTTTTATTTCGAGAATATTGAAATGCGCACTCATGTGATTTTTTCATCCAGTCTCCGCGTGTATGCAGGTTTGTCAAGTTTTGTCATCCGTTCCCATCAGCACACAGTGGCCTACTCTTCCGAAAAGCGGAACGCGTTTTAACGTGTGCGGAAGATGTTCTGCGTGCGTTTGCACACGGGACCTCGGTTTATAATCACATCCGAAGGACTTTTGGGGAGAGTGGAGCTGGCACTGATGTTAACTCCAGAGGAAAAATTGTCTTGAACTCTTGTCTGATATAATGTATATGCATATGTGGTTTCAAGCTAAATATCTAAATTGTGTGTATGCATCTCTGTTTCTGTCCTGTTTGTCTAAATTTTGTTTGTGTCTGTATCTTTTCTGGCTTGTCTGTTTAAATTGTGTAATGATGTCTCTTATCTTATTGGACTGTCTGTTTAAATTGTGTAATGATGTATCTTATCGTTTTGGCCTTTCTGTTTAAACTGTGTAATGATGTCTCTATCTTGTTTGGCCTGTCTGTTTAAATTGTGTAATGATGTCTCTATAATTTGGCCTTTCTGTTTAAATTGTGTAATGATGTCTCTATAATTTAGCCTGTCTGTTTAAATTGTGTAATGATTTATCTATATTTTTGGCTTTCCGTTTAAACTGTGTAATGATGTCTCTATCTTGTTTGGCCTGTCTGTTTAAATTTGTGTAATGATGTCTCTATAATTTGGCCTGTCTGTTTAAATTGTGTAATGATGTCTTTATAATTTAGCCTGTCTGTTTAAATTGTGTAATGATGTCTCTTATCTGTTTGGCTTTTCTGTTTAAATTGTGGAATGGTGTCTCTTATCTTTTTTGCCTGTCTGTTTAAATTGTGTAATGATGTCTCTTATCTTTTTTGCCTGTCTGTTTAAATTGTGTAATGATGTCTCTTATCTTTTTTGGCTTTTCTGTTTAAATTGTGTAATGATGTCTCTTATCTTTTTGGCTTTTCTGTTTAAATTGTGTAATGATGTCTCTTATCTTATTGGACTGTCTGTTTAAATTGTGTAATGATGTATCTTATCGTTTTGGCCTTTCTGTTTAAACTGTGTAATGATGTCTCTATCTTGTTTGGCCTGTCTGTTTAAATTGTGTAATGATGTCTCTATAATTTGGCCTTTCTGTTTAAATTGTGTAATGATGTCTCTATAATTTAGCCTGTCTGTTTAAATTGTGTAATGATTTATCTATATTTTTGGCTTTCCGTTTAAACTGTGTAATGATGTCTCTATCTTGTTTGGCCTGTCTGTTTAAATTGTGTAATGATGTCTCTATAATTTGGCCTGTCTGTTTAAAGTGTGTAATGATGTCTCTATAATTTAGCCTGTCTGTTTAAATTGTGTAATGATGTCTCTTATCTGTTTGGCTTTTCTGTTTAAATTGTGGAATGGTGTCTCTTATCTTTTTTGCCTGTCTGTTTAAATTGTGTAATGATGTCTCTTATCTTTTTGCCTGTCTGTTTAAATTGTGTAATGATGTCTCTTATCTTTTTTGGCTTTTCTGTTTAAATTGTGTAATGATGTCTCTTATCTTTTTGGCTTTTCTGTTTAAATTGTGTAATGATGTCTCTTATCTTATTGGACTGTCTGTTTAAATTGTGTAATGAATGTATCTTATCGTTTTGGCCTTTCTGTTTAAACTGTGTAATGAGTCTCTATCTTGTTTGGCCTGT
>CM054160.1:37540217-37557717 GCA_028751875.1 Rapana venosa | reverse complement strand
TCTAGCCGAGGAACGAAAACATTAATGAAATAAAAGAAAAAAACAAACCAGAAACCGCAAGAAGTAGAGAGAAAGCAAAAAACCAGACCACCAACCCACTGTTCAACTTTACCTGACCCAACTGTGCCAAAGACTGCCATGCAGGGATTGGTCTGATGAGCCTCTCCAGACGGTTGCTTCCAGCAAGACTGGGATGACTTAAGAAGAAGATGATGCAGCCGTTGTTCTCTCGATACAGAAGGGACCTACACACAATATTGTGGTTATTTGTTGGTTGTTGTTGTTGTTGTTGTTGTTGTTGTTGGTGTGGTGGTGGTGGTGGTGTGTTTATCGTTAAAATTTTAGTATTAGTTAGTATAGTATGTAGTATATAGTAGTTAGTATAGTATAGTACATTAGTAGTAGTAGTAGTAGTAGTAGTAGTAGTTGTAAGTTGTAGTAGTATAGTAGTAGCTAGCTAGCAGCAGCAGCAGCAGCAGCAGTAGTATGATAGTAGTTGTAATTTAGTATCATTATTATTTTTTTATCGGTATTATTATTATCAATCATCATCAGATTATTTAGAGTATTTTATTTGATCCAATAATTTTGGGTAACCCCAGAGATAGAGATAGAAAGAGAAGAGAAAAGAAAGAGATGAGAAGAGAGAGGACAGAGAGAGAAAGAGAGAGACCGAGAGAGAGAAGAGAGAGAGACCAGAGAAAGAAGGAAGAGATAGTAAAAGAGAGAAAGAGAGAGCAGAGAGAGAAGCAGTGAGCGGAAAGAGAGAGAGAAGAGAGAGAGAGTAAAAGAGAGAGAGTAAGAAGAGAGAAAGAGAGAGAGCGAAAGAGAAAGAAAGAGAGAGAGATCCTGCATCCTTTGGAATACCCAAATGTACAGGCATAAGCTTTGTAGTTGCTAGATTTCCTCTACTGTTACAGTTCGCAACTTTTTTGTTTTCTGGTACATTTCCTGTCATATTTCTGGATATCAAGTCTTGATGTCGGCTTTCCCAACCCACAAACCTATCATTCCACGCTTGTTTTCCCGTGAAAACCACAGTAGTATAACTCTTTAGAGCGCATCTCTTCTGAAAGTACCGGGAATGGTCAATACCAACCACAGAGACCTCTGAAGAACATATATTATGTATCATATAAATGCATAGTTTCACACTGCAAAACGCCTCATTTGCTGTCAGGAAAGTTGATATTGATAAGGAGCGGTCAGAATTTTTTTGTGTGGTCAAATGTTTAGAAATCATCCTTGCAATGACATAGGAGTTGTACTTGTTTGCCTCTACGTGTTTCTACCATCTAATTTTGGGCTTGTTTTGTATACGTATCTATTATCTATCTATCTATCTATCCATCTATCTATCTATCTATCTCTATCTCTCTCTCTATATCTATCTATCTATCTCTCTATCTCTATCTTTCTATCTCTCTCTCTATCTCTCTCTCTATCACTCTATCTATCTCTCTATATATCTATCTGTCTATCTCTCTCTCTATCTATATCTCTCTATCTATCTCTCTATCTATCTCTCTATCTCTATCTATCTCTCTATCTGTCTATCTGTCTATCTGGCTGTCTGCTTCTCAGTCTGTCTGTCTGTCTGTCTATCTGTCCCCCCCCCCCTCTCTCTCTCTTTCTCCCTCTATCTCAGTTTCTTCCATTTGCAATATCAGCTTTTATCTTTTCAATGCTTTGATAGTACAGCAGGAATATGTTGTAAATTTGGAGAATGAATATTGAATAACTGTTTAATGTACACCACTGCTTAAAGTAGATAATTTGGTGTCATTTTTTGATAGTGCCATGTTACATTACCTATGTTTTGACAGTTGCCATATATGTCATGTTTTGTTTTGGCCTCGTTTTGATATGCTTGGTTTGACCCTATTCTAGGGGCTGGTGGCCTGAAGAATAAACTTTGTTCATTGTTCATTGCTCTCTCTCTCTCTCTCTCTCTCTCTCTCTCTCTCTCTCTATATATATATATATATATTATATATATTATTACATATATATATATATATATATTATATATGCGTGTGTATGTGTGTGTGTTTGTGTGTGTGCGCGCGTACGTGTGCGTGTGTTATGTGCAAAAACCTTTTTTTGTTTTGTTTTGAGGTTAAAGAAACAAACATGCATTTGTTTTGTGATGATGACAGTCGTCCTTCTCTACTCTGGGTCAGGCCATCGATTTGATGATTACTTTTCTTCACAACACACCACTGCATCACAATGACACATCGATAATTAATATAATCCTCTCTCCCTCTGCCCACACCTGCCTCTCTCTCACTCTGATTAGCTCGGGTCATTATTTGAATACACGCGCTCTGTTACAGGAAGTCCATTCAGGCGTGGCGTGACATCAGGCGAGGCTTATTAACTGCGTCACTTCCGTTCTGGGTGTAGGGACAGTCATAGGCGACCAGGCATGTGAAGGAAGTAAAGCCTGGCTTCCTGTTTCGATCAGTGAGCGTGTCAGGTGGGCTGGGTGGTGTATTGTTTTGTTGTCTCGCCTACACAGAGTCGTCATTCACCCTTGAAATGACCAACAAAGGTGTGACATCTCGTGATTGGTTGTGGAGGTGTACGGTCCATTAGCTGTTTGGTAAGGTTCATAGAATTGTGTATAGCGGGAATATGATGGAAAATTGTGGGTAAAGCTCTGGTCACGAAATTCTCTTCTGTGTAAAGAGAAGAACACATTGAAGGAAAGGAAGAAATAATATAAAGAAAGGAAGGAAGGTTGGAGGGAGGGAGGGAAGGAATAAAGAAAACTAGATACATGCTGATTTTAAAATTACATTTTGATGGAAAGTTTTTAGAGAAAAGATTATTATTATATGACCTCAAAATACATTATTTTCCGAGTCTTTGACGCATTTCTTGCAACGAAAAAATGAGTTTTTGTCACAGTTGGATATCACGGGACTAGAGTCTTTATCTTTGAGTAGAAATGGCAAAAAATGAAGGAATGAAAGAGAAAATGACTATAATACAGGACATTCCACGCAGTTGTGTCAGTTCGAATTTGAATGGAAAAAATAGACGTACAGCAAAACATGTTTTTTGGTAATATCTGCCAACAAGCATCTCCATTATTCCAATAAGGCCTTGGAGACAGGGTTATCCACAAGATAGACTGCTTTCCTACTCACATGTCATTATGGTATCTTTGTGAACACATGGGATTGTCTTTATTTTACATATTCAAATCAGAAATTCAATACATGTTGGTGGCAAAATTCACAAGCATTTAAAATCATTCCTACCAATGTAGTGTCTCTTTTTTTGTTCTCAGCTAGGCATCCAAGGTTCACTGATGGTGAGATTTTGTCTATGCCACCATTGTTTTGCTGACAATTAAGATAACTCCTTTGCGAATTCGGAGATGATGTCTTTACACGACACCACAGTGCATGTCCGTTTCTATTGACCCACAATGGCCTACTCTCCCGAAAGGCAAAACAGGCTTTAAAATGAGCACAAGATGATTTGTTTGCGTTTTACACACGAAACGTTAACGTTCGTTTATAGTCTCTGCTGAAGGGCTTTTGGAGAATTGGTACGGATGTTAACACCAGCAAAAAAAATTTTGAACGGGTGTCTCAAGTGGTGGCTCAAATCCAAACCATCAAATCATAAGTTTAAAACACTCTAACCACTAGGCTATCCCACCCTTTTGATGCCATCGTAACTTGCTTCGTAATGAATACAGTATGGAAAATGTGATCTAATCCCTAATCAAAAACTGTGTCTTGTCTCTTACAAAAAGCAAAGGACCTGTCTAGAAAATATCCCCCAATTATCACAATCTTGAGGAGGGCTCTTTAGAAATGAGACGTTTGAGAGTCTCCTTTGGCCATCTCCAACCTCGACCCTCACCCCTCCCTCAACTCTCTTTCACATGTCTTCCAAGAAAATATGTAAAATTGTAAAAATATAGTTGCTTGTGATTTGTAATTAAAAATATAAAAAAGAGACGTTGTTGAAGAAGAGAAGAAGGGGTCAGTGCAAAGAGAGAGAGAGAGAGAGAGAGAGAGAGAGAGAGAGAGACTGACTGACAGACAGACAGACTGAGTGACAGACTGACAGACAAAGAAACAATCAGACATACACATTGATTAAGTGATTGATTTATTGATAGAATGATTGATAAACTGAATGAGAGATTGACTGACTGATTAACTGATTAAGTGCTTGATTGAGTGATTGACGAATTGATAATCTTTAGTACCAAGGAGTACAGATAAGTATCAACATAGTTGTTTTTTTCATCCACTCTGTGCTCTAAGAAGGATCGATCATTAACAATCACACCCAATGATTTCAAGTAAAAGTAAATGAATGATTTTGACATAAGGGAGGAGGGAGAGAGAGGGAGAGAGAGAGAGAGAGAGAGATAGAGAGAGAAATTACCTGTGAAAATCAAAACATATATTTAAATTTGTATCTAAA
Source organism: Rapana venosa (assembly GCA_028751875.1). Lineage (NCBI taxonomy): Eukaryota > Metazoa > Mollusca > Gastropoda > Neogastropoda > Muricidae > Rapana > Rapana venosa. Next base: position 37,553,259 of record CM054160.1, on the reverse strand, counting down.
TCTGGCCTCAACAAGATCAAATCAATTAGGAAATAGGCATTTTGCAAAATGAACATTAAAAACATCAAAATAAAAGCTTTGTGAGAGAGCGAGAGCAATTATTTATATTTATTTTTATTTTTATTATATATTATTCTTTTATATCGAGGATAATGGAATAAGCACTTATTGCTTTTTTACATCCAGTTCCCGTGTGTATGCGTTTTTGTACATTCTGTCATATGTTTCCACTGGCACACAATGGCCTACTCTTCCAAAATGTGGAACAGGATTTAACGTGTGCGCAAGATGGTCTGCATTGAACACAACTGCCAAAATATAATTATAGATTTGAACAATGTGTTACATTTTCTCAGCATCTGTTCACATTAATTGCCAGTTTTTAATTGTAATTATGCAACACAACCCTTTTGAACACACTGAGTCTCTTGCAAAACATCCATTCAGCTGTGATGTGTGACATGAGTTATGGTTCATTAGCATAGTTACTTCCCTTCTGTGTGGCGACAGCTTGGGTGACAGGAGAGCACAACAATAGACCCGGACCTCTGTACAGTTCATCGAGCATGTCCTGTGTGGGAAACCGATCCTTCGTGTTCTGCACGGGTAGTTATTGCTCACTTGTGAATATAGTACTATGTAAAGGTAAAAGGTAAAGGAGTCCCATAACCTATAAGGTCGTAGGGGAGCGAGGCGTCAGAGACCTCACTTCTCTAGGGCCAGCATATTGAGGGCGGCGCTCATCTTCTCTCCCTCGCTGCTTTACCTTCCCTGACCCTAAAGAGGGCAGGTACCCATTTACAGCTGGGTGAACTGGGGGAACTGTACTGAAGCCAAGGCGCGCAAACGGTCACCCATCCAACTGGTAACCACGCTCGACGCTGCTTAACTTGGCTGGGGGAAAGCGAGTGCTCCAACTACTGAGCTATCCCGTCAGTGCTATGTGGTAACTCTTAATCAAGAAGCATGATGTACCCGATACACAAACACAAGGGGAAGTTTGATTTTTTTGTGGTTGGTGCAGAAGAGCTGTGAGATTGTGTATGGTTTGTTTTTGTTTGGCTGGTTCTTTGTGTGACACCCATTTCTATGTGTGGTTATGCATATCATCCATGTCAGTAATAGCTTAGTCATTGAGTGTGAGTGAGACACTCATCTTAATGTGTGGTTATCCATATCATCCATGTCAGTAATAGCTTAGACATTGAGTGTGAGTGAGGCACCCATCTTTATGTGTGGTTATATTTTTTCTTTGGTTTTCATTTTCTTTGAGAGGGTTTATGGGGTGGTTTTGTTTGTTTTATCTAGCTTTTCCTACCATACAGTTTGTGGCGTTTCAGTCCTACTGTTCCCTTGCCGCTCATTTCAATCTCTCCTCTTCATCCATGTCAGTAATAGTTTAGTCATTGAGTCTAAGTGAGACACCCATCTTTATGTGTGGTTATGCATATCACCAATATCAGTAATAGCTTAGTTATTGAGTGTGAGTGAGACAACCATCTTTATGTGTGGTAATTATGTTTCTTTGGTCTTCAGTCTCTTTTAAGGGGGTTTATGGGGTGGTTTTCTTTGTTTTATTTCGCTTTTCCTACCATGCAGTTTGATGTGTTCCAGGCCATTTGCCCCCGTGCTGCTCACGTCAATCTCTCTACCTCATCCATATCAGTAATACCTTAGACATTAAGTCTAAGACAGCCATCTGTGCAGAGAGGAGATGGGGGAGGGGGGGAGGGTTCAGTGACCACCTCAACATCTCTCCAAAATTATCATCATCATCACCATCATCGCTATTGTTATCATCATCCTCATCATGATCATTAGTAGTAGTAGTAGTAGTAGTAGTAGTAGTAGTAGTAGTAGTAGTAGTAGTAGTAGTAGAAGTAGTAGTACCATTGTTATCATCATCATCATCATCACCATCATCATCATTATCATCATCATCGTGATGGTGGAGGTGGTGGTGGTGATGATGATGATGATGATGATGATGATGATGATGATGATGATGACAATGATGATTGTCGTTGTTATTGTTTTTGCTGTTGTTGTCGCTGCTGTCATTGCTGTTGTTATTATTATTATTATTGTCACTCTCATAACTACTATTATCAATGCTATCATCATTGATTAGAAAGAGAAGGTTGTATTGTCCTAGTCTTGCTGAAATCACCACTTAAAATAATAATACCAATAATAATGATAATAATTTATGGAATTTATATAGCGCTGAATCTTGTAAAGTAAACAAATCAAAGCGCTTGCATTCAAATCATTCACAGCATGCAACCATCCACAAATATCAAGATAAACAAATATCAACTTTATACACACCACACACTTAGGTGGTGGTGGTGGAGGTGAAGGTAGCTATGGAAAAGTAGGAACAGATAACAGGGGAAGATCTCAAGTAGAGTATAAGTGCATTTTGAGGCTAGATTTGAAAGAATCAAATGAAGGTTTTGGGCGAAGTAGAAGAAGGAGGTCGTTCCATGTGGAGGGACCAAAAAACAGAAAGAGCGACGGCCAACAGTGGTTTGTTTAAATCTGGGGGCTCGAAAGCACAACGTATCTACAGCTGAACGAAGGGAACGGGACGGAGTGTACAGGTGAAGACAGTTACAGAGATACAAGGGTGCAGATTTGTGGAGACATTTGAAACAAAGGGTATTAATCTTATACTTTATTCTTTGTGATACAGGCAGCCAGTGAAGAGATCGCAAAAGAGGAGTGATGTGTTCAGATTTTTTTCTTTCTAAGGACTAGTCAAGCTGCAGAGTTTTGTATGCGTTGAAGGGAGTGGAATGACAGGAAAATATGTATAATCTTCTCAAGCCATTCACTGGTCAGAAAGAAAGAGAAAACAAAGAAAGAAATGAAAGAAAGAGAAACGACAACAACTACTGCCTGATGCACACCAAAATCAACAAAAGTTTTTCTTGTGGAAATAAGACATCTGTCTTTTTACTTGATCTCAAAATCCCATCCTTTTTTGTTAAATCTTTGTCATTTTCCTTCCAGACCTTAAAGCATATTGTTATTTCATGTTCTAAAATCATGTAATCAGAGACAAGAACTTTGTATAGAAAGAGGTAGAGAAATGTGAAGGAATATAGAATAAAGAGAACAGGGAAATGGAAACATGACATAATTCAATTCAATTTTTAAACTGATAACGGAAATCAGCTACATTGTTTTCTAGCCTGTGTCAACCTTATTTCAGCATGATGCATTTGCTGGCTTATCTCTTTAAACAAAATCATTGTTTATTCATGAACATGTGATTGTATTAGATTTTAAAAACTGCAAAACAGAAGACAGCTTTTCGCTTGAACCACAATTCCTAAGTTTTGTGAAATATTTCCATACACTTAAACTTCATCCAATTACCTGGAAAAAACTAACAAAAAATCTGGCAAAATTCTTAAGTTTATGAAAATATTTCCATAATCGTAAAATTTCACCCAATCAACAAAAGAAAACTAAAACGATACATCTCATGAATCTCCACATCAGATAAAGTCTACCTTGTGCTGAAAAACAAGCAAATTGACAAAGAAGCAAAGAAACAGCATCCAAAGATAATAATCAAAATGTTGAGAAAGCCACAAAGAACGAACGTCAGCCTTATCTGGTCATCACAAGATTTCTACTAGCTTTAAGATGCTTTGAAGAAAAAACCTTTGACAGAAAACTCACATCTCCAATCTTGTGTGTGTGTGTGTGTGTGTGTGTGTGTGTGTGTGTGTGTGTGTGCGCGTGCGTTTTTTAAATTTTTATTTTGTTCTTTTATATCGATGATAATGGGATAAGCACTTATGTGCTTTTTTACATCCAGTAATTTTATCATCTGTTCCCTGCGTGTGAGTGTGTGTGTGCGTGTGTGCGCGCGCGCGCGCGCGTGTGTGTGTGTGTGTGTGTGTGAGTGTGTGTGAGAGAGAGAGAGAGAGAGAGAGAGAGAGAGAGAGAGAGAGAGAGGAGAGAGAGAGAGAGATTGGAAATAGACATTCTCTGTGGCAGACAAGAAAGGTCAAATTAATGAGATAGCCCAGGATCAAAACTGTATCTGCTATTGATGTGACTTGGGTTCAAAGGCCTACATTTATTTTTTTATCGTTATGGTTTTAAACTTTACGTTGATTGTTGTCAGCCTTGACAAACACTTAGAACGATAAACTTTACTCTCCATTAAATGAGAAAAAAACAATCCTCTGAAGTCAGAGTATGGCAACAGGTATGGCGATGTACTTGAAAACAGGCAAACATACACGCCTCTCATCCGTTGCATATTTCATGGTCTAACAGTGAAACCCCTGTGTGATGAGTGGGCCCAGGTGAATATTCTAGTCTTAAGCTGGGGAACGCGTGACATCACCAACTACAACTACTACTGCAACTACTACTATTACAATGACTACAATCACTACTACTACTACTACTACTACTACTACAACTACTACTACTACTACTACTACTACTACTACTACTCCTCCTGCTGTTGCTGCTGCTGCTACTACTACTGTTACTGCTACTGCTTCTACTACTACTACTACTACTACTACTACTGTTACTGCTACTGCTTCTACTACTACTACTACTACTACTACTACTACTACTGTTACTGCTACTGATTCTACTTCCAGTATTACCACTACTACTACTTTTACTGCTACTGCTTCTCCATCTACTATTACTACTACTACTACTACTACTACTACTACTACTACTACTACTACTACTACTGCTGCTGCTGCTGCTGCTGCTGCTGCTGCTGCTGCCTCTGGTGCTGCTACTACTGTTACTGCTACTGCTTTTTTCTTTAATTTAACGTCTTTTCACATTACGTGATATTAGACTGCTACTGCTTCTACTTCTACTACTTCTACTTATACTACTACTACTCCTATTACTGTTACTGCTACTGCTTCCACTATTATTGCTGTTACTGCTACTGCTTCTACCACTACTGCTGTTACTGCTACTGCTTCTACTACTACTACTACTACTACTACTACTACCACCACCACCACCACTACTACTACTGCAACAATTACTACTACCACCACCACCACCACTACTACTACTACTACTACTACTACTACCACCACCACCACCCCCACAACACAACAACTACTACTACTACTACTGCTACTACTACTACTACTACTACTACTACTACTACTACTACAAGAAAGAGAACAGTGGAAGGCAAGGGAAACATGTCACAATAGTAACATAAAAGATATGGATAAGAGTCTACATTGTTTAAGCATCCCCTCTCACCTGTCATTTTCATTGCAACTGTTCTGCATTGCCCTCTGAATACACAACACAGCGTCTGTTACAGGAAGTCCATTCATTCGCAATGTGTGACATGAGTTATGGTTCATTAGCATACGTTACTTCCCTTCCCTGTGTGGCGACAGCTTGGGTGCTAGAAGAATTCTAAAAATAGACAACCTGAATCTGTGTTCAGCTAATGTTCTGTTAACTGCTTGATAATTGCGTGATGTTTCGTTTAGGTGTGAGCTTTGCTCACTTGTGAGCAGGTGTAGTTGTTTCTTGACTAGGACAAACAATGCTTTCTTGTCATTTTTGTGACTCCCTTGACCTAGAAGCTTGCTGAGGGGATACCAGGGACATTGTGGTCAAATTTTCACCAGGTTGGTCTGTGTACACACACATACTACACACGCACACGCACGCGCACAGATGCACACACACATGCGCATGTATAAAGTTGAGTTTTGAATAGTAATAATAATAGTAGTAATAATAAATGGAATTTATATAGCGCTATATCTTGCAACAAAACAAATCAAAGCACTTTCATTCATCCTACCCATTCACATGCAGCCAGTTACAATTAATAGGGTGGATTTTTTTTACAAGTTCAAATGTATACACACACGCTCACAGGCACGCATGCACACACACTCATAAATGTTTACTCTCCAGCAGGGTGATGGGGTTTTGGCTTTTGAGTGCAGGGACAAAAATGAAATGGATCAAGAGGGGAGAATCTTAGCTTTGAAATAAATGTGTCTTGAGGCCGGATTCAAAAGCGTCGTCGTCGTAGTAGTAGTAGTAGTAGTAGTAGTAGTAGTAATATAGTAAGCTTTAGAGTCCTTGGTTTCATTGAACTCATTGTTTGGAAATGTCGCAGCTCGGACCTTTTCAACAGTCTGCATTGCTTAATGGATCTGATGTTTGCATCCGGCTGGCTGGCTGGCTGGCTGTCTGTCTGTCTGTCTGTCTGTCTGTCTGTCTCTCTCTCTCTCTCTCTCTCTCTCTCTCTCTCTCTCTCTCTCTCTCTCTCTTCTGTCTTTCTTTCTTTTTTTTCTTTCTTTCTTTCTAATATACTGTTACTCCATGTCCACTTTTGTCTTCATTTGTTAATTAATTTATTTCGCTCTTCCCGGTCTTTCTTTTCTGCTCTTTCTTTCTTCCCTTATCGGTTAATTTTCTTTTAATTTGCTACGTCTCTGTGACTAACTTATGAATTACAAATGATGTATAGCTTTTATTTAACTACACTCTACAGTCATGAGCTTGTATGAACAGACTGTAAACAATCCAGAAAAATCCATCCTCATCCCTTTCCTTTGGATCAATTTTCAAAACAATCGGTAAACCTTGTGGAACAAGCTCAGCATGCGATATGTCTGCTTCTATCAAAAGATGTCACAGTGTATGAGAGATATTCTAAATATCAAACATACTTTATCCCGAGGTCAGAATACAGCTGCCTTAATGATGGAGAAAAATGCTCCTATCCGCAACAACAACAAAATATTACCATTTGTGAACCACGAACTAGCTATGGAACGAACAGAATATTGTTGGGTAGTTCATAACAGTTCACGTGCATTGTTTTTATTCCGTTCCTCAGCTAGAGCTCCGAAACTCATCAATTATGAGATTGTGTGTATCTGACCGTTTTTTACCAACAGTGAAGGTAGCTACATTCCGACTTCGGGCCTGCGACAGTTTGCAAGTGCATGGCTTCTCGCAAACACAGGAGATAAATTGTTTGCACTACCGTTTCGGTTTGCTCGAGTGCTTCTTTTTCAGGTGAGGAGGGTGGGGGTGGATTTTATCATTACACTAAAATCGCAAAGCTGTTAGAGGGAATTTGCGTTTGCCCGTCTCAGTAGAAGCGCAATGGCATGTTTTGTATTCACTTATTCTTGTATTTATTCTTTTATTTCGAGGATAATGGAATAAGCACTCATGTGCTTTTTCTTCCATCCAGTCCCCGTGTGTATGCAGTTTTGTCAATTTTGTCATCCGTTCCCACTAGCACATAATGGCCTTACTCTTCCGAAAAACGGAATGGGTTTTAACGTGTGCGGAAGATGTTCTGCGTGCGTTCGCACACGGGGCCTCGGTTTATAGTCCCATCCGAAGGACTTTTGGGGAGAGTGGAGTCTGCAATGATATTAACTCCAGGAGAAAAAAAATCCTCTTGAACGGGAATCGAACCCGGGTCAACAGAACACGAAAAAATCGCTGTAACCACCAGGCTATCCCGTCCCCATAAAAAGGGCATCTCCCATTGAAATTCCGTTGTGACTGGAGTGACTCTCTGGCTACATCAAAACTTCAGAGCTATCAGTGGGAACTCTGGGCTGCCCGCCTCTGCAGAAGTAAAAGGTAAAGGTGTTCCATAGCCTATGTAGTCGTGGGAGAGCGAGGCATCAGAGACCTCAGCTTCTCTAGGGGCCAGTACATTGAGCGCGGTGCCCATTCCCTCTCCCTCGCTGCTTAAACCTTCCCTGACCTTAAAGAGGGCAGCTGGGTGAACTTGGGGGATGTACTGAAGCCAAGGCGCGCAAATGGTCACCCTTCCACTTTAGTAACCACGCTCAATGCTGCTTAACCTTAGCTTGGAGAAAGGGAGAGCTCTGATCACTGATCTATCCTTCCTGCAGGAGTGTAGTGCCACACAAAGCCGCATCCCATTAAATTACATACTGTTTGTTTGTCTATCAAACCTGTATTGGCAGGGTTTATTTTCATGAATTTGCCTTGGGTTTTTCTACGTGCGCAAGACTTATCATGTTGACAAAATCCCGGTTTATCTTCTATTCTGAAAGATAAACACAAAGGCCACTATTCAAAACGAAATAGATAGAGTAGGAAACATTACTTCAAAGATTAAACTCCACGTTAAGCTTTCGGATCAAGTGGTGTCGTCTATAGAACGCTCATCAGAAGAAAACACAATGTTTGATGATTTTCACATATTTATTTTAAAGTAGAAAAAAATGGTTTGGATACAGGATTTGAACTTAAAAGTATGACAAACTTGACTGTATACTGGGGTTTTGTTTTGTTTTTGTTGTTGTGATTGGGGGGGGGGGGGGTTTGCTGTTTTCTTTGGGGGGGGGGGGGGGGGTTGGGGGGGCGTTGTTTGGATGGTTGGTTGGTTGGTAGGTTAAGTTGTTTTGGTTTTTTGGGTTTTTTTTTTGGGGGGGGGGGATTGAGGACATAGAGCAATACCAGCTAGTCATAAAAATTGAAAATGATCATCAAATGAAGGTTACTTATGTCCCTACGCATGTAAATTGCGGTTAGGAAGGTAGCAGAAGACAAAGAACTGAGGGTGGGGCTTGGGGGTGCAGTGTTTGCTGAATATTTTTTTTAAACATTGAAACTTACCAAACTTGTGCAAAATCACGTGAGTTTTGAGTCAGAGGCTAGTCTTTCACAAAAAAAGTATTGCTTTTTTTATTTTTAGTTTTGTGGATGCCTTAGTACGTGCGGTATGACTGCAAGAGTGGTATAGGAAAACAGATGTGGAAAAGGCAAAATCTAATGGTAGTTTTTGTTAGCCCTAAACAGAGTCTTCTCCCTTTTGCTTCTACACACATGTGCAGCATTTTTATTCTGGTTACTATGCTTTGCTCTCTTCCTACTTAAATTTCGTTTTTCCTTCATTTTCTTTTCTTTCTGTTTTCCTTTCTTTCCTTTCTTTCATTTGCTAACTCCACCCTCTAGTTTTTGCCCTCCCAGGAGTAAAAGTTGAAAGCATGGGAGTTTTTTGGGGGTTGGGGGGATGCATTTGTGCTTAGTTTCTGAAGCTGTATGTGTGTGTGTGTGTGGGGTGTGTGTGTGGGTGTGTGTGTGTGTGTGTGTGTGTGTGTGTGTGTGTGTGTGTGTGTGGTGTGGCGTGGCGTGTGTGTGTGTGTCTTTTATTTTTTATTTTTTTTATTTTATATTGAGGATAATGGAATAAGAAATTATGTGCTTTTTTACATCCAGTCCCCGTGTGTATGCGGACTTGTGAATTCTGTTATCCGTTCCCACCGGCACACAATGGCCTACTCTTACGAAAAGCGGAACAGGATTTTAACGTGTGCGCAAGATGTTCTGTGTGTGTGTGTGCGTGTGCGTGTATGTGTGGTAGTGGTGGTGGTAGTGGTGGTGATTGTGTGTGTGTGTGCATGTATGTTTGTGTGTGTGTGGGTGTGTGTGTGTGTGTGATTTGGTTCTGTGTGTGTGTTGAGGGAGGGGGAGGGGGCTTGTTTTTTCCTCTTGTTAGTTTCGTTTGCTTCATCTTCTTTTCTTTGTGTTAATCCTTCTCTCTTTTTCTGTTGTTTTCATTTTATTTTCTCTCTGCTTTTCCTTGTTCTTTCTTTCTTTCTTTCTATATTTCTTTATTTTCTTTTTGTGTTTCAGTCTGTCTTTCTCTCATTTTCTTTCTGTCTGTCCTTCTTCATTTCTTTCTTTCAATCTATCTTTCTTTTTTTTTCTTTCTTGTGGTTCTGTCTGTCTTTATCTCTTTCTGTTTCTCTGTTTGTCTGCCTTTATTCATTTTTTTCTTTCCATCTATCTTTCTGTATTTTTTTCTTGTTATTCTGTCTTTCTTTCTCTCTTTCTATCTGTCCGTCTTTCTTCATTTCTTTCTTACTATCTATCTTTCTTTTTTTTCTTTCTTGTTTTTCTGTCAGTCTTTCTCTCTTTCTGTCTGTCTGTCTTTCCTCATTTCTTTCTTTCTTTGTATCTGTCTTTCTGTATGACTTTCTTGTGTTTCTGTCTGTCTTTCTCTCTTTCTGTCTGTCTGTCTTTCTTCATTTCTTTCTTACTATCTATCTTTCTTTATGTCTTTCTTGTTTTTCTGTCAGTCTTTCTCTCTTTCTGTCTGTCTGTCTTTCCTCATTTCTTTCTTTCTTTGTATCTGTCTTTCTGTATGACTTTCTTGTGTTTCTGTCTGTCTTTCTCTCTTTCTGTCTGTCTGTCTCTTTTCATTTCTGTTTTTCTATCTTTCGTTCGTTTGTTCATTCATTCTTTATCCTTTAAGTCATTTCTTTCTCTTCTACTTTCTTTCTTTATTTCTCCCTTCTTTCCTTTTATTTCTCACCTTTCTTTTTAGGAAAAGGGTATCTCTTTTCTAACTTGTACGCAAATCATCGATTCTGTGCATTCCATGTTTGGGCTGGCGGGATTAGTGTTATATCCGACATCTTTTCTCTATGTCCAGACAAAGCTTGATCCCTATCGTTGCTATGACAAATGTATGATAGTTATTACGTCTGCTGTCAGAGTTATGAAGGGATTAAGAATGTTTACACGATACGATCAAATGTGGCAACCCGATCCTTTGTTTCGTTGTGATCAATGTAAAAAATGGGGTTTACAACAACTCCACCCTCCAGTTTTGCCCTCCCCGGAATAATAGTTGAAAGTATGGGATTTTTTTTGGATTTTTTTTGGGGGATGGGGGGGGGGGGGGTAGGGAGTGTGTGTGTGGGGGGGGGGGGGGTGTTGGAGTTGTGGGCTTCTTTTTGTTTTTAGTTTCTGAAGCTGCGTATATGTGTATGTGTGTGGTTGTGTGTGCGCCTGTGTGCGTGTGCCTGTGTGTGTGTGTTCTTTTTTTTCATCTTTTCTTTTCTTATTGTCAATCATTCTATTTCCTTTTCATTTGTTTGTTTTTGCTTTTCTATCTTTTTCTTTCTGTCTTTTTTCATCTTTTGTTATATTTTTCCTCTTTTTCTTTCTTTCAAGCTTTCTTTCTTTTCTACCTTCAATCAGTCTGTACTTCTATCTATCTATCTTTCTATCTATCTATCTATCTATCTATCTATCTATCTATCTATCTATCTATTTATCTATACATCAATCTATCTATCTATACATCTATCTATATATCTATATTTTTCTATCTTTCTATTTCTAAATATATATCGTTCTTTGCTATGTCTATCTATCTATCTATCTATCTATCTATCTATCTATCTATCTATCTATCTATATATATGTCTGTCTGTCTGTCTGTCTGTCTGTCTACCTGGGGATGGGATAGCTCAGTGGTCGGAGCACTCGCTTTCCCCCAGCCAAGTTAAGCAGCGTCGAGCGTGGTTACCAGTTGGATGGGTGACCGTTTGCGCGCCTTGGCTTCAGTACAGTTCCCCCAGTTCCCCAGCTGTAAATGGGTACCTGCCCTCTTTAGGGTCAGGGAAGGTAAAGCAGCGAGGGAGAGGAGATGGGCGCCGCCCTCAATATGCTGGCCCTAGAGAAGTGAGGTCTCTGACGCCTCGCTCCCCTACGACCTTATAGGTTATGGGACTCCTTTACCTTTACCTTTTACCTATCTATCTGTCTATGTATGTATCTATGTATGTATCTATCTACCTATCTATATCTTTTTTCTGTCTCTCTCTATTTCTCTCTTTCTTTCTTTTTTCTATCTTTCTTTGTTCCTTTATTTGAAGGTTTTATCTATCTATCTATCATCTATCTATCTATCTGTCTGTCTGTCTGTCTGTCTGTCTATTTTTCTCTCTTCCTTCCTTCCTTTCTCTCTAGCTTTCTATTTTATTCTTTCTTTCTTTCTTGTCTTCTTTGTTTCCCTCATCTTTATTTCTTTATTAATTTTCGTTTGTTTTTATAAACCTTTCTTTCATTTAATCTATCTTAACTTCGTTCTATAACGTCTTCGTTTCTTTTAATTCATTTCTTTCCTTCCTACAATCTTTCTTTATTCTCCTTTTCTTTCATTTTCACTCTTTTTCTTAAGAAAAGGGTATCTGGTTTCTAACTTGTAGTCAAATCATTGATTCTGTGCATTCCATGTTTGGGCTGGCGGGATTAGTGTAATATATGACGTCTTTTCTCTATGTCAAGACAAAGCTTGATCCCTATCGTTGCTATGACAAATGTATGACAGTTATTACGTCTGCTGTCAGAGTTAGGAAGGGATTAAGAATGTTTACACGATACGATCAACTGTGGCAACCCAATCCTGTGTTGTGTTGTGATCAATGTGAAAAATGTGGTTTTTCTCAATCCTTCTTTTATCTATTCTTTTATTTACAACAATGCAATGTCCCATTCATAACTCCACTCTCTAGTTGTTGCCCTCCCAGGAAAAAAAAACGTTGAAAGTATGGGAGGATGGGGGTATGGAGGTGGGGGAGGGAGTTGTGTTTAGTTTCTGAAGTGTTGTGTGTGTGCGCGCGCTACGCCTTGCGTGTGAGTGCAAGAGAAAAGAGAGAGAGAGAGAGAGAGATGAGGAGGAGTAGAGAGAGGAGAGAGAGAGAGAGAGGTGCGTAAGTGTGTGTGTGGTGTTGTGTGTGTGTGTGTGTAGTGTGTGGTGTGTGTGTGTGTATGTGTGTGTGCGTGTGTGTGGTGGTGGGTGTGTGTGTGTGTGGTGTGTGACTGCGTTCATGTATGTGGTAGGGGCATATTTATTTCTCTTGTTGGTTTGGTTGTTTTTTCTTTAGTTATTTTTGTTCTCTTTATTTATGTCAATCCTTCTCTTTTTTTTTAAAATTTCCCTGTTCTTGCTTTCTTTCGTCGTTTTTTGTTCCGCTTTTGTGCTTCATTTGTCATTTATTGTGTATTCATATTTTTATTTCTTCATTGCTCCTCCTCCCTCCTTCCGTTTTCTTTCTTTCTTTCTTCGTTTCTCTTCTTCCTTTCTTTCTTTCTGCTTTTGTGCCTTCATTCTTCATATTCCTTTCTTCTTTCTTTCTTCATTCTCTCCCTCCTCCTCCCTCCCTCCTTCCTTCCTTTCTTTCTTTCTTTTTCGTTTGTTCTG
>CM054160.1:37532717-37535217 GCA_028751875.1 Rapana venosa | reverse complement strand
GAGAAAGGAAGAGACAGAGGAGAGGAAAGAGACATACAGACACAGGCCAAGAAAGAGAGAGTGAAAGAGAGAGAGAAAGAGAGACACAGACAGACAGACAGACAGAGACAGGGACAGAGACATAGAGATGAGAGAGAGAGAGAATAGGAAAAAATATAAAAAGCAATACAAAACTGACATAAAGAACCATGTAATGCGCTATATGATTATAAAATCCCTGTCATTTACATCCCAAGCTCTCACAGTCTTTTATTGTTTATTAAAGAAATGTCCCCCTCCCCCCCTAAATATGGCACACCGGATTATGGCAAAACATGGCACGCCACGCTTCGAAACAACAAAGCACACAAGAAAATAATATACGGTGTGTTTTGCCATGAAAGGCGGAACAAAACCGATACACTTTTATTAAAAACATCACGACATAGTCTCATCGATAGAAATTAGAACTGGGAGAAAATGAGAGAGGGAGAAAGAAAAGAGACAGAGAGAGAGAGAGAAGATGGAGAGAGAGAGAGAGAGAGAGAAGAGAGAGAGAAGAGGAGAGAGTGAGAGAGAGAGAAGAGAGAGAGAGAGAGAGAGAGAGAGAGAGAGAAGAGAGAGAGAGAGAGAGAGAGTGAGAGAGAGAGAAAGAGAAAGAAGAGAGAGAGAGAGAGAGAGAGAGAGAGAGAGAGAGAGAGAGAGAGAAGCGGAGACAGAGACGCAAAGACAAAGAAAGACAAGCATAGGCACACTTCTTTATGTTGAGAATAGTTGTTCAACGCTACTGTTTTGTTATTGTTGTTCTTTCACATCCAGCCTAGAGATCTATTATGTGTTGTAACATAATATCAAAATCGTTACATAAATAACCATAAGATTACAGCAAAGAAACAAAAATAAAACCGCAACCAAATGTCTTTATCACGAGCATTTTATGATCTAAAAATCTCATAAATTTCAAAAGCCGAAAATAATTACTCATATCTATCTGAAATGAAAATAATAATATTTTGTGATAACTACATGCGCGCACGCACTCACACACACGCATACACACACACCACCACCAGCTTCACACCACCACCACCACCACACCACACCACACAACCGCACACGCACACACACACACACATATACGCATACATACATACATACATACATACATACATACATACATACATACATACATACATACATACACACATGACACATACACACATACACACATACATACATACATACATACATACATACATACATACATACATACATACATACATACATACATACATACATACATACATACATACATGCATACATACATACATACATACATACACACATTCATACATACATACACACATACATACATACACATATACACACATGCACACTTACATACATACATACACACATACATATACATACATACATACGTACGTACATACGTACATGCATACATACATACATACATACATACATACATACATACATACATACATACATGCATACATGCATATATCCATACACATATACACACACACATACATACATAAATACACACATACACACACACACACACACATATACGCACACATCCATTCTCCTGCCCCACCCCACCCCCAACCTCAACCCCCTCCCCACGAAACTCCCAAAAGTTACTTTGGTGTCCACAACTTCCTCATCTTCATCTCTGGCATTCATCTTCCTTCTCATCCACGTTGCATTAAGGAATCTGGTTTTGGTTTTATCTCATTTTCATGTGGGGTTGATGTGGGTTTTTTCCCACAACGCGGTACCCGTCCTGGATTGACCCTTATGGTTGGCAAGAGCGTTGATACAAGGAACGACAGTAGAGTTGGTTTTATACCCTGCTTTAATCTGTATATAGCTGCAGGTGTCTTAGAACTCTGAAAGATATAAAAATCTGAGAATTTTAAGAAAACTAAAAACGCCTGAAGTCGGAATGTGTTTGTTCTTTACGTCTGTTCATTGTTAGTAGATCGGTGGTCTAGAGGTAACGCGCCTGTCTAGAAAGCGAAAAGTCCGGGTCGGAAGTGTGCGGTGGTTCGAATCCCATTTGGACCCGAAACTTCCCCTTCTTCATCCATTAGACCATGAGTGGTGGTCTTGGTGCTAGTCTTCCGGATGAGACGATAAACCGAGGTCCCGTGTGTTCCACATAATTATTTCACGCACGTAAAAGAACCCACGGCAACAAGAGAGTTGTCCCCTGGCAAAATTCTGTATGAAAAAAAGCCACTCTGATAGGGAAACAAGTTCAGTTGCAGACAGGAAAAAGAAGGAAAAATGGGTGGCGCTGCTCTTGTGGCGACGCGCTCTCCCCTGGGAGAGCAGCCCGAATTTCACGCGGAGAAATCTGCGTGACTTGAAGTGGTATAAATAAATAAATGAATAAATACAAGAAAGAAATAAACGATGGAGTCGCACTGAAGCTACCTTTATGTGGCCAAAACCTGTCGCAAGTGCACAAATTTCACCATTGGTAAACTTCTTT
>CM054160.1:37525217-37530217 GCA_028751875.1 Rapana venosa | reverse complement strand
GCATATTACTTCTGGCTTGGATCCCTGGTCTGATACAATGGATCCCAGGTACTTGAAGCTTTGAACTGTTTCCAGCTTCTGGTCATTAACCCTGATATCAGTGCTAATGCCGTTGGCGTTATTAGTCATCAGTTTGGTCTCCTCTGCACTGATTTCCATGCCGTATGTTTTGGAGGCCTTATTCAAAAGTGTTCTGTTAGGCTGGCAAGCTCTTTTTCTGATCCTGCTATTCCATCAATGTCATCTGCGAAGCGGAGGTTTGTGATCGTTCTGCCACCAATGCTGACTGATCCTTCATGATGTTCCAGTGCATCAGCATTGATTCTCTCAAGGAAGATGTTGAAAAGAGTGGGTGAGAGTAGACAGCCCTGCCTTACTCCAACTTTTGTTCGAAGCCATTCTCCAATGTTGTTGTAGTACAATGCACTGGTGGCCTCGCTGTACAGCTGTTTGATGACTCTGATCAGGTTTGCATTGATGCTGTACAAATTCATGGTTGCCCACAAAGCTGCATGCCACACCCTGTCAAATGCCTTCTTAAAATCGATAGATACGTGGTAAAGGTCTTGTTGATGTTGAAGGTACCGCTCACATAGTATTCTGAGGCTGAATATCTGTTCTGTTGTGCTGCGCCCTGCTCTGAAACTTGCTTGTTCCTCAGCAATGATGGTCTCTGCTTGTGGCTTCAGTCTATTCAATATTATCTGCAGCATGACCTTGCTTGGGTGGCATATGAGGCTGATTGTGCGGTAATTATGGCATTGTTGTAGATTTCCTTTCTTGGGGAGGGTGATGATGAGTGACAGTGTCCATGGTGTTAGCCATTTTCCTGTCTGCCAGATCTTGTTGCAGATTCTTAGTAGGGCGCTGATCATGGCTTCCCCTCCAGCTTGAACCGACTCAGCTGGAATGTTATCAGCCCCTGCTGACTTTCCCTTTTTCAACGATCTGACTGCTGTTTCCACTTCTTCTCGGAGGATAGGGTGACTGTCTGTGTCTTTGCTTGCGGGTACATTAAGGACATCTGGATCTCCTGCGGTTCTATAGTTATACAGGTCGGAGCAGTATTCTATTCTGTCCATCTGTTCAGAATATCCTGGTCGTCAGTGAGACACTTCCCATTTTTGTCTTGGATTGTTAAACCTTTTCCCTGTTTTGTGCTAGTCAGGTCTTTCACCACCTGATATGCTTTCTTGCTATTGTTTTTCTTGATGTTCTCTTCAATGTCTTGGCACTGTTCACCGATCCATTTCTATTTTGCCTCCGTCATGGACTTTCTGATTCTTTTGTTGACTGCCCTATATTGTTCTGCTCTTTCTTTTGTTTCATTTTTCTTTTTCTTCAACTCTCTACGCTTGTCGCATAGTTGTAGGATGTTAGGTGTGACCCATGGTTTTTTGACTGGTCGGTGTTTGCCAAGAAGCTCGCTTGCTGTTTCAGTCACTGCTGTATTGAAACTATTCGTCAGTGTATCTATGTCTGAGTCTATCACAGGGAGCGCATTAGTCTGATCTTGGAGATAAGTGAGATATTTTTATCTCTCCAGATGGTGTTTAGTTTTGACAAAGCTGTTATTGTCTGTGCAGTCCTGCATACTACTTCTGGCTTGGATCCCTGGTCTGATACAATGGATCCCAGGTACTTGAAGCTTTGAACTGTTTCCAGCTTCTGGTCATTAACCCTGATATCAGTGCTAATGCCGTTGGTGTTATTAGTCATCAGTTTGGTCTTCTCTGCACTGATTTCCATGCCGTATGTTTTGGAGGCCTTATTCAAGTGTTCTGTTAGGCTGGCAAGCTCTTTTTCTGATCCTGCTATTCCATCAATGTCATCTGCGAAGCGGAGGTTTGTGATCGTTCTGCCACCAATGCTGACTGATCCTTCATGATGTTCCAGTGCATCAGCCATGATTCTCTCAAGCTCTGAAGCTCGCTTGCTGTTTCAGTCACTGCTGTATTGAAACTATTCGTCAGTGTATCTATGTCTGAGCAATCAAATGAAAGAGGCTTGAGACTCCTGGAGTTTGCCAGTAACAACCACCTCCAGCTAGTGAATACACTTGGCCCACACAAGAAATCCAGAAAATGGACATGGCATAGCCCAAATGGAGAACACCACAACCAAATAGATTACATCATGGTGAAAAGACGGTTTCAGTCTAGCGTTAACATCGCACAGACACGAAGTTTTCCAGGAGCAGACATAGGGAGTGATCATGATCTTGTGATGATGACTTTCCGACTACGTCTAAAGAAAATCCACAAGCGGAACAACGTCAGGATCAAATTTGACCTCGAGAAGCTGAAGGACCCAGAGGTATTAGAAATTTTTCAAGCAAGGATAGGTGGAAAGTTTGCAGTGCTAAAATATAGGATGGAATTAAAGAGGAGGAGAAGGAGGAGGAAAGAAGAGAGCGTCAGAGAGAGAGAAGAGAGAGAGATAGAGAGAGAGAGATATGGAGAGAGAGAGAGAGAGAGAGAGAGAGAGAGAGAGGAGAGAGAGAGAGGAGAGAGAGAGGAGAGAGAGAGGGAGAAGAGAGAGAGAGAGAGAGAGATAGAGAGGAGAAGAGAGAGAGAGAGAGAGAGAGAGAGAGAGAGAATCTGCTTATTATTTGTGAGCGTGGTCTTCCACAAAGGACGCTTTTTGTGAGGTTAGTTTGTCATGGTATTTCAGGCTAAAAGATGGGATGGAATTAAAGAGGGGGAGACGGAGGGAGAGAGGGTTGAGAGAGAGAGAGAAAGAGGTGGGAGAGGAAAGAAAAAAAGAGGGAGTGGGAGAAAGAAAGAAAGAGAGGGAGAGAGAGGAGAGAGAGAGAGAGAGAGAGAGAGAGAGGAGAGAGAGAGAGAGAGAAGAGAGAGAGAGAGAGAGAGAAAAGGAGAAAGAAAGAGAAGAGAGAGAAGAGAGAGGAGAGAAGAGGAGGAGAGAGAGAGTGGAGAGAGAAGAGAAGAGAGAGACAGAACAGACAGACAGACAGACAGAGAGACAGAGAGAGAATGTGCTTTGGTTGTTTTTCTTGTAAGGTTCTTAACTGGTTTTGCTTGTTTATTTTGTTGACTTTTTTCATCTTTTAAGGGTGTTTTTTTGTTGTTGATTTGGCTGCTAGTGGGTTTTTTTTAAATTTTATTTTGTATTTCGTTGCTTCTTCTTCTTTTAGTTTTAATCATTTTCTTCCCTCAGCCTCTTCTCACCCAATACACAAATCAAAAGAAACGGAAATGACAAAATATTTGATGTCGAACTTGAAACATGCCAAGTCTGGTAGAATTCTCATCCTGCAGAATGTCTCTCTGTCTGTCTGTCTGTCTGTCTGTGTCGCTTTATCTGTCTGTCTGTCTGTCAGTGTGTCTGTCTGTCTGTTTCTCTCTCTCTCCCTCTCTCTCTCATCTCTCTTCTCTCTCTCTCCTCTCCTCTCTCTCTCTCTCTCTCTCTCTCTCTCTCTCTTCCCTCTTTTGACGAGGGCCTGGTGTAAAGAAGCCACTGGCTTATCCATATACCCTCATTAAAATATTCAAGTTCGAGTTCGAGTTCTCGCTCTCTGTCTGTCTGTCTGTCTCTTTGTCTGTCTGTCTGTCTGTCTGTCTCTCTGTCTGTCTGTCTGTCTGTCTGTCTCTCTCTCTCTCTCTCTCTCTCTCTCTCTATATATATATATATATATGTATGTATACACTTGTATTGATACAAGTCTTGGTACTCAGCCTTCAGTTTATAATAAATTATTTGATTTCATAGGCTTTTTAAGTCCCAAATTCCCACCACCACCACCACCACCACCACCCCAAGTCCATGTTGTCGCAAATTAGTCACAATTTCACTAATAATTTTAAAAACCCTAGGAAAAAGAGGGGGCGGGAGGGTCTCAGTGGTTATAGCACTCACTCTCTCCAGGCCGTACATGGTTACCTGCCCTCTACAGGGTCATTTATTTATTTTTTATATTATTTTTATATTATTTTTTTTATATCGAGGATATCCTTCGGATGAGACTATAAACCGAGGCCCCGTGTTCAAACGCAAGCAGAACATCTTGCGCACACGTTAAATCCTGTTCCGCTTTTCGGCAGAGTAGGCCATTGTGTGCAGGTTAAAACAGATGACATTTTACAAAACCGCATACACACGGGGACTGAATGTAAAAATGCAGATGAGTGCTTATTCCATTATCCTCCATATAAAAACAATATTTTTTTAAAAAAGAATAATCATCTGTTCCCACCGGCACACAATGGCCTACTCTTACGAAAAGCGGAACAGGGTTTAACGTGTGCGCAAGATGTTCTGCGTGCGTTCGCACACGGGGCCTCGGTTTATAGTCTCATCCGAAGGACTTTAGGGGAGAGTGGAGTCGGCACTTGATGTTAACTCCAGGGGAAAATATCCCCTTGAACGGGAATCGAACCCGGGTCGTCAGATTGCGAGCGCAATGTTCTAACCA
The DNA here is from genome assembly GCA_028751875.1 of Rapana venosa. Taxonomy (NCBI): domain Eukaryota; kingdom Metazoa; phylum Mollusca; class Gastropoda; order Neogastropoda; family Muricidae; genus Rapana; species Rapana venosa. The sequence continues at coordinate 37,525,785 of CM054160.1, read as the reverse complement.
CTAGGCTATCCAGTCCCGAGAGGGAAGGTAAAGCAGCGAGGGAGAGGAGATGGGCGCCGCCCTCAATATGCTGGCCCCTGGAGAAACTGAGGTCTCTGAGGCCTCTTATCCCCAAGACAGCATAGGTTATGGAAACAACGGTGTTGGGGTTTTTTTTAAATACTTTTTTTACAAACAAGACGTGTTGAAAATAATTGGCAGATTCTCTCTGTCTCTCTGTGTATGTCTGTCAGTCTGGCTGTCTGTCTGTCTCTCTCTGTCTCTCTCTGTCTCTGTCTCTGTCTCTCTCTCTCTCTCTCTCTCTCTCTCTCTCTCTCTCTCTCTCTCTCTCTCTCCCTCTTCCCTCTCAGCCTGTCTGTCTGTCTCTGTCTGTTTGTTTCTATATCTGTTTCTCTCTGTTTCTAGCTCTCTCTGTCCCTCTCTAGCTCTGTCTCTCTCTAGCTGTCTGTTTGTCTATGCCTGTCTGTTTGTCTGTCTCTTCTCTCTCTGTCTACCTATCTCTCTCCCTCCCCCTCCTCTCTCTCTCTCTCCCTCGCTCTCCCTCTCCTGTCTCTCTCTGTCTATCTCT
>CM054160.1:37517717-37520217 GCA_028751875.1 Rapana venosa | reverse complement strand
ATACACATACACACGCACGCACGCATGCACACAATCGCACAAATACACGTACGAACGCACGCGCTCACGCACATACACACACTCACACACACACACACACACACACACGAGTGCGCGCACACACACACCACACACCACCGCGCGCGCGCGCGCGCGCATGCACACACAAAGACTCACTTCGTGTGGTGAATAAAAATATTTCGACTTGATAAACACACACACACATACATGTCAGTGTGTCTATGTGTCTAGCTATCTATCTGTCTGCCTGTCTGTGTGTCTGTCTGTCTGTCTCTCTGTCTGTCTCTCTTTCTCTCTCTCTCTCTCCTCTCTCTCTCTCTCTCTCTCTCTCTCTCTCTCTCTCTCCTCTCTCTCTCTCTCTCTCAGAGGCCGTGGAGATTCGAACCCACGACTTCGTGGACTTCGATTGAAGTCGAACGGTCTTATCCACTTGGCTGAAGCGTCCGTCATCGTTCGTTTGAAAAGTCTTTACAAAAGCATGTCTATGGATTTTTTGAATATGGATCTTCCACTTTTCTCTCCATAATATACTGTTTAAAAGAGACAGCAAAAAATAAAAAAAAAAATAAATAAAAACTGCTTGCCACATCCAACACCCAGATTAAGCCACACGACTGCAACACAAGAGAAAGAAATAGAAACAGACAGTCAGAAAAATAAACAGAGAGAGAGAGACACACACATACAAAGAAAAGATAGGATGTAATGAAGTGAAAGACAGACACACAGAGAGGCTGGAGAAAGGGACAAGTAAAAGGACAGCGAGAGAGCTTGAAAGAAAGAAAGAATAGAAACGCCACCCCACCCCCACCCCCCACACTCTGCCCCCACCCTCACCCCCACCCCTGACAGTCTGTTCTTCTGACTCAGGAGTGTGTTCTGTAAAGCACCAGTGCTACTGAGGAGAGAAGTGTTATACCGCCCATCAACACCGAGAGAGTGAGGGACTAACGCAGTGTGTTGTGTGTTGTTAATGCAAAGATGCTTTGTCTTGTTTTGATTTGTGTGTTCGCTTGTTTGGTTAGCTGGTTGGTTGGTTGGTAGCTTTACTTATTTTAGCGTGTTTATTTGTTTGCTTGCTTGTATAAACAAAGGTAAAGGTTGTCCCATAACCTATGTGGTCGTAGAGGAGCGAGGCGTCATTGACCTCAGCTTCTCAAGGGGCCAGCATATTGAGGGCGGCGCCCATCTCCTCTCCCTCGCTGCTTTACCTTCCCTGACCCTAAAGAGGGCAGGTACCCATTTACAGCTGGGGAACTGGGGGAACTGTACTGAAGCCAAGGCGCGGCGCAAACGGTCACCTATCCAAGTGGTAACCACGCTCGACGCTGCTTAACCTTAGCTGGGGGAAAGCGAGTGCTCCGACCACTGAGCTATCCCGTCCCCTTGCTTGTTTATTTATGGAATAAATGATTCATGAGTTTATTGATTCATTTAGTAGTTTATTTCATCTGTGTTTATTTATCTATGTTTCCATCTGTTCATTCATTACTCTTGTTAATCTTTAAAAGATATTCTTCGTCGTTGCTCGGCTAGAGCTCCGAGGTTCCCCGATGGTGAGATGTTGCTTATGCGACCGTTTCTACCAGCACTCAATTAGGGCAGCCACACTCCAACTGTGGGCATGGTGTCTAAACACGACGTCACAAATGGCCTACTGTTCTCAAAGGTGGGACGGGTCTTTAAAGATTCAGATTCAGATTCAGATTCAGAATATTTTATTGCCATTTAAATCATGTAGACTTATTTGACACAAACAAAACATCAAATATAATTAACTTTAAAATTAAAGTGTGCGCAAGATGTTCTGCGTGCGTACACACACGTGGTCGTGGTTGATAGTCTCATCTAAAAGACTAAACTGTCGTTTAAACGATTTATTCTATTTAATTCATTCACTGATTTGTTTCCAAGTGTACCTGTTTACTATGTATTTACAATCGCGCGCTCACACTCACACACACACACACACACAAACACACATAGAAAGAGAGATAAACTGTCAGACACTCACACAAAAATACAAAATTCAATACAAACACACACATACACATAGAGTTTGATATCACTTTTAGTGAAAATACCTTACACAAAAGAACACAACACATACACAACATACACACACATACACACACACACGAATAGACACCCCACAAATACAGAATCAAATATCACTTTTAGTGAAACAAAGTTACACTCCAAAACACACAGACACACGCACGCACGCACGCGCACACACACACACGCACGTATGCACGCGCACACACACTAACGCACACTAACGCAAACACACACTAGCACTAACACATACAACACACACAAACACACGCACAACACAACACACAACACGTACATACACACAAACGCACTCATACAGACAACACACTAACACACTCATAAACACAACACACACACAAACACACTCACGCGCGTCGCCCACACACATACACACGCAACACACCACAGCACACAACACCAC
>CM054160.1:37510217-37515217 GCA_028751875.1 Rapana venosa | reverse complement strand
TCAACTTCTTTAGCGCGGGGTCATCCATCTCCTCTCCTTCGCTGCTTTCCCTTCCCTGTGCCTTTTAATAGGATAGGTACCTATTTACAGATAGGTGAACTTGGGAGGACTGTACTGAAGCGAAGGCGCGCAAATGGTCACCCATTCAAGTGGTAACCACGCTCTGATGCTGCTTCACTTTAGCTTGGGGAGAGCCAGTGCTCTAACCACTGAGCTGTCCTATCCCGAGTCAGTCTTACTTATAGTTACTTTTACTTTTTCCTTCCTTATTTTACTTTACTTTTTCCTTCCGCTTGTACTCTGTGGCGTCGCGGGGAGATATGACTGTCTGTCTGCTGCAAGGAGGGGTAGCTTGGAGGAGGGACAATCCATGGACTTTCAGTGTTTCTGCCACGGAATCACTCCAGCGTCGCCTGGGTCTACCTCTGGCCCTCGTGCCAGAGTACCTCAAGTTGTAAGCACCGCAAGGCTGGCTGGTTTGGCGGCATCCGTGTGAGGTGCAAGAGTCAGAAAAAAGTACAAAAACAAAAATGATTGGTTTCTGTTGTTAGTTACTTCTTAAGAATGTTTTCTTTCATCTCTTCTTTCATTCGTTTGTTTGGGGGGGTGTTTGAGTGTAGGTTTTTTGTGTAAAGTTTGTTTGCTGTTCTGTTTCTTTGCTTGCTTGTTTCTTAGTTATTATTTGTTTTTGTGTTTTGTTAGTGTGTTTGTTTTCAGGATGTATTGTTTGCCCGTGTTTTTTATGCGCTTGTTTTTTTGTGTGTGTACTTGTTTGGGTTGTGTATGTGGGGGTATTGTTGTTTATGTTGTTGTTGTTGTTGTTGTTTATGTGTTGCTTCTTTTCTCTTTGTTGTCTTACTTCCTTGTTTGCTTGTTCAAAGTGTTGAGGGGTTGTTTGTTTGTTTGGTTGTTGTTGTTTTTTGCTTCTGGCTGGCTGGCTGTCAGCAAGTCTATTTCCTTTGCTTCTTGCTGTTTTAAAAACTATTTTATTTACTTTTTTCTGTCTTTTTCTTATAGTTTTCGTATTTTTTTATTATCGATTTCAATTTTGTATATCATTTCCAATCTTTTCTATCCATTTCTGACGTCAATTTTTTTTCTTCATTCTCTCTTATTTTGCTTTACGCTTACTATTATTTTTTTCATATTTAAACCCTAGTTCTTTTCTTGCTCACTTTCCTAATACTTTCTATCCCCGTGTCTGTGGGGTTTTTTTCACATTCATTCTTTATTCTTAGCTTTTAATTTGTTTTACTGTACTCCTTTCTGATGGTAGTATGTCTTTTTTCTTCATTTCTTCTTCTGCATTCTTCTTGTTCTGTTTTTGTTTCTGCTTCTTCTTCTTCTTCTTCTTCTTCTTCTTCTTCTTCTTCTTCTTCTTCTTCTTCTTCTTTCTTCTTCTTCTTCTTTTTCTTCTTCTTCTTCTTCTGCTTCTTTTTCTTTTTCAGCTTCTCTCTTCTTCTTTCTTTCTTTCTTTCTTTCTTTCTTCTTCTTCTTCTTCTTCTTCTTTCTTCTTCTTCTTCTTCTTCTTCTTCTTCTCTTCTTCTTCTTCTTCTTTTCCTGCATTTTTAAACACATTTTATTTTTATTTCTTTTTTTATATAAATATTCCCATCATCTTCTGTCCCTTGTCTATGTAAATATTTATTTTTTTCTTTGTTTACCCCGTCATCTTTTTATTCCAGTTTTTTTCCTTATGTTTCACATTTCAGCTCAATTCTTTTCTATTTTTCTATGCTAATTTGTCATACCTTTTCACCCCTATTTATACCATGCGCTTTGATTTGTAGCTTTACAAGATTCAGCGCTATATAAATTCCATACATTATTATTATTATTATTATTATTATGTGTTTATTTCGTTATTCTTTTATTTATTTCTCTTTAAAGTCTGTTCATTTCTTTTTTTTCGCATTCTATCTCTATTTCTTTTCCATATCATTTTCCCATCATTGTGTACTTTCTCTGTATTTAATCTTTTTTCTCTCTTTTTATTTATATTTTTTTTCTCCACATTTTATCTGTTTTCTTTTTCTGCAACATTCTTCCCATCACTGTACGTTTTTCGTTCCTTTATGTATTCTTTTCTTCTTGTTTTGTTTTTCTTTTTACTCTCTTCGTTCCTTACTTTTTTCACATTATTTCTTTTTTTGTAACGTCCCCATCACAAGCTTTATCCCTTTTCCTCCGTCAATATTTCCATTCTTGCTATTCTAACGTCGTTGATTGCAATATCTGTTACTTTTGCTGCTGCTGCTGCTGCTGCTGCTGCTGCTGCTGCTGCTGCTGCTGCTGCTGCTGCTGCTGCTGCCCTCACCAGGGATGGACAATCTCTGTACAAGGGCAAGACATCATCGTTTTCTGCAGCCGTTGCTTAACCAGCCCAGTATCAGGACGCTCTTTACCTTGATCCCTTGTTCCTCATTGCAGCAGCCAGGAGACAGCTAGGGGCTGCATGTAGGTCTGTCTGCACTGCTTCCCAGAAAATAGTTTGTTTCCAGTTTTTGTCCCCAGTGCATACTTCCATAAATGAGTTTTGTGTTTCTTTTCTTTACATTCTTCTTCCGAAAAAAGGTTTTTTTTTCTTTTTGGCAGGAGTGTATACTAAAATAAATGAGAGGGTTTTTTTTTCCCCGTGCGTTATTCTTCCGAAAAGTTATTTTCCCTTTTTGTCATGAGTCTATTCTACCATAAACAGGGTTTTGTCCTTCTGTTCCTTCTTTTTTCCATTCTTCTTGTTTTCTGTATTCTTCTTGGTCTTGTTGCTGCTCTTCTTCTTTTTTTCTTCTTTCGTGATGGTGGCGATGTGTGTGTGTGTGTGTATTTGTGTGTATTTGTGTGTGTGAATGTGTGTGTTGTGTGTGTGTGTGTGGGTGTGTTGTGTGTGTGAGTGTGTGTGTGGTGTTGTGTGTGTGCGTGTGTGTGTGTGTGTGTGTGTGTGTGTGTGTGTGTGTGTGTGTGTGTGTGTGTGTGTGTGTGTGTGTGTGTGTGTGTGTGTGTGTGTAAGTGTGTGTGTGTGTGTGTTTGCGCGCGCGCGCAATTCCCCCCCCCCCCCTTATGTCATTCTTTTTCTTTCATTTTCCTTCTCTCTCTCTCTGTTTCTTTTTCTATATTTTATCTCGATATCTCGAAGAGTTGCTCAGTTTTTGTCCCCAGTGCATACCTCCATAAATTAATTTGTTTGTTTTTTCATTACATTCTTCTTCTGAAAAGGTTTTCTTTTTCATTGTTGGAATGAGTATATCATATCGTAGATGAGGGTTCTTTTCCCTTGCGTTATTCTTCTGAACAGTTATTTCCTTTTTGTGTCATCTGTGCATTCTACCATAAGTCAGGGTTTTGTTCTTTTTTTCCATTCTTCTCGTGTTTCATTTATTTCTTGGTCTTCTTATTTTTGTGTTCTTGTTTTTTTTCTTCTTCTTTCTTGATGGTGTGATGGTGTGGTGTGGTATGGTGTGGTGTGGTGTGATGTGGTGTGTGTGTGTGTGTGTTCGATCCCTCCCCTTTTTATATCATTCTTTTTCTTTAATTATTCTTCTATCTCCTTCTCTCCCTCCCTCCCTCCATCTCTCTCTCTCTCTGTCTCTGTCTCTCTCTCTCTCTCTCTCTTCCTCCATCCCTCTCTCTCTCTAATCTGTACTTTTTTCTTTTCTTTTAATTTTTTTAAAATCTCTTATCTCTTTCCTGTAACATTCTCCCCCATCACCAAGGGCAAGACATCGTTTTCTGCAGCCGTTGCTTAACCAGCCCAGTATCAGGACGCTCTTTACCTTGATCCCTTGTTCCTCATTGCAGCAGTCAGGAGGTAGCTAGGGGCTGCATGGAGGTCTGTCTGCACTGCTTCCCAGAAAATAGTTTGTTTCCAGTTTTTGTCCCCCAGTGCATACCTCCATAAATGAGTTTTGTGTTTCTTTTCTTTACATTCTTCTTCCGAAAAAGTGTTCTTTTCTTTCTTTTTGGCAGGAGTGTATACTACCATAAATGAGAGGGTTTTTTCCCTTTGAATTATTCTTCCGAAAAGTTATTTCCCGTTTTTGTCATGAGTCTATTCTACCATAAACAGGGTTTTTTCCTTCTGGTCCTCCTTTTTTTCCATTCTCCTTGGGGTTTTTTGTATTCTTCTTGGTCTTGTTGTTGCTCTTCTTTTTTTTTTCTTCTTTCTTGATGGTGGCGATGTGTGTGTGTGTGTGTGTGTGTGTGTGGTGTGTGTTGTGTGTGTGTGTTTGTGTGTGTGTTTTGTGTGCTCGTTCGTTCTTGTATTTAACGTCTGTTCACTATAAGTGATATTAGACGGGAAATAAAGACCTATAGCAAAAAAAAAGATGATGAAAACAGACGGAAAGATAGTCATGTGACAGACTGGTATTCAAACATCAATGTAACGCCTAAAAATGCAAATAGGGAAAACAATATCAAAGTACTTTAAAGAAACGCGAAAACTGGGCTATGTACAAGAGACTTCGAAATAGAAATAAGAATGTGTACATCCAACAGAATTACGCGCCCGCGCGCTTGTGTGTGTGTGTGTGTGTGTGTGTGTGTGTGTGTGTGTGTGTGTGTGTGTGTGTGTGTGTGTGTGTGTGTGTGTGCGTGTGTGCCCACGCGCACGCGTGCGATCACCCCCCCCCCCCCCCCCCTCCTTTTATATCATTCTTTTTCTTTCATTTTTCTTGTCTCTCTCTCTCTGTTTCTTTTTTCTACATTTCATCTCGATATCTTTTTTTTGGTAATAATCTTCCCCTTCACTCTCTATCCTTTATCCTACGTCAATGTGTCCATATTTGCTATTCTGACGTCGTTGATTGCAATATCTGTTACTTCTGCTGCTGCTGTTGATGCTGCTGCTGCTGCTGTTGATGCTGCTGCTGCTGCTGCTGCCGCCATCACCAGGGATGGACAATCTCTGTACAAGGGCCAGACATCATCGTTTTCTGCAGCCGCTGCTTAACCAGCCCAGTAGCAGGACGCTCTTTACCTTGATCCCTTGTTCCTCATTGCAG
>CM054160.1:37495217-37500217 GCA_028751875.1 Rapana venosa | reverse complement strand
CGATTTGATTTGTTGCTTTACAAGATTCAGCACTATGTAAATTCCATACATTTATTATTATTATTATTATATCATTATTATTATTATTATTATTATTATTATTATTATTATATCAGTCGAAAAATGCCTGATTCTCTCAGAAAGTGAAAAAGAATGTTGTTAGAGGAAACTTAGTTATCGGCGTTTTTATCCATTTTGAAATACAAGACATCTATAGTGTCGCAGTCATGTCCATCGTTATCTGCAGCTTTCCACAGTCAATACAATAGTAAAGGAAGTACTGTTAAAGGATTTTGGTTTCCAAAGTGATAAATCCTTGGTGTACACGCTCAAACAAGCACACACACCCGCTCACACACGCACGTTCGTCTAATATCACTTTAAGTGAACAGACGTAAAATTGAAGACACACACACGCACGTACATACACACATACACAGAAACGCGCGCGCGCATTTGCACATACACATACAAACACATACTCACGCACTCAGACACTCTACACCCCCATCCCCTACCCCGACACACATTCACACATATGTCCCCCCTACACACACACTCGCACGCACACACACGCGCACACACACACACGCGCGCACACACACACATGCATGCACGCACGCACACACAAACACACAACAAAACAAAACAAAACCATAGCATTACAAAAAACAAATAAGTAAAACCAGACTAACCACATAAAATCATTCTGTTTGGGTGTTTTTTTAGCAAAAAAAAGGGGTAGATTGATAGTTTGCGTATGCGACCATTTTTACCCACCATGAAGGTGGATGCATTCCGACTTCGGAGATGTAAGCTGGGTTAGTTCGTGTTTCCGTAACCCACCAAATACTGACATGACTTATGAGATTTTCAACATGTATAATTAACCTTCTGCATGTGTGTGTGTGTATGTGTCTGCGCGCGTGTGTGTATGATGTGTGTGTGTGTAGTATGTGTGTGTGTGCGTGTCGTGTCGTGGTGCTTGGGGATGTGTGTGTGTGTGCGTGTGTGTGTGTGTGTGTGTGTGTGTGTGTGTGTGTGTGTGTGTGTGTGTGTGTGTGTGTGTGTGTGTGTGTAAACGAAGGAAATTAAGGCACTGGCAGGTCTGCACTTGAAGATGAACCGGGAGATCGTGCACAATCCTCAACACTTAATTCACAAGACTCCGACGAGATTCGAACCCACGCTCATGCATCGGTTCTGATTGAAGTCGAACGCCCGTCTTCTTCTTTATCGAACACTCAGCATCTAAGAACGGTCTTAACTGCTAGGCTACGGCGTTCGTCATTATTTTGATCGTCACAATACGAAAGATATAAAGTGACAATCAGGTCAAGTTGACCCATGAGATCGTGAAAATCCCTGCACTTAGGTCACAGACCAGACGCCTTCGTCTGAATTCAAACCCACAACTTCATGAAGCCAATGCGATGAAGCCAATTGCTTCATCCTCGCTGGTATATATATATACCACTTTAAGTCACGAGATTTCTCTGCGTGAAATTCGGGCTGCTCTTCCCGGGGAGAGCACGTCGCCACATGAGCAGCGCCACCCTTTTTTTTTTTTTTTTGGTCTGCAACTGTATTTCTTTCCCTATCAGAGTGGCTTTTTTCTAAGAATTTTGCCAGGGACAACTCTCTTGTTGCCGTGGGTTCTTTTTCGTGCGCTGCATAATTTTCTGTAACACACGGGACCTCGGTTTATCGTCTCATCCGAAAGACTAGCGCCCAGACCACCACTCATGGTCTAATGGATGGGGAAAAGTTTCGGGCCCAGACGGGATACGAACCACGCACACTTCCGACCCGGACTCTTCGCTTTCTAGACAGGCGCGTTACCTCTAGACCACCGTACTACTGCTGTATTGCATAATACCGACATTTGCTTCAGCATTCAAGGTCCAAGTATGAGGAGGAGGAAGAGGAGGAGGAGGAGGAGGAAGAAGATGAGGTGGAGGAGGAACAGAAGGGGGAGTTGAGGAGGAGGAGGAGGAGGGACAAAAATGGAAGCTATAAAGAAATAATGAAAAAAATTCCGAGGATTGAATGATGGATCAGGATAAAACTCGTGTCACAAACGTCCGTGTCAACCCAACCTAACCAGATGATGTTGAAATCTACAAGTTGGTGGGTTTTTTGTGTTTTGGGGGGTTGGGTTTTTTGTTTCTTTTTGGTTGTTTGTTTTTTGCAAATGTACAGAAGTAACCATGGTGACCTTTCGGAGGTTTGCTTTTAGACTTAATGAGGACATAGAAGGAGAGAGAGTTTGGCCGTGAAAAGGCTGTTAGTCAGTTAGTTAGTTAGTTAGTTGGATGGTAAGTGAGTGAGTGAGTGTGACTGTACCGTTCTTGATATTGATTCTCTTGACCTGGGCTTACAAGCTGTAATACTGAGGGTTGTGATGCTGTGGGTTTTGGTGAGGAGTGGGGTGGGGTGTCGGTAAGAATGTTTACTGGCCGTTTAGTACTAGAAAGTATCTTTTGTTTGTTTGTTTGTTTATGTATGTATGTATGCGTGTATGTATGTATGTATGCATGTATGTATGTATGTATGTATGTATGTATGTATGTATGTATGTATGTATGTATGTATGTATGTATGTATGTATGTATGTATGTATGTATGTATGATGTATGCATGTATGTATCTACGTATGTATGTATGTATGTATGTATGTATGTATGTATGTATGCATAATGCTGATGTATCTACGTATGTAGTACTGTATGTATGTATGTAGTATCGTATGTGATGTATGTATGTACGTACGTATGTATGTATGTACGTACGTATGTATGTATGTATGTATGTATGTGTGTGTGTGTGTATGCAAGGGTATGTGTACGTATGCCTGTATGTATGTATTCATGCATATGTTTATGTGTATATATATGTATGTATGCATGTGTGTTTGTAAGTATGTATTGTATGTATGCATGTATGTATGTATGCATGTATGTATGTATGTGTGCAGCACAACACAATACAATACCAAACAGTACAAAACAACTCAACATATTGCAATTCAATATAAACTAATACAATACAACACAACACAACGCAATAAAACGCAACAAAACAAAACGAAACGAAACAACCACCACAACACAACATAATAAACGCAATACAACACAAGACAATGCAAAAAATGCAGTAAACATGCAACGCAATCTAGCACAACACAACACAATACAACACAACCCAATACGGCAAAATATAGTACAACACAATGCAATACAAACAATACTATAATTATGTCACAACTCAACACGATCCAACACAACACAGCACAGCACAATACAGTACAATACAACACTGTACAAAATAATGCAGTACAATACAACACGACGTATCACAAAACAACACAACACCATACAATACAAACAACCCACTACACCACACTACACCACACACACCACACCACACCACACCACACTACACTACACACACACTACACCACGCCACACCCACACCACACCACACACACACCACACCACACTACACTACACTACACTACACCACACCACACCACACACACTACACTACACCACACTACACCACACCACACCCACACCACACCACACACACAAACCACACCACACTACACCACACCAACACACACCCACACTACACCACACACACCACCACACACACACCACCACACCACACACACACACACCACACCACACTACACCACACCAACAACACACCACACTACACCACACTACATACAACACACTCACACCACACCACACACTACACCAACACCACACCACACCACACTACACACACACTACCACCACACCACACCACCACACACACAACCACAAACACACACACACACACCACACACACACACCTACACCACACTACACCACACACAACTCACAACCTACCTCACCACTACAACTAACCACACCACACACTAACCTACACCACACATACCACACCACACACACTACATCTACTCATCTACACTACCACACCACTACCACCACCCGCTACACTACACCACACACACACACTCATCCTACCTAACTACCTACACTACAAAGAATACAAACCAGTACAGCCCTGAAACCTAACACGCTGGGTTCATTACATGAACCTGTTACAAATGTCTCCACAAAACAGCAACTTCATATCTCTGTGAATGTCTTCACCTGTACACTCCTTCTCCTTCCCTCCGCTCTGATGCAGATACCCTGGGTTTACGTATACCTAGATTCAACCAATCCACTGTTGGCCGTCGCTCTTTCTCTATTTCTGGTCATCAATCTGGAATGACCTCCCTCTCTCCCTTCGTAAAAAGCCTACTTACAACAGCTTTAAATCCAGCCTCAAAACATACCTATTTCAAACCTAGGATTTTTCCCTCTTGTTTCATCTCATATCTGTCCCTGCCTTAAAAACCCAAAATTCCATCGCCCTGCTGAAATGTACAACCTCTGTGTGTGTGTGTGTGTGTGTGTTGTGTGTGTGTGTGTGTGTGTGTGTGTGTGTGTGTGTGTATGTGTGTGTGTTTGTGTGTTGGTGTGTGTGTGCATGTGTGTGTACATTTGAATTTGTTAGAATATTGCTAATCATTGTTGGTCGCTTGTGTAGGAGCGGATTGAATGGAAGCGCTCTGATTTGTAATTGCAAGATATAGCGCTCTATAAATTCCATATATTATTAATATTTTTATTATTACATAGAAGAAACTGGGTTCTAAATTCATTGAAGACAATAGGTTTAGAAGGACTTCGGCTCGTTCCTATCCCAATGTGAAATTGCCCAGAGAAAATGGGAAAGCTGCGACCACACAGTAAAGCATCATTCACTTTTCAATCAAAACTCGTGTGTGCTTTTTGTGTGTGTGTGTGTGTGTTGTGTGTGTGTGTGTGTGTGTGTGTGTGTGTGTGTGTGTGTGTGTGTGTGTGTGATAAGTGTTGCTTGACCAACACTGCAGGTGTCTGTATCTCTCAGGCCTGTTTGACGTCAGTGGTTTTTCTTTT
>CM054160.1:37490217-37492717 GCA_028751875.1 Rapana venosa | reverse complement strand
TCTTTAAATTCTTCAAATTCCTCTTTAAATTCTTCAAATTCTCTATCAAGCTCTTTTTCAAAATTCTTCTTCTTCAAATTCTTTTGAAAAGTGTTTTTCTTATTTTTTTTCTTTTATTCTTGAAATTTTTTTTCTTTTCACTTCTTTTCGCATTTTCTTTTCTTTTCCTCTTCTCCGCAATTCTTTTTGATTTTTCTTCTTCGAAAATTTTTCTTCGAAATTTTTTTCTTCACAATTTTCTTTTCTTCTTCTTCTTTTTTTTTTTTTCTTCTTCTTTTTTTTTTTCTTCAAATTCTTCTTTTTTTTCCCAATTTTTCTTAAAATTTTTTTCGCATTCATCTTTTTTTTTAAAAAGTTTTTTTTTTTTTTTTCAAATTCTTCTTAAAATTTCATCAAATCTTCTTTTAAAATTTCTTCTTAAAATCCTTAAATTCTTTTTCAATTTCTTTTTTTCTTCAAATTTCTTCTTCAAAGTTTTTTTAGTTGGCATTCTTCGGGGGTAATATATTATATATAATTTTATGCGCCCCTCTTCCTGCCTCTGTCTTTCTCAAATTGTTTCCCTTTTTCACTGTGGTTTTTTCTTCTTTGCTGCAAATGACAAAGAGGTGAGATGCTGCGCTTCCACCGAAATGATGAGTGGTGTTAGGCGTGGAATAAGAAAATTAAATTTTCCAAGTTTTCCCCCTCTCTCTCTCTCTCTCTCTTCTTCTTTTCTCTTCCTTCTCTCTCTCTCTCTCTCTCTCTCTTTGCTCCTCCTCCTCTCTCTTTCTTTCTCTCTTTCTCTCTTCTCTCTCTCTCTCTCTCTCTCTCTCTCTTTTCTTTTTCTTCCGCCTTGTTCATATTTTTTTCGCTAAATGAGACAATTGTAACGCACAGCTCTCTCTCTCTCTCTCTCTACTCTCTCTCTCTCTCTCTCTCTATCTATCTATCTATCTATCTATCTTCTATATCCATCTCTCGCTCTCTATCTCTCTCTCTCTTTCTCTCCCCTTTTCTCTCTTCATTTTTCTCTTTTGCTCACTTTTCATAAATTCCTCTCTCTCCCCTCTCTTTTCTCTCTTCTTCTCTTTTCTCTTCTCTCTTTCTTCTCTCTCTCTCTCTCCTCTCTCTCTCTCTCTCTCTCCCCTCTCTCTCTCTTCTCTCTCTCTCCTCTTTCTCCTTCTTCTTTTCTTCTTCTTTCTTCTTCTTTTTTTTTTCTTCTTCTTCCTCTTGTTTCTCTCTCTCTCTCTCTCTCTCTCTCTCTCTCTCTCTTCTCTCTCTTCTCTCTCTCCCCTCTCTCTCTCTCTCTCTCTCTCTCTCTCTCCCTCCCTCGTCTTCTTCTTTTCTTGTTCTTCTTCTTTTCTTCTTCTTCTTCTTTTTTATGCATGTTTACAGTTTATCTAATTCTTTAGACATTGCATTATTGTTTGTTTAATTGAATGTTTGGTTGATTGATTTACCTTTTGGACTGAGGATGGATGAAAAAAAAGCCCCATTGCGTTATTCTTTTCCCTAAATAGAAATGTTCATATTAAATCATTAATTCTCTCTCTCTCTCTCTCTCTCTCTCTCTCTCTCTCCCCCCCCCCACCCCCCCCCCCCCCCCCCCCCTCTCTCTCTCCATTCCCTCTATCTCTCAGCTTTACATGCATACATACAGAAATACGTGGCGCGCACACACGAACACACATACACACGCGCGCGCGTGTGCGCAAGAAAATTGATGACACGGTGTACTTCTGACCACGCGTATTGTGGACCAGTGTTTTGATTCCTCCACACCCTTCATCTTGTTCCCGTTCCCCTCCCCTTGCCCTGCCCCCCCCTCCCCTCCACCCCCGTACCCTCCTCTCCCTTCTTGCATATCAACTCACCTTTAGACACGCTCGCTGTATTGGATTGTATTGTGTTGTGTTGTATGATATTCTGTACTGTATTTTGGACTGTATTGCATTGCACACGGGGATGTAAAAAAGCACATGAGCGCTTATTCCACTATCCTCGATATAAAGAAAAGTCATCTGAGCGCTTTGATCTGTTGCTTTACAAGATTCAGTGCTATATTATTATTATTATTATTATTATTATTATTATTATTATTATTATTATTATTATTATTATTGTACTTCGTAGCAGTGCATATCGTTCCATTGTTTTGAGTTGTATTCCATTATATTGTATTGTAATGCGTCGCGTTGTGTTTTATTGTGTCATGTTGTATCGCGTTGCATTGTATTGTATCGCATTGATTTACATAGAATTGTAGTTCACTGTACTGTAGTGTATTGTGTTGCGTTGAATCGCACTATTTTACAGTATAGTTGCATTGCATTGTGCTGGATTGCATTGTATTGTATCACATTGCATACCCTCGCACTATATTAGTTTCCAATAATCTGTATGGTTCCATATTATATTGTATTAATTTATATTGTATTGTATACCAGTTTTAGTCGGGGAGGATTTCTCTGTACGAAATTCAAGCTATTCTTCGCAGGATAAGCTCGTCCCTAAAAGA
>CM054160.1:37482717-37487717 GCA_028751875.1 Rapana venosa | reverse complement strand
TACACATGGACTGTCTGAGCAGAAGTTAATCTGGAAGATCAAAAAATCCCTACTCATAATTCCTCCAGATTCCATCAGCCAGGTTCTATATCTAAACTAAGAGTACAGACTTTTGTGCTATACCTGTGACCAGTACAGCCACATATTTCAGATGCTCTCAAATCATGCTTCATCATTTATTCAGATCCTTTGCCATTTAGCCAATAGCCAGGCTGGAAATAGATTGAAACCAAATCTCACTGCTCCTAAGGCTGCTCTGAACTTAACCTGTGGCTGTAAGTGTTGTAATTGCTTTTCCTGGGTTTTATTTTAACTTTACCAGACATGACTTGAAACCTGATTTAAATATTATCAAAAGACAATCATCCATACAAATAGGTAGATGATTATTTTGGGGGCAAATAACACAAGAGTTAAACTTAAGAGTATTTAGATTTTCTGGTAAACATATGTTTAAATACTTCATTTCTTCAATAAGATTAAGACTAATAACTAACTGACGAAATTCATACTCTATCTCACGAAGATTACACTGTAAACAAACCATCTCTAGATACTCAACACTCATGTTGCTGTCACTGGAATCGTGTGGCCCACAATCTATAACTGTACATTTGCTTGGGTTAATGATCTGCCAAATGGGTCACTTCAATAGAAGGAATGGTACATGAGTTACCTCAGCTTTTTATCTGTTCTTGCATGGTGACAGAAATGAATGAATTCATGCCTAGGCCTCAACGCATATATTCACATTTTGAGGTCAGTCTATATATCAGTGATGCATTTGCAATGCACACCTAAATACATGTAGTAACATACCGATTTTATATTGAAGCTAACTGTATTCTCTTCGTCATCTAATGCTCAGACATCAACTGTTACATGTCATCTGAGTGAAAATGCATTGCACTGTTGTTAAATGTCTGAGAAGTCAGGCCCAGCACACAGAACTTCGGCATGGAAGATAATTCTCATCTGTTAAATTTCTTTGGGGAAAAAAGGGACAGAAATGACCATGAAAGCAGAAAAAAGACAAGAAGGAGGTGGCAGAAAGAAAAGGAGAAGGCAGAAACAGAGAGAGGGATAGAAATGAAAGAATTCCTATAAAAAAAAATCCAGAAATTTGGGATGCTATAAATACTGAGAGGCCTCCAGCATCCTCTTAGGAAAAAGGTAATTGTATGAACATTGAAAAAGATTCAGGTCTCTACTTAGGTTTCTATCACACCCACTCACCAAACGTGTCTGTCCTGACCAAATCAGCACGAACAGCAATCAGCCAGATGTACAGCTCAAACTGTTCCAGTCAATAGGAGAGCACGTCACTCTTGCTGCAGCATGTTGTATCACGTAGGGCAATTTTCTGGACAGAGTCGAAACTTTCCTTTTCCATCTCCACAGAGGGACTGAGGTCGAGAAATTGGTGAGTGATTTATCCCCTTCTCCATTCCCATAAGAGATTGTCTATTCAGTTGTAGCCACAGGAAAGGAAATGAAATCTTAGACAAGAAGGAATTGTAGTATCAGTTACCAGAGAGCCAGAAATAGCCGTTCTAGTGTGGTGGTTGTAGTTATGTGTTCCTTAACTTGGGCTCCCGTGGGCTTGCAGGGATTGGTTGTCATCCTCACTTATCATGTTCATGTTTTCACTTTCTTTCTTATGATGGTCTAGCTTCACCAGCATTTTGTTTTCCATTTCAATCTTTTCTCTGACTGTCTCTGTCTGTTTGTCTGTCAGTCTGTTGCTCTCTCTCTCAACAAATATGCCTACTTACAAACTAATACATGCCAATTATGCCTTTGGGTGGCAACCTTCCAAACCCTGACATGACAACTACAGAATCTTTATCATGTGTGTTTCTTTTTTTCCAAAGACATACATATGGTAAGTATGAGCAGAACTTAATCTAGAAGATCATAAAAATACCCACTCATAATTCCTTCAGATTCCATCAGCCAGGTAGATAGAATGTTCTATACCTAAACTAAGACTACAGACTGCTGTGCTATACCAGTGACCAGTACAGCCACGTATTTCAGATGCTCTGAAAGCATATTCATCATTTATTCATACCCTTTGCCATTTAGCCAATAGCCAGGTCGGAAATAGATTGCAACCAAATCTGACTGCTCCTAGGGCTGCTCTGAACTTAACCTGTGGCTGTCAGTGTTGTAATTGCTTTTCTTGGGTTTTATTTAAACTTTTACTTGTAGCAACGTGCATATTTTATGTTGAACATAACTGTATTCTCTTTGTCATCTAATGCTCAGACATCAGCTGTTGCATGTCATCTGAGTGAAAGTGCATTTCTCTGTTGTTAAATGTCTGAGAAGTCAGGCCCAGCACATAGAACTTCAGCATGGAAGATAATTCTCATCTTTTAAATTTTGGGGGAAATAGGGCAGAAATGACCATGAAAGCAGAAAAAAGGAGAAAAGGAGGTGAAAGAAAGAAAAGGAGCAGGGCAGAAACAAAGAGAGGGAAAGAAATGAAAGAATTACTAACAAAAAAGTTCAAAAAGGTTGGGATGCTATAAATACTGAGAAGGCTCCAACATTTTCTTTGTGGGAAGGTACCTGTATGAACATTGAGAAAGATTCAGGTCTCTACTTAGGTTTCCATCACATCCACTCACCAAACGTGTCTGTCCTGACCAGATCAGCACGAAATGTAATCAGCCAGATGTACAGCTCAAACTGTTCCAGTCAATAGGAGAGCACGTCACTCTTGCTGCAGCATGTTGTTGTATCACGTAGGGCAATTTTCTGGACAGAGTCGAAACCTTCCTATTTTTCTCCACAGAGGGACTGAGGCCGAGAAATCGAGGAGTGATTTATCCCCTTCTCCATTCCCATAAGATATTGTCAATTCAATTGTAGCCACAGGAAAGGAAATGAAATCTTGGACAAGAAGGAATTGTATCGGTTACCGGAGAGCCAGAAATAGCCCCACTCTTGTGTGGTGGTTGTAGTTAAATGTTCTCTTGCCTGAGAGCCCATTGGGGTTGCATGGATTTGTTGTCATACTCACTTCTGTTTGTGTTTTTCTGTATCTCTCTTATCATTGCTGTCTTAGCTTCACCAACTTTCTTGTCTGCCTGATTCAACAGTTAGTGCTGTAACACCAGCATGGTTGGGTGTTTTTTTTCATGTCAGCCTCTGTCTCTGTCTGTCCCTCTCTTTATCTATTTTTGTCCCTGTCCCTGTCTCTCAATTTATCCATCTCTCCCTCTCTTTCTTTTCTTTCTCTCTCTCTCTCTCTCTCTCTCTCTCTCTCTCTCTCTCTCCTCTCTCACTCTCTTTCTCTCTCTCGCTCTCTCGCTCTCTCGCTCTCTCTCTCTCTCTCTCTCTCTCTCTCTCTCTCTCTCTCTCTCTCTCTCTCTCTCTCTCTCTCTCTCTTCTCTCTCTCTCTCTCTCTCTCTCTCTCCATCTCTCTCTCTCTGAGTCCATGTGTCTTTCTCTCGCCGTTTCTGTCTCTGCCTTTCTCTGTCTGTCTCTGTCTCTCTTTGTGTCTGTGTCTGTCTATGTCTTTTTTTTAACCTTTGTCTGTCTTTGTCTGTCTGTCTCTCTGCTTATCTCCGTCTGTCAGTTTCTCTGTCTGCCTGTGTCTTTTCTTATCTTTGTTTTTTTCTGCCTGTCTCTGTCTGTCTCTCTTCCTGTCTATGTGCATGTCTCTGTCTGTAAAAGGTGTTATCTCTGTCTCTGTCTCTGTCTGTCTGTCTTTGTTTGCCTCTCTCTCTGTGTCTTTCCACCCATCTCTTTCAACAAACATCAGTACCAACAAACTGGTGACTGCTCTAGAGACATCCTCCTTCTCTTGGCAACCCACCTAATACAAACACAAATTACCCATTTTCTGTTACGTTTGTTTATGGATCTCCCGATGTATACACACAAAAGACAGCCAGGCACTGGCAGGTCTGCGGTGGAATTGACCTGGAAGATGATTAAAATCCTCCGCCCATAATCCCTTCGACGTCATAAGCCATATATCCACACACACACACCCGGCTACGAATACCGCATGTAATTTGTGCCATGTTTGTATGGGGCTTTTCAGGGTTTGGTCTGAGATCTGAGCGTAAATAGTGTTTGGTTTCTTGTATTTATCTGTTGACTTGTTCTGTTTCTGTGTTTGTAGAGGAGGGATAATTATAATGATTATTGACGGCCATATGTATGAATTGTCCGTTCAAACCAAGTAATAATCATTGATTGTCATACGTAGGGACTGTGTGTTTATACCACGCCTTCAATGAGGGGCTATGTATGGCCTAGTATGAATCAACTGTTCGTGTTTGCGTACTCTTTGGTATTATACACGAATCGATGTTTCTGTCCCACGCTGATTAATACCTTGTGTTGGGGTGATTTTGATCAGTGCATTTTCCAATATTATTATGTTGTGTTTCATTGTTCTTTAAACAATGAGTTTATTCACATGTCCTACATGTTGAAAGAGCATGTTTATTTTTATCTATGTATTTATCTGTTTATTTATTTGTTTGTTTGCTTGTTTGCTATTTAGTTCTTTTATTTCGAAGATAATAGAATAGGAATGCATGTGTTCTTTTTACACCTAGTCCCCCTGTGAATGCTGTTTTGTAAATTTTGTCACCAGTTCACACCAGCAGAAAATGGGCCTACTCTTCCAAAAAGTGGAACAGGTTTTGACGTGTGCGCAAGATGTTTTGCGTGCGTTCGCACACGGGACCTCGGTTTATAGTCTCATCCGAAGGACTTTTGGGGAGAGTGGAGTTGGCACTCATTTAAACTCACTCACTCACTCATCCCTTGGTCGGGACGACCGTTGGGGTACCCGCACGGACGTTGCAAGTGGACCGCCAAATGGTTCTGTCCTGGGCTGTTTTCAGGAGGCTTGGTACAGTGAGGCCGGTCCACTCCTTGATGTTGGATATCCAGCATTTGAGTGGTCGTCCCTGCCCCCTTTGTCCCCCCACCTTCCCTTCACTTCCCTTTTCAGGATTCCCCTTTTTGGG
>CM054160.1:37455523-37482217 GCA_028751875.1 Rapana venosa | reverse complement strand
CACAAACATTCAAAAACCCAATATATACAAGTTTACATTTTAAATCAAACACATAAGCTTCATTTTATTAAACAATCAATTATATACAATACACAAATATAACACAAATATAAAAATTTATTAATTCAAACAAAAATCAACAAATTTATAATATAATTCATCAAAATCAATTAAAATTAAATCATTAATACAAATATATAAGCTATATCAATTCAAAAAAAAAATTTAATCAAAATAAATCACATAAAATAATAATATAAATTATTAAAACATCATCATTACAATTCATTAATAAACAAATCAACATAATAATACCAAATATAAATAAAATAAATCAATAAGTATTAAGTAATTACATAAAATTCATACATCATATCAATAATAGCATCATATATATTTTTTAATCAATACCAAATTTACAATTTCATCATTTTCACAAATACCAAATTATCAATAAATGCATATATTTCAACAATAATATTTAATACATTAGTAATACATATATACCTACAATAAATAACACAACCATTAATTATATCAAACATAACAAATTTCAAAATAACATTAATCATATAAAAAAAAATAAAATTCATCATTTCAAAATTAAAATAATCCAATTATACAATATATACACCAAAACATATAATTATAATATATACAAAATAAAAATAAAAATTAAAATTCACACATAAATCAAATATACATATTATCAAAACAATTAATCATACATCAACAATCATATAAACAACATCATATATTTTCATAAATCAAATAAAATATCAAAATCAAATAAATATTCAATATATATACACAAATAATTAATATATTTAAATTTAAATAATTGTTAACACAAATCAATTCAATAGACCATATAATTAAGCAAAATTTTACATTCATCAATCAATATAATAAATAAATATCAAATAAAAATCAACCATACAAATATAAATTCATTAATTTTAATCAATATAATATCTATTTATCAACAATTATAAACATCATCATCATTCAAGTTAAAAAAATGAAAAAAATAAACACACAAACTTAAAAACATCAAATTCATATAACAATCATCAAGCATATACATCAATATCATATAAAATAACATTATAATTCAAATCAATAATTTATTACAATATTCATAAAAAATAATTTAACATATCATAAACATTATCATAACATTATCATCATCATATTCATACAACAAAATTTTAACATTTAATAAGCATATTCATCTATATCACAACAATATCATTATAACACATATACATCAAATATAATCCCCAAAAAAAAAAAAAAAAAAACATCCCAATAAAACAAATAAAAATATAAAATAATATATCAAATCATAATATAAAAAATATATCAAATACAAATCATTAAATTCAATTATAAAATATCAACAAATAAATACATAATATCTAAACAAATATCAATCAATAATAACAATTAAAAATAATAATAATCATATTTCATTAAAAATAATCAAATAATATAAAAAAACAATTAAATAATACAAATCAATAAAATAATAATCATAAATCAATCATAATCAAAATTTAACAAATAATAAATATAACATATCAAATTAATCAATAACAATAATAATAATAAAATAATTATAATAATATAAATACTAATATAATAAAATTACATAATACATATTATTAATAACATTCAATATATCAATAAAACACCAACAATAATAAATAATAAAATATACAAAAATAAAAATCAATAATTAATCATACAATTATATAATCATACAACATTTAATTAAAAAAATAATAAAAATATATATATAATAATTTACATAATCAATATTCAATAAATACAAATAATATATCATTAATCATAATAATAATATATAAACATAAATAACATCAATATAAATCATAAATATAATAAATATTAATTATCAACATATAAATTCATAAATAATCAATAATATACAATCAATAAAATCAATCATAATTATATAATAAATTATAAATATCAAACATAAATACAATATATAAATATAACAATTTACAAACATAAATTAAAAATACATATTAAAAATCAATAATAAATCAAAAATAAAATATCAACATATATCATAAAAATTCAAATCAAATATAAAAACAATAACATAAAATAAATCAATCATATAAAATTATAACATAAATTATAATATATCAAAATCAATATATATAAAATTATAAAATAATCATAAAATCAAAAATCAAATAAATAACAATAAAAATAACAATATCAAACAATAATAATCAATAATCATCAAATATTACACAACATAAAACAATACAATATATCAACAATACACATAAATCCATATCAAAATAATAAATAACAAAAATTATTCATCACAAAAACTTTCACAAATAAAATCTATTTCATTATTTATCAAATTCAACAAAAATACAATTATCAATTCAATCATAATCAAAAATAAAATTATCATTAATACAAAAAATTAAAACCAAAAAAGATTAATAAAAAAATAATATATATAATAAAATAAAATACATCCCATCATCCAAAATATAAAAATTATAATCAAAATCCCAAACATATAAAAATATTCATAAAAAATTAATATCATAAACAATAATTATATCCAAAAATATTCTTTCATAACAATAATCATAAATCATTTATTATCCAAAATATCCAAATTATTACAACCAAATACATCATAAAAAAATTACAATATATCCTAAACAAATAAATCAAAAATATACAATCAAACATCATATCCATATTAAAAAAAAAATAAAAAAAATCAAATAAATTATCAATCATCCATAATCCATAAAAATTATACATTATAAAATCATAAAATGCAAAATCAAAAAATATAATCATATTAAATCATAAAATTCAAAAAAAATAAATATCTAATTATATTAAATTTAATTTATATCTATATAAAAATATCTAAAATACAAAATAGCAATTATTAATATTAATTGCATCAACCACTAATCATTATAAAAAAAATTTAAAAATACATAAAATAAATAATAAGTAATCATCATAGACATTATCAATAAATAATTCAAACAACAAAATTAAATCAAATACAACAAAATAAAATCAAAATTAAATAAAATAATTATAAAATATAATCCTAACAAAAATAAAACCAATAACAAAATAAAAAAAATCATTATCTTTAATTCATATACAAAAATTAATAAACAAAAAATATAAAGACAAATCATTATAAAATAAATAATAAGCAAAACAAAAAACAACAAATAAATATCCACCACCTTTACAAATAAAAAAAAACATAAAAAAACAATAATATTAAAACATGCCTATAAAAAGAAAATTCAAACAAAAAATTATCCAAAAAAAATATCTATCAAATATAGCATAAACAAAAAATAAATAATATATTACATAATAAATAATCAAATCAGACAAAATCAAATCAAAAAAATTCATAAAACAAAATCAATCCAAAAATATAATTAAATCATGAAAAAAAAAAATAACAAAAATCAAAAAAACAGTTACATAAATCATAATCATACATTAAATAATACACAAACAAACAATAATTAATAAATCAATAAAACCATAATACACTCCCCCCACAAACAATAACAACAATATAATATCATAACAAAAAAACAATATTTAAAAAAAAAATCAAAATAAATTAACAAAAAAAAAAAACCAAAAAAAATTATCAAACATCAAATTCATATCATAAAAATTCACAAGATCAAAATCAATAATTAAATAAAATAATTAAAAAAAAATAATACATCAATACAACATAACAAATCAAACACAATTCCAATCCATACAATATAATAAACAAAATAATCAAATAATACCATCAATAATCATAAAAAACAACAATCATATAAAATTATCATATGTGCAAAATTAAAACAACATTCATAAAAAATCAACATCAAACAATATCAAAAATAAAAAAAATAATTATTCTAAAAATATCATACATCAAATAACCAAATAATCAAAAACAAACAAAAATATAAAACAAAAAGAAACACAAAATAATACATAAAAACAATAAAAAAACAAAAAAAATATAAAAGAAACAATCACAAAAACAAAAAAAATAAACAATCAATACATAATTAAAACCATATCATATCAAAAATACATCCAAACAAAAAAATTAAAATAAAAAGAACATATAAAAAAATTAAATCAACCAATACAGAAACAAACCAACAAAAATTACAAACAAAAATATAATATTCAATCAAACAATACAATAAGTCACAATACCAACAAAAAAAAAAAAAAAACAATAACAAAAAAATACATAGAATAAATAAAACAAAAATATAATAAATCATAATAAAAAATCCAATCATTAATATCAATAAATTAAAAAAAAATCATCAAAAATACAACATCAATAAACACATTAAACAACAATACAAAACAAAAAATTAAAACACAATATATTCGCATCAAAACAAATTATATCCAATAATCATTAAATCATTATCATCAATAATAGAAAAACAAGCACAATAAAATATCCAATAAATAAAATATCTAACATCCAAAAATACAAAAAACAAAAATAAAAAAAACATAAAAAAATAAATCATCAACAAAATCCAAAATAAAAAAAAATAATAATAATAAACAAACAAACATCCAAAAAAATAAACAAATAACATAATCAAATAAAAAAATCAAATTTAAACAAAATCAAACAAACAAAAAAAAAAAATAATAAAAATTTACATAACAAAAAAATGATAATAATAAAAAACAATAATCATACAATATCAAAAATTATTCAAAAATATATACATTCACATATTTCAAATCAATAAACAATATCATAAATATAATTTTCAAAATCAATATTTCAAAATTAAAAATCATCTCAAAATTATATCAATATAACAATTAAATATTAAAATATATATCATAATAATATAAAACATATATAATCAATTATAATCATATAATATAAATACATCAAATAATCAATTAATATCATATTCATAATTAATAATCAAAAAATCATCATTATATTATCAATATATAATCAAATATATAAATAATATATTAAAATTATATAAAAAATTATCAAATTCATCATAATCATAATTAATAATCAATTTCATTATAATATACAATATCATATCATTCATCAAAATAATTATTTAAATATTTATATATAATATATCATAAATCATTTCAAATTTATTACAAAACATATAATAACATCATAATATATCAAATATCATAATAATATATACAATATAATAATAATATTAAAAACAAAATATAACAAATATATATTATTCAATCATCAATTTCAAAATTACATATAATTAAAAAAAAATTTTAAATATAAAAAAAAACAATCAAACCCTTTAAACATTTATTTTAAAAAATAATTAATTTTAAAAATTTTTTAAAAAATTCACAATTTCAAAACAATTAAATTAATTTTTCATTTTTATTCAAAATCAAAAATTTCAAAAAATATTTTTTGAAAAAATCAAATTTAAATAAATAAAAAAATTTTAAACAATTTTTAAAAAATTACACAATTTTTATTACACCCAATTATCAATAAAAAATTTTTTTTCAAAAATTTAAAAAATTTCAAAATAAAAAAATTTCACAAAAAAAATATAAAAAATTTTTCTTTTAATTATCTCACAAAAATATTTTTAAAATAATTCAAAATTTCCAAAACCAAAAAACATAAAATTTTTTAAAAATCATTAAAAATAAAATCCAAAAAAATCACAATTTTTTTTTTTAAATCAAAAATTTTAAAAATTTAAAACATCATTTTAAAAAAAATTTCAATTTTTTTAAATAAAAAAAATTTTAAAAATTCTTTCAATATTAAATTTATTTAATAAAAAAAATAAATTAAAAAATTCCAATAAAAAAAAACATTTTTTTATAAATTTTTTTATAATTTTTAAATTTTTTATTCAAAAAAAAAAAATTTAATTCATCAAACAGAATATAAATTTTAATTAAAAATTAAAATTTTTTAATCAAAAAATCATAAAACCATTCAAAAATAAAAATTTTAAAATAAATTATTTTTTCAAATTAAATTTCACCAAAAATCAACCATTTTCAAAATTTTTTCAAAACATTTTAAACAAAATTTTTTAACACAAATCTTTATCAAAAATTTTTTTAAAATAAATTTTTTTAACAAAAAACAAAAATTAAAATTTTCATTTTTTTCATTTAAAATTTTTAAAAACCCCACAAATCATTTTTAAAAAAATACATTTAAAAAAAACAAAAATTTAAAAAATTAAAAAAAATTCAATCAAAAATATTAAACATTTAAATTTTTTTAAAAACCCAAAAAACAAAATAAAAATCAAAAATTAAAGTAAAATTAAAAATTTATTTTAAAATCACAATTTATACAAAAAATTATATAATCATATTTAAATTAAAATTATATTTTCTTTAAAAAAATTTTAAAAATCAAAAAATTTAATTCCAACCAAAATTTTTATCAAAAAAATTTCATTAAAATTTAAAATTTCAAAAAAATTTTTCAAAAAAAATTCTTTATAAAAAAATTTATATTTTTTTTTTTTTCCCAAAAAAAAAACTTTTCACTTTACATTTTTTTAAAAAAAAAAAATTTCAAATAAAACATCATCAAATTTATAAAAATTAATTTTAAATAAAAAAATTCATAAACCCAAAAAAAATTTTAAAAATTTAAAATTTAAATTCTTTAAAATTTTCATAAAAAATTTAAAATTTAAAAAATTTTAAAATAATTTTTTAACAAAATTATCAATAAAAAATAAAAAACAAAAAATTTAAATAATAAAATTTTTTTTCATATTATAATATATTAATAAAATTTTAAAAATATTAAATTTCAATTAATCAAAAAAAAAATTATAAATTAATCAACATAAAAATTCATTTTTAAATATTCATTACAATCATCAATACATTTCATTCAAAAACATCACATTATCATCAATATACATATAATTTCAATCATACATTTACAAAATTTCAACAAACACAACATATAATATTCAAATATATTCACAATAATTCATCAAAAATCAATCATTCATATTCAAATACATTCAATTCAATCAAAATCAATCAATATCATTATTTCAATACAATCACAAAATCACAATTATACATATATACATCAAATCATTCAATTAATATCATAAATCAATCAAAATATAACATTAATATAATCATCATCATACAAAATAATTAATATCATATAATCAATAATCAACATTCAATCAAATCATCATCAACAAATAAACATAAAATATTATTCATCATCAAATATTATAATATACATAAAAATTCATACAAACATATATTTACAATTTATACACATTCAAATATCATACAATATTTATAATAACATCAATATCAATAACAATATAATAACAATCATCAAATAATACATATCAAAAATATCAATTAAACAATCACAATACAAAAAAATAACAATAATATATTAATCATACATAAACATACAATCTAAATCATCAAATTCATAATATAACATCAATCAATCAATCAATCAATATATACAATCAATCAACAAATATCAATAAATATCTACATCAATAACAATATATATACAATTCAATAATATCAATCAATCAAATCACATCAATTCAATCAACATAATTATCAATAATAAATCATACACATCATTACAAATACATATAATTCAAAAAATTCATCATAAATTTTCATACAAAATTTAAAAAAAAATTTCCACAAAACATATCAATCATTAAATTTTTTTCAATATCATAAAAAATTTAAAAATTTACATCATCACACATTTCATAAAAAATTTTTAATTTTAAATTTTATAAAAATTTTAAAATTTTTCAATCATAACAAAATATAATAAAAATCAAATCTTTTAAACAAAAAACATTTAAAAACAAAATTTTCACAAAAAATTTTAAAAAATCCAAAAACATCATCAACACATAAAACATAATTTTCATAAAAATTTACATAAAATAATTATTAACATCAACCATTACATTATTTTTCAAAAAAAAAATAATTTTTTCATAAACAATCAAAACAACATTTTTAAAACAAAATCATAAAATTTAAAAACAAAAAAATTTATTAAATTTTTTTTAAAAATTAAAAATCAATATAAAAATTTTTTCCCAAATTTAAAAATAACAATCATACAAAAAAATTTCTTTTTCAAAATTTCAATAAATTTAACATTAAAAAAAAATCATTTTAACAACTTTATATACATATTTTTTAAAAAATTTTTTTTTTATAAAATAAAAATTTAAAACTTTTAAAAAAATTTTTTTTCAAAACCAATACATAAATTTTTTAAATAATAATTTTTTCAAAAAAATTTTAAATCACATTTCACATTAACACTTTAAATTTTTAATTTAAAATTATATCATTTCATTTCCATAAAAAATCAAAATTTTTTAAAATTTTTTTATCACATCACAAATTTTAACAACATCATAATTTATAATACAATTAATTTTTCATTTATATTTTTCCTTTAAATATATCAACAAAATTAAACATAATCAAAACATATTTATCAAATCAATTATATTTTTTTCTTTTATTTTAAATAAAAAACATTCATCTTTATTCAAATAAAAAATATTTTCAAATTTTTTCACAAATACACACAAAAAAATTTTTAAAATTTCAATCAATTTTCATAAATCATCAAAAAAACATATAAATTTTTAAATTTTTAAAACAAAATCATTTAAAATTTTCAATTATTCACAAATCATAATCAAAAAATTAAAAAATTATAAAATCAAAAATAAAATAATCATATACATTTAACAAATCAAACATTTTTCATTTAATTATCAAAAATTTAATTTTCATATTCAATTTTTTCATAATCAATCATTTTCATAAATTAAATTTAACAATAACATCACAAATTAAACATCAAAAATCATTCATCAACAAATCACAAACATTTATAATCAACAAAAAATATACATTTCATTATTATACATTCCAATTAAACAACAATACATTTTTTATTTACACAATTCACATAATATTTATTCATACACAATAACAAAACACAATATTCAAACAATTTAAACACATAAATAAATCATAATATAAATTTTAATTTTCAAATCAAATTTCAAAAACACAATCAAATCATTCATTAAAAATTTATAAATAAATTTCAATAATAATATTAATTTCATTTTAATTCATTCAAAAAATCATAAAATTTATTAACATAAAAAATTTTAATTTCACAAAAATTTACTTTCAAAAAACAACATATATTATCAAACATTATCACATTTTACAATCATTCAAATATTACATTATCATATACAATTTCATAAATCATCATACAAATCATAATTTAGCTCCCACAGCTCTCTCTCCATCTCTCCTCGCTCCGCAGGTCGATTGTGGCATACAATTTAACAAAATCAATTTATTTCACATAAACATTTTACAAAAAACATTTCACACACAATAATCAAACACACAAAATTCATTTTTATATCATTCAAAATCCATTTACACATCCATTTAATCACATAATACAACAAACAAACATAATCATCAAAATACAAATCAAATACAATAAAATGAGAGGGTATATTGATTATGTGACAGTAGAGGGTGAAGAAGAAAGACCAAGGGAAATGATGCACAGGGTATGAAATACCAAATTCAAATTAGAACATATTGCAAGGGTTGTGAGGTGCGCTAGGTATGAGACACAGATCTGTCAGACCAATCAGAGTCGAGGAATGCAAATTGGGGCGGACACATAAACATGAACTGCAAGTGGGGGGGAGTTTGTGAGTGGGGGGATAAACATTTATTAAACATATTCAACAATTAAAAATCACAAACAATTCATATAAATCATCAACAACCAATCATTTATATTAAATCAAAATTTCATGTTATAAATATCATATTCATTTATCATAATATACAATTTAATCATCTAAATTTAATAACAAAAATTTATATATTCAACAACACAATTTTCAAAAATTCATTCAAATAAAATTCAACATTTATACATTCACACATATCAATCAAAAAAAAACACAACAGGAGAAGATACAATAGTGCGCATATCAACAAACATCAAACAATAATCATTAAACATCATACAATTTTTGCATTGATGGCGAGGATTTTATAGTGAGAGGCATATGTAGCACATTCTACTGACTAGTCTATATGTAGTCACATCAAGGTATCAGTATGGTGCAATAAGGGGCTATAATCATGGGCAGGACAACCAAAAAAAAAAATCAAAACAATCCAAATTCACATCACAATCATATCATTATTTCATGGGTGAGCATTCAGTAATACGACAGCAGTAAACCATAAACAAAAAATTTATTCAAATACATTCATTCAAATTTCAAAAATTAAAATTTACAACATATATATGCATCATATTAATACAAATAATCATTTATCAAAATATCACACATTACATAAATTCATTTCAAGGGGGGGACGGTAATGCAAATCAAATTCAATCATTTCAAAAATTCATATTAAATATTAACACATCAATACAACAATTATTCACATTCATTTAATTAATTACACAAATTATCATTCATAAATCAAAAAATTTTCTAAACACATCAACATTCATCATTTCATCAATAATAGGAAAATCACATACACATTAATATTCATCATTTCATATCAGGGTAGTGGTGTGAGTTGGCGGAGTGTCTCGTGTGTGGGTGTACACACGTCTTCTCGTAGACATATTTCAAAACATTATATCATTCACACAACATAACCATCAATATCAATCATTTTCATTCAATACAAAATTTTTTATATGATCATAAACATTATCAATTTCAACAATTCATTAATATCATAGGGTCTCTATCGAATGATATCACACAACTCAATGTAAAATGAAACAGAGTGGGTAATATTTATCATCAAACCACAATCATTAACATCAATACATTACATATTTTTCATCATGGGGATACAGAAATGTGTGGCAATACAACATATTAAAATCAACAAATATACACAAATATAATTCATCATATAACAATATACAATTTATTTATTCACATCAATCACAATTATCAAATATAATCATTACATCAAATAATATCATAACAATTAAATATCCATTTTAAACAATATTAAAAATATCATATTTAACAAAAACAACATACAATTAATTTTCAACCAAATATTTATTACAAATAAAATAATTAACACAACATACAACAATTTATTTCAACAAATCAACAAACATTACATAAAAAATCATTTCACACAATCAAATCAATATACACACAAAAATCAAATTAAAATCATTTATACTTTCAAATATCAAAAATACCATACATCACAATACACATACATTAAACCCATCCCATTTATTTTCATTCATAACAATACAAAATTACAACATTCCCAATTCAAAATCATAAATTACACACATTCACAACAATCAAAATCAATTTTTCACACAACAATTTATCAAACACATAATAACAATACATTAAAAACAATAACATTCACATACATAATCTTTATATAATAAAATTCAATCAAAAACATATCAAACAAATATCAACTCATTACATCAAACATAAACAAATCATATTTTCAAAAACATACATTATAAATCAAAACATGCACATAAATTACATTAATTTTACAAATTCTCAATTCATCAATCATCAATTTAATTATTCACAAAAACATTATATTACAAATACAACATCAAATTATTTCATTTCATACATTTATTACATCACATTCACACAAACAAATAACAACATTCATATTCAACACAAATCAATATTTATACATTCATTCATAAACATTTGCATCATTTATCACAAAAAAAATAAACAATCACCAAATTCAACATAATATTTATCATTCAATTTTCATCAACAAATACACATCATTAAACCAATATCAATTAAATCAATCAAAATCACAAATTTCATATTCACAATATATAAAAACACACATTCATCACAAACATTTCAAATCAATTTAATACATTGTTACAATCATAAAATTACAAAAAATCATTCAAAAAACATATTTCAACATCAAATTTACATAAAACATTTCACACATTTCATTTTCAAAAAAATACATTAATCATAATCACAACACATAATTATCACAAACAAACATAAATTACAATCATTTATATATTCAAATATTCAAAATAATTCATAATACATTCATATCATTATCATCAATCACACACACATCATCAATCATTTTATCATCATTCATAAAATTAATTACACATATTTTTTATCATTACAACAATTATATATAACATCAATCACATTTTATTTCATTCAATCACACAAAAATCAACAATATTACCAACATCATTAAAAACATCAATTAACACAAAAATTAAATAATCACAATTTTCAAATTTCATCATAAATTCAATAATAAAAAATCAATTTTAATCATCATCAAAAAACCCATAATTTTACAAAACATTCATAAAATATAAAACACACATTCACATTTTCAAAATATGATATACAATTATCATACAAAATCATTATTATTAATCACATAATATTCATTTCAAAAAAATTTCACATCAATTCAAACATTAATTCAATCATTTCTTTAAACATATTATATTTCATTTACATAACATCACATTCTAATTCAATTCATTCATACATCATCAAAACAAAATTATCATTAATACAATATTACACAAATTCAACATCAAAAATCACAAAAACAACAAGAATTTCATTAACATATAAAAAACATAAAACATTAAACATCAATTAATATTACAATACATAATATATTAACAACAAACAAAATCACATCATTCCAATTTTTTTATTAATTTTTAAATTACAATATTACATATACATTTCCAGAATATATAACAAAATCAACAATTCACACAATTCCAAAGATTATCATCATTCACATAAACATTCAACATAATTACAATTATTCAATTCATATAAAAAACAAACATTAATTTCACATTAATCATCAAAAAAAAATTCACACAATACAGGGTCATTAAATCACATCCAAATCATAAACAAATATCATATAAAATTCAATTCACATTATTCATCAGTATTCAACACACAATATTTAATTAAAAATTTCAATTATTTCATATTTCATTATAATTAATACAAAACATCAAAAACAAACAATATTATTTATAACAAATATTCACATTTATCAAATCATTAATACATTAAATTATTAAATTTATTTAAATTTACATCATTTAAAATTTATCATATAATATCATTAAATATATTCATTTATTTTATTCAATTCACTTTTAATTCACAATTATTTCACATTTCAATACAACACAATTCATATTTATACAATTATTTTTAAACATAATTTCATTATTCCAATCCATTACAACAAAATCCATAAAATTCATAACATCATACACATATTTTTAATCAACACATCACACAACACAAAAATACAAATTAAATATAAATAATTCACACACAACACACAAAACTCATCATCAAATTCAATAATTTCACATTCATTTCAATACATATCAAAATCATTTTAAACACATCCAAATCAAAAAAATTCAAAACACATTAAATTTTCAATTATTATCACATAAACACAACAATCAATTACACATACACATCATAATTTCATAAATATCAATTCAATTCAACACAACACAACACATGCACAAAAACAAATCATAAATAACAACATCACATATTCATATTTCAGATTCTATTAAAATTACATTCACATATTTCATTTTTTCATCACTTCCAAGTTCAATAAAATCCAATTTTTAACACATTCAAATTCATCATCAAATCATTATATTTCATACAAATAAGTCATTTATTCATTTTCATTCATTAGATTATTTTTTCAAATTTTTCAAATTATATACAATATTTATTAAAAATCAATCATTATTCATAATCATACAAAAATATGAAACATACATCATAATACATTCAAACAACCATAATATTAATTCAATTCATCAAACAATCACATTCATTCAATTCATAATTATATAATTAAAAACAACAAAAAAATCAAACATTAACACATTTCAATTTCATCAATCATTAAATAATTACATTCAATCATTTCACATTCATATCAATACATCACAATATTTTACAAATTTTATTCCAAAATTCATCATAATGAAATCATTAATCATTCATATACAAATTTATACACACACAAATACAATAATTCAACAAACACAACATTCAAAAAAACATTCAAATCATACACATTTATTTTCATTTAAAAAAAATTCATACATCATCATTCACATTCATCAAAATTCACAATTAACATTTCAAACCAACAATCACAAATCAATATCCCCCCCCCTTAAAATAGAACCTAATACAACAAATTATTAGTTAAATAAAATCAATCAAAAACATAAATACAAATAATTTAACATTTCACACACAAATAAAAAGATATAACATTTAACACACAATTATAAATTTCATTTCCATTTTCACAAACATACATCATAACATCAAATCAAATTTCAAAAACAATTTATTATCATATCATAAATCATATAAACAATTCACTTCAACAAACCAAAAACAAATTAACTAAATAATTCAAATCATCTCCATTAATTCAATTATATCAACATCAAATCACACTATCATATCAAATAACACATCATTCATTCAATTATTTCACAAATTCAACAAATCACATATACAAAATTAATCAACACAAAATTAATCAATCACATTTTCACATCATTTTATTAATAAAATATAACATATATTTTCACATCACAATAATATTTATTTTTACAACAAATTAATTTACAAACCATTTCATTTCATCATCACAAATCATTTCATAAACAACAACACATATTCATCATAATTTCAATTCATAATCAACATACATAATTATAAACAAATTCAATTTATTCAATAAACTAACAATATTCAAATTCATACAATACATTCATCAATAAATCATTTGCATTAACAAATCACATCAACTCATCAACACAATTTTATCAAAGCATAACATTTTCATTCACAACATACAAAATAATTTCAACATTTCAAATTAATTAACACATTTAATTACATCAACAAATTCATTCAATCATTCCACAAATTCATCAATCAATATATATCCAACACCAAAAAAATTCATTTTCATTAATAACAATCAAATTATACAATTTCCAAATTTCATAATTATTCAACATCACATTTTTTTATTTCACTAATCAATATTAACAATCCAATTAATCATTAAAATATGATAAATTACACAATCATAATTAAATACAAAAATATCAAATATAATCACCATAAAATTCACATCAAATCAAAAAATTACACACAAATTACAAATTCAACAACTTTTAATATTATTTCATCAATCACATTATAATTACAAAAATTAAAATTTATCAAATTACATCATTTTTAATTTAATAATTAAACAATTTATCAAAATTTAATCTACATAACATAATAAACATTTCCACCCAAAACATTACATTCAATTTAACAATAATTATTTTTCCAAAAAAACATATTCATATCAAATTTCAAAAGTACAACATCATCAAACAACAACAATCACCAAAAATTTTTCATATAAATCAAAATTACTATTAACACATAATCAAATTCAAAATTCACAAAATAACCTATTTCACATAAAAATTTTCATAATTCATTACAATCATCAAAAAAAAAAAAAATACAATATATAATTTCATAACAATAAAACACACATAAATTAACATCAATAATTAATCAAATCCAATTCATATATTCAACAAACATCAACTTTTCAATTATTTCAACAATTTCACATTTCATATTAACACACACATTTTTACAAACATAAATTTCACAAACATTATTACAATTAATATTCAATCACATTATCATAAATTATCAACAACAATCACAATTCATACAAATAAATCAAAATCATATCAATAAACAAAACATTATTAATCACAAAACAAAACAATCAATTAATTTCATCAATCAATTTATACAATCATAACAATCTAACATATAATTCATTCATAATTCAATTAATAATCATCATTATAATAATCATTTTTTATATAACAATAAATAACATATAAATCAATCATAATCAACAAAATCACAAAAATAAAATACACATCATTCAAAAATAAATCAATAATTCATTTCATTTTATAATTCATTATTTCATATCAATTCATCAATCAATCACCTCATTAATTATATTCCCACAACATATTAAAAATACAAACATACATTCATTATTCATAAAAACAGTTCCATCAAAACATCACATACACCTACAACATAATACATACACAATATTAAAAAAAAAATAAAAACCAATACTAAAAATTCATAAATTCATATATCACATAATTACCAATTCACAAAATAATACAACATATACAATCATCATCATAACAAATAACCACTTATAAAAATTCAATCAATCAATTCATACATACAAAAATTTAATCATTTAACAAAAATTCAATTATTATCAATTAACAAATTACAAATTTTCAAAATTATCAATTATTAATCAATATCCAATACAATCAAATACAATTCAATATATATATATTAAATACACATTACATAAACAATAAATCAACCACATTTTATTCAAATTACAAATAAAAATATTCCATTTTCATTATTTAAATAAAAAAATTCAAAACACAATAAATAAAAATTTAAACACAAACAATATCATTACATTCACAATCATTTCATATACAATATTAATACCATTATTCATATCAACAGATTATTAATAAAATACAACAAACATTTATAAATACAATACATCATCAAAATTCACATTAACATCATTCATCATTCACACATAAACATCATAAAAAAAAACACAACACAAAAACATATACAAATAATCAATTCACATTCAAAAAAACAAAAATACACAACCATAATTCACTCACACCAACACATAACATCATCCAATTTATATAATAATTCAAATATTAATAATTCAATTACATAACATCAATTTCAAATTCATAATTAAAAATAGAATAATACATCATCAACATTAAAAAACAAATTTTACAATCATTACATCACAAAAAAAAATACATACAAAAATTCAAATCACATTTACAACAATCCAATAAAAAATCACCACACATAACCAAAAAAATTATACAACATATATTACACATAAATTTGTTCAATATATATCATCAATCAATACAACACAAACACGAAAACATACATAACACAAATTTAATATTAACAATAACAATAACATTTTATCAGAAATCATTAAACATCACATATTTTAATTTTATAAAATTAACCTATAATCAAATTTACATTTTAACAAACAAATTTAATATAATAACATAATCAAAAAAAAAAAATATTTTATAAAAACAAATCAATCATTCATATCCCACCTTATCACCAAATAACCCATTAACACAAATAATATATAAAAACATCATAAAACTATAACATCCAACATACATTCATTCATATACAATATCATATAATACACAAATACAACAAATACACAAACACATTCATTAAAAAAAACACAATATATCATCAATAAACATCACAAAAAAAAACAAAATAATCACAACAAAAAAAATACAACATAATAATACAAACAAAAAATTATTATCAAAATCACATATAACAACACATTTTCATATCAAACAAAATATAATAATAACAACCACACACAAACAACCCCCCCACACACAATAAAACCCCCCAAACAAAAACACAACATTCAACAATACAACCAAAACAACAAACCAAA
This sequence comes from Rapana venosa, assembly GCA_028751875.1. Classification (NCBI taxonomy): domain Eukaryota; kingdom Metazoa; phylum Mollusca; class Gastropoda; order Neogastropoda; family Muricidae; genus Rapana; species Rapana venosa. The sequence continues at coordinate 37,464,307 of CM054160.1, read as the reverse complement.
TCCAAAAATACCAAATCAAAAACACTACACATATAAAATTATACAACACACACACAAACATAAAAACCCAATACACATTCAAAACATACAAAAATAAAATATAAACATCACCTCACACAAATTTAATTAATACAAGCAAACACTACCATCTAAATTAAATAAAATAACAACAAAAAAACAAAAAACAAAACACAAACAAACATATCAAACCCAACCCACCAAACAAACATCAAAATCAACAAAAAAAAAAATCAAAAAAATCTATAATAACAACAAAAAACCCATAACAAAATACCAAAAACAACCTATCAATACAAACAAAATAAACAAACACATACCCACAAAACAACAAAACAAATACACAACACAAACAAATCAAATCATCACAACCACAATAAAAATTTAAAATAATAAAAAACACATACACAACCAAACATCAATAATCATAATATTTTTTCAAATATTACAAAATAATAATTAAAAATAAAATTAAACACACAAAAACACAACAAACATATTAATAACAAAATCAAAACCTCACATTTAAACAAAATAATCATATTCATAAAATCAATTCCATAAATTATAACAACATTTATAAAAAAAAACCATCCATAATCAAATAACATATAAAACACACCCCAAATCACACACACACAATAATACAAATCATATACACAATACACAAACACTTAAAACACAATACCCACTCTCGAAAAATAACCACACCCACAACCCCAAACTCACAACCCACATATATCAACTATAAATCAAACACACAAAAAAAAAAAACAAATCACAACCACAACCAAAAAATACATATAAACATACAAACTCAACACACATTAACAACACAATCAAAAAACACACAACATACACAACCACACCTACCAACAACCAAAAATAAAAAATCACATTCCCATAAAACAACATACCAACCACCAAACTAAATAAAAAACATAAACACACAAAATCATCATAAACACAATACAATTATCACAAATATAAATATCAATAATAATAAACATTCAACATCAATTTCAATATCCAAATTACATTCAATTTATAATAATCATTCATATTCATTTCCAAATCAAATAAATAAAACAATAAATCATACATTTACAAAATTATTTATTAACAACACACAAACATTTAAAACAAAATACATTAAACATACATATATACAAAATTCAAACATCATCAAATACATAATCAAAAAATAAAACAATTAAATAAAATCAAAATAACAACAATTCACATTTATTAAAATTCACCTACAAACCATAAAAACATCACAAAAACATCAAACATTTTACAATATAATCATCACAAAAACCAAAAAAACATAATTAAAAAAATATCCACCACACACATCAATTACAAAAACAAATATTCAATAAATCAATTAAAAAAAAAATACAAAAATCAAAATAATAATTAAATTACAAAAAAATAAATCATAATCACAATTTAACAAATCAAAAAAACATCATCTAATAAACAAAAAACAATAAAAACACATTAAATTAAAATCACATAATTCATTTTAAATTAAAATCAAAATCCCCCAAAAAAAATTAAAAAAAATACATCATAAACAATCACAATCATATACAAATTAATTACCAAATACAAAAACAAACACATATCATAATCAACTATACAATCAAACCCAACAAAAAAAACACACCCAAATTTCAACCCCAAAAAACAAAAATAAAATCACCAACATACAAAAACACAATCAACACATCTTCATCCAAAACAATCTTTTAACAACAATCAAAAACAAACAAACAAAAAAAAAATAAAAAATACAAAACAATATCATCAAACAAAATCACAACCAACAAATCACACACACATCAATTCAATCCACTCAAATTATATAAAATAAAATAACATTTATAAAAAACAAACATATATAATAAATTCATCCATAAATACATTAATACATCACATATACATTAAATCCATACAAAAAAAAACACAAAAATAAAACACATAAATATACAAAATAAAAACATCAAGAAATAAAACACATACATATCAACACAAAAACACACACATCAACTCAAATATCAAAAAAAACATCAATACAAAAATCACCAAAACATAACAAATTAATCAACACATCCAAGAAATATAAATTAATACCAAAAATAACAACCAAATATCATCAAACACAATCAAATAATCACATCAAACATAATCACACAAAATCAAATAAACAACAAATTTCATAAATTATTTATTTTACATACACACAAACAGCACATATATAAACAACAATCAATCAATAATAATAACTCACATAAAAAAAAAATCAACAAACATAAAATCATAATTTCATCATCAAAAATACAACCAAATCAAAATTTAACTAATTCATCAAAATATTATTTCAAATAACATCAATAACAACACAATATTATATATACACATTTCACAAACATTTTACATCATTTCACACAATTATTCAACACACAAAACAAAAAATAAAAATTAAATAATATATCATCACAATTACAAAAAATTCATACACAACACATAACACAATTAAATTATAAATAAATTCACTAAATTTATCACAAACAATACAATAATAATAAATAAAATTATTCAACATCATTTATCAAAAAACATATAAATTCAATATCAATCATAACAATAATTAATTTTACATTCAATTTATTTACCATTTCAATTATACATCATCACATTCATAAATACAAAACATTATCATTTCATTTTAATCATCATACCAAATTCAAATTTCCACACCACAATCAAATTCACCATACACAATAAAATCACAATCAAAACAAGCAATATATTAATATAATTATTACAATCAAAAATTAATAATATTTTTTTTATTACCAAAAAATCAAATAAAATATTATATACATCATCACAAAAACAAGATATATAACATTTATTCAAAATATACACATCATAAATAACACATTTTTAATTCATCCTCATCCTAAAATACAACATTTCAAATTCAATTAAAATAACATATAAACATACAAAAAAATTAACAAACACACATTCATAACACAAAATAATAATTATTACAAAATTCATTTTACACAAAAACAACAAAATATTAAAATACATATCATACAAAAAAATACAATATTAAACAATTACATATTTCATATATCATTACAACATCAAATAATAACAATTAAACAAAACACAAAATCAATTAACATCATACATTCATTATATATATCATTAAAAAACAGATAAATCAAAACACATTTCAATTTAAATTTAACAAACTTTCACAACAAAAATTATAAATTCCATTCAAAACATTTTATCATAATCAACATCAATTCATATACCAAATTAACCAATTTATCATAAAACATAAACAACATTTAAACATTTATAACAATACATTCATAACATATCAAAAATACATTACATTCCCAATATTCAAAAACATTCACAATTTCATCAACAAACATAATCATTTACATTATTTCACATACATTTAAAAAACACATACAATCATTCACACACAATAATCATCATTCAATATCATACAATTACATAATTATAATCACAACATTATATTTTATCAAATTCACACAACATTTTATAACATTAAATAATTCATCAATCATCAAACACATATACACAATTTCAAACAACATTAATTTTACAATACAATAATCACAAATCAATACACAAATTAAACAACAATTATTTAAAATTAATTCAAATTCAAACCAATAATATTATCAATCAAAAATTAAAAATAAAACATCCAAACACATCATTTATTATTTAACAATTTCATCAATATAATTAATAAAATTAATATTAATAAACACATCATTTATTTTAATTCATTACAACATAAAATATTCATACATAAACACAAATCATTTCAATTATCAAATAAAACACAATTTTCATATCAACATATAAAACATTAGTTAATATTTATATAAACATATTTCATTATTACAGAATTCATTCAAAATTTTCAAATATACCATTTTTATACATTAGTTCAATATACAATAATTCATGTATAATTTACTTCATCATCATAATAAATTTTAATCAATTATATATTAATAATATCAAACAAATAATATCTTATTATTTTATATTAATCAATTTATATTAATATATCATCATACACAGATATTCATTTCATATCATATATCATCATTTAAATTTTATATATTCAACCATATTCATTACAATTTTCATACATTATCAATATTCATTTTCTACATTGCATCAAAGGCATCATATTATCATAAAATCAAAATTAATTCAGTAATTAGATAAATATTTATATTTCATCAAAATTATAAATATAATATAATTATATTTGATAATTTATTAAGCACATAATCATTTCAATATATAAATAAGAATAACATATTATATAATCAATTCACATTATTTAATTATTAAATTATAATATTAATAATAAGAAGATAGTTCAGGCAAATTATGATTAATATTTATTTCAAAAAACATTATTATCAAAGCATATTCATAAACATAATACATCATAAATTAATTATTTCATTGTAAATCATTAAATCCACATTATTAAATTAAATTACATATATTTTAAATAGATATTCAACATAAAATAATTATAAATAAAAATTTCATAAATTATTCACATAATTGTAATCAATCGAATTATTTAATCAACAATTATATTTTTTATTAATTTAGTGAGATGTGTATAAACCAAATCAATAACATTATATTACACACTCATCCAAATATACAATATATTTATATAATAAAAATATATTCACAACACAATATATATTTATATATAAGAATCATAATAAGTTCAATTTTTATTAACATATATTATTACAGCATAATATATCATATAAATTAAATAAAAATTTAACATTCAATCATTATAAATATCATATAATATTTGATTGCATTCATTAAATTTATATAATAATATAATATAAAAAAAAGATTTTCAATAAAACATTATCATATCACAGTTTATTACATCATATATTACATTATTACTATAATTCATTTTTATTTCAAATTATATATATTTTTTCATAATATATTTATCATAATTCAATAATGATATATCAATACTAATAATTCAATATTATAATACAATTCAATAATATTTTTATCAATAATAAATCATATATATTCATAATAAAATTATCATTTAAATATTATTAAATAAATAATTTTCATAAAATAAATTATTAAAATATTCAATATATTCACATAATCATTAATAATAAAATATTAAATATATATAATCATTATAAATAAAAATAATATATATACATATCAATAATATAAACAATACAATTCATTCAATATATCATAATAAAATATATTATATAATATAAATTAATATATTACATAAATATTATAAACATTAATATTCATAAAATAATAAAAATAAATATAAAAATATATCAATAAATCATATTTAATAAATAAATTAATACATAATAATACAAATCATTATTCAAATAAATCATATATCACAATTATTAATTTAAATAATTCAATATATTAATAATATCATTATATCAACATTCAATTATCATAAATATTATATTATCATCAATTCATATATCAATTTATAAATTTAATTAAAATATAAATATAATCATTCTATACATTTATATTCAATTAAATATTAACATAATAATAAAAATCAATATAATCATATTATATCATATATATCATTTAAACATATATTTATATAATAAAATATAATAATTCACAATTATTTATATTTATACATTATTATTTATCATCATATTATTCTATCATAATAATCAAAGCATTTACATCAGTATTAATTACATCATAATATTTTACATCATATTTTTTTTATATTACATCATATTAATTACATCATATCATATTACATCATATTATTTTATATCATATTATTCTACATCATATTATTTAATCATATATTTCACATATATTATTTTAATTATTTACATCATATTTTAACTAATATCTTACACAATATTACTTAACATCCTATTACATCATATTATTTCTATCAAATTATGAATAATCATATTATTATATATCATATTATTATATATAACCCTATTTTATATATTGATTACATCATATTAATTTAATATTCTATTACATCTATATTCTACACCATATTATTTACATCATATTATTCTACATTCATATTTTCACATCATATTAATTACATCATAATTATTTTACACATCATATTATTTTATTACATCATATTAATACATATTACATCATATTATTTTATATCTATTATTTTCTAATATCATATTATTTAATCATATTATTCTTTCTATTATTTCCATCAAATATTATTTTTTATCACCATATTATTTTATATCATATTATTTCCTATATTATTATTTAACATCATATTCTTATATAATCATACTACATCCATATTATTTCCTATCATATTAATTACATAATACATTTACACACTATTATTTAACAACATATTATTTTATATCATAATATTTTAAATCATAATTTATTTTACATCTATTATATCATATTATCTTATATCAATCATATAACATCATATTATTTAATATCATATCATTTTAAATCCTATTATTTTAACCTATATTCTTTCATATCATATTAATCCGTGGTCAGACGGCAACGCTCCCCCCCCCCCCCCTCATCCCCCATCCCCCAGCCTATCCTCTCTATTGTGAAAATTGCAGGCAGCTAAAATGAAGAAAGAGAGAGAAAGAGAGAGAGAGAGGGATGGGTCAACGTCTATATACAGGTTGAGAGAGATGTTGTGTGTTACTTGTTACTGTGTCCTAAGCAAACGAGAGTGTAAACGAGCTGGTTTTGTTTGTCATCGTACTTGAGTGGTTTATGGTGCCTGTGTGCTGATGTTCTTAATGTTGTATTAATCATGTTGTGTGTATTTAGATGTATTGCTTTTTTGTTGTTTGTTTTGGTATCTGTTGGCTTATTGTGGTTGGTTGCTGTTCGTTGTCCTGTTGTTGGTATATGTTTTACTGTTTCTTGTATTTCTTGGTCTTAATGTTGTGTTTTGTTGTCGCTGTAGGTCCTGGTGTTGGTTTTGGTTGTTCTTATTTTTTCTTCTTCTTTCTTCTTCTTATTCTTCTTCTTAGCTTTTCTTCTTTCCTCCACTTCTTCTTTTCTTCTTCTTCCTTCGTTTCTTCTTCTTTCTTCTTGCTCCCTTTCTTCTTCTGCGTCTACTTTCTTTGCATTCATCTTTGCATTCTTTGCATTCTTTATCTTCTTGTTGCATTCTTTTTGCATTCATTCTTTACTTTACTTTTCATCTTTTTTTTTTCCATTTTTATCTTCTTGCATTTTTCTTCTATATCTTCTGTATCAGTGTTTTCTTGCATTCGCTTTTCACTGCATTTCAAATCTCCTTTCCTTTATCTTCTTCCTTCATGATTCTTTATTTTGTAGTTTTTGTAATGTATTCTATTCTTCCTATGGCATTCTTATTATTCTTATTATTATTATATTGCGCTTACTTCTTTCTTTCATTCGTTTGTTTGCAATTTTTCTCAGTCTTTGCATTCCTTACTTGCATTCTCTTCGTAATTCTTCTTCTTTACATTCCTCTGTGAACTCTTTTTCTCGTATTTCTTCTTCTGTTCATTCTTCTTTGCATTTTTCTGTGCATTCTTTTTTTCGCATTCTTCTTGAACTTTTCTTGATGGGCATTTCTCAGCTTAACATCCAGGGGGCCACACAGAATATGCACTCTGTCTCACACATCCCACCTGGGAATCACTGTGAGGCCATAGGTGGCATACATAGATAGAGAAACAATTTGAGTTTAATAAGGACCGTTTTCAAAATACAAGCCGTTACTCGACTTCAGAGGATTTTTTTCTCCTAAAAAAAAACTAAAAAAAAGATCCTGATGAATGAGGGAGAGGTGCAGGGTATTACGCTAAGAGCTTCTCTTGGTTGAAGACAATCTCAAGAGAATATTTTGAAAACGCGATAACATTTTAATGTAGGATTTGCACTCGGCTGGCATCCATAAGTGATGAAGCCTTTTGGCTTGGGTCTAGCCATTATACTGTCTGAAACTGTGTGAAGGCTTTTGACACTTCTTCACTGCTTCAATGGATTCCATGCTGAACGTTTCGCAATAGCATCTCAGTCCATTTGCAGCGATGTGTACTGTGATGTGTTGAATGTATTGTACTGTTGTGTAGTGGAGGTGAAGTGAAGTGGTGTGGGACCCGCTGGTAGTGGTGTGGAGTGGAGTGGAGGTGGGGCGGGGTGTGGTGTGGAGTGTTGTGATGTAGTGGTCAAGTGACGTCACATTTTATTTTCCAGATGGTATACAGTCGAATAGTAGTGTGTAGTGTAGTGTTAGTGATAGTTGTTAGTGTAGTGTAGTGTTAGTTCATGTGCAGTGCAGTTGCAGTTTTGTGAGTTGTAGTGTTAGTGTTAGTGTAGTGTAGTGCAGAGCAGTAGTACAGTACAGAGCTAGCACAGTACAGTACAGTTGCTGTGCAGTGCAGTGGTTCTGATGTTGTGCTGTGTTGTGTGTATTGTATTAGCATTGCATTTTGTTGTATTATATTGAAATTATATTGTTATTAGAGTGTATTGTATATTTTAATGTATTTTATTGTAGGTATTGCATTGTGTTTGTACATTGTTTGTATTGCATTGTTTTGTACTGTATTCGTAATTGTATTGTATTAATTAAATTATATTGGTGTAATGTATTGTAAAATAGTTCAT
>CM054160.1:37438023-37445523 GCA_028751875.1 Rapana venosa | reverse complement strand
AAACTATGTATCAACAACACGCATACAGAAAAAAACAACCCAGACAAACTAAACTAACACCTTGAAATGCATCATCACATAGTTTATGCAGATGTCAATCAAGCTGGCGCTCTATTTTTGGAGAGAAAACATGAATTGTTGTCAGACTGGAATAAGGTCACAGAGAGAAAGGTCGTAAGAAAAACAGATTCTACCCTGAGTCTGACAGAGCCAATTTCTAGTTTTGTCTACACCCACACATCCTGGTGTGTGTGTGGGAGGGGGGGGGGTGTAGGGGATGGTCGTGCATCAATATCAATAACAAGCCTTGTATGCATTTATACAACAGAAGATGAAGTACAGTTGGCTCTACGTTGTCTCGCCGTCAATGACGTTAGGTACAAATGTATCCCAGCAAAATATACTAACCAGTCTTACATATCTAGACCCTGTTTACTACTTTGATGTTGTCGTTCTGGTATCATTATTGATTTATTGTTATAGTCATGCAAATCCTTATGAATTAGAGATATCATGGTGTCTCAGTTTTGAATTTATCTATTTCCATTAGTTGTTAGTTTTCCTCAATACCGCTTTGGTTTGCATTCGTTTGCCACAGTTGTACTTTACCATTCGTATCCCTAATCGTTGATTTCATCAGCAACCCCCTTCGTGTATAAGACAACGGCCTATTTTTAATGAATGGATGTTTTCAGAGTTCATACTTTAGGGCTCTCTGTCTCTGTCTTTGTTGGTCTCTTTCTGACTGTCTGTCTGTCTGTCTTTGCGTCTCTCTCTGTCTTTCCCTGTCTCTATATCTCGTTCTCTCTCTTTCTATCTCTCTCTCGGTCGCTCTCACTCTATCTCTCTCTCTCTCTCTCTCGCTCGCTCGCTCGCTCGCTGTCTCTCTCTCTCTCTCTCTCTCTCTCTCTCTCTCTCTCTCTCCTCTCTCTCTCTCTCTCTCTCTCTCTCTCTCTTACTCTCTCTCTCTCCCTCTCTCTCTCTCTCTCTCGTTCTCTCCCCTCCCAAATTACACATTCGGAGGCAGTGCAAATTGATTCTTCAGCATACTTTGTTTTCAAAAGCAAGAAACTTTTTGAATACTCCATGACCATTTCTGGGGTAATTGAGAGTGGGAAAAATAGAGTCCTCTGTGAATTTCTCTACCTCTAAGCAATGTTCCATAGCTAACTCACGCTGCATCCTGATCTGTTTTCAATATTCCCAGACTGTCTTAGCCTCTATTAAAACAAAACGAGATGGTAAATGACTTCTCTGATCCATATTTCGTCCCTACAGAGGTTGATTCTACGGAGATTCAGGGAAAATTCCTACTTTTACTTGACAAAAAAAAAGGAAAGAAATGTTATGACGACCCATTTGCTTCAAACTTTTCGTAACTATTCATATATTTTGAAAAGTTTTCAAGAGTAGAAATGGAGGTGAATATGTGCGTTAGTGTGTTTGTTGGTGTGTGTGTGTGTGTGTGTGTGTGTGTGTGTGTGTGCGCGCGCGCATGCGGGGGGAAGTGGGAGGGGTGTGTGTGTATGTGTGTGCATGTGAGTGTGTATGTGTGCATGTGTGTACGTGTGTATGTAGGCGTAAGAAAGATGGATATAGATAGATAGATAGATAGATAGATGATAGGTAGATAGGTAGATAGATAGATAGATAGATAGATAGATAGATAGATAGATAGATAGATAGATAGATAGATAGATATAACAAATTAAGAAGAAAGTAGCAAAACATAGAGATACATAGACAGACACACAGACAGACAGACAGACAGACAAACAGAGAGAAAGAGGTTTACACCAGCATGGTGCAAGATCTCTCAGAAAATTAATTTGAAAGAAGCCATGATGTAGATGATACTCCTGTCTTTCCTTCCTTTCTTCCTTCTTTTTTTTAATGGAAAAACACATGGTTATAAAAACACAAAAATCGTTTGACATAGAGAGAGTACAAAGAGAGAGAGAGACAGAGGGAGAGACAGAGAGAGAGAGAGAGACAGAGTCAGACCAACTGTAAAGGAAAAAGCTCAAGCTTAACTGAACAGCTCGATTTACACAACACGACACTACACTACAGTACACGACACAAAAAGACACTACACTACAATACACAACTCTACACTACTCTAGACTACAGTACACTACACTACCTACACTACACCACACACAAACATACTACACAACACAACAACGAGACACTACACTACACTACACAACTACTACACTACTCTACACCAGACCACTACACCACACTACACTACACCACACAACCAAACCACTACACTACACAACCAACACACACAACACTACACTACACTACACTACACTACACTACACTACACACACCACACACTACACCACACTAACACCCCACCACAACCACACACGCACTATTCACTCATACACTACATTGCATACACACACCACACCACACCACAACTACACTACACTTACACTACCACTGCACTAACACTACACTACACTACACCACACACACCACACTAACTACACCACACCAACCACACTAAAACTGCACTCACTATACCACTACACTACACTGCACTACACTACACTGCACTACACTACACTGCACTACACTACACTGCACTACACTACACCACACTGCACTGACTACATTACACTACACTACACCACACTACGCCACACTAAACTACACTGCACGACAAACACCACTATACACACCACACCACACAAACACACACACTACACGACTACACTACACATGACTAACTACACTACACACACTACATACAGATACACTACACCACACCTACACTGCACTATACACTAAAAAAGCCAAACACAGCACAAAAGGAAGACAAGCAACACACATAACACTAAAGCACTCAGACACCACACCACACACAGCACGAGAAGCAATACACAAACTAAATACTACACTACAATATATACAACTCGACAAACTCGTTGAGATGACAAGGTATTTAACAAATCTTTGTATGTTCCATAGCTTTCAGGTTGGGTTTTTTTGTAAGGCAAAAATGAAGTAGAAGTATATGAATGGCTGTGAAGATTGCATGAATGTAAAGGTTAGTAATATAAGTATGATTGAGAGACAGAAGAACAGAACATAAAAGAGAGAGAGAACAAACACACATACACAGAAAAGATGAGAGGTGACAATACAGAATGACAGACGAGAGACAGAGAAGACTGAAAAACATGAGAGAATGAGAGAGAGAGAGTTAACAATTATATTGTCATTTCCATCTAGGCCTTTTGACAAGGGAGGTAGCACAGATATTTTTGTGTAAAACAATAAATAAGAAGTTAAATACATATCAGTACAATTAAGTTTGGCAAAAATAAAGGATCCATCCACTTGTAACAAACTAAATTATAGCATTGGCGTCTATACAGTTACAAATCCTAGAACATAACAAAGAAAAAGAGAAAGGAAAATCAAACTGAAATGCAATATCAACTTTCGAATCGACCATCCATTCAAATTACATTTGATAGATACCAATCTTTTTTTTTATAATTTGCTTACTTGAAAATACATAGCGCTTTAAAATGAATATATCATTACATATTGATACAATTGGTGCTGACATGGCTTTTTCTTAATTTCGTTCCGGAGAAAGGGAGGGGGGAGGGACGAGGGAGAGAGACTGGGGAGAAAAGAAGGGAAGGAGAGAAGAAGATGAGAGAGGGACAGAGAGAGAGACAGAGAGAGAGAAAGAGAGAGAAATATATATATATATATATATATATATATATATATAGAGAGAGAGAGAGAGAGAGAGAGAGAGAGAGAGAGGGGAGGGGGGGGGGGGGGGAGGGAGGGAGGGAGGGTAGAAAGCAAAAGGTAAGTCGTATATCTTCTTCTTCTTTTTCTTCTTTGCAGTCCTTCTTTGCAATTCTTCTTTGCAATTCTTCTTCTTTGCAATTCTTCTTCTTTGCATTTCTTCTTCTTCTTTGCAATTCTTCTTCTTCTTCTTTGCAATTCTTCTTTTTCTTCGTTGCAATTCTTCTTCTTCTTTGCAATTCTTCTTCTTCTTTGCAATTCTTCTTCTTCTTCTTCTTCTTCTTCTTTGCAATTCTTCTTCTTCTTCTTCTTCTTTGCAGTTCTTCTTCTTTTTCTCCTCCTCCTCCTTCTTCTTCCTCTTCTTTTTCCTGACCCCTATCTATGGGGACGGGATAGCTCAGTGGTCGGAGCACTCGCTTTCCCCCAGCCAAGTTAAGCAGCGTCGAGCGTGGTTACCAGTTGGATGGGTGACCGTTTGCGCGCCTTGGCTTCTGTACAGTCCCCCCAGTTCACCCAGCTGTAAATGGGTACCTGCCCTCTTTAGGGTCAGGGAAGGTAAAGCAGCGAGGGAGAGGAGATGGACGCCGCCCTCAATATGCTGGCCCTAGAGAGGTGAGGTCTCTGACGCCTCGCTCCCCTACGACCTTATAGGTTATGGGACTCCTTTACCTTTACCTTTTTATCTATAAACATTCAGAACACAACAGTTATCTTCATAATGCATTCAAACCAGGTGAACTCTCTGAACACTATCGCTTCCTTGTTTGTGCAGATGTCAATCAAACTACGTGTTCTATTTTAGTAGAGAAGGCAAGAGTTACTGTCTGAGTGGAATAAGGTCACAGGGAGAAAGGTCATCCTTCTCCATAAGAAAAAACAAACAAACAGATTTTACCCTGAGTCTGACAGAGCCAATTTCTAGTTTTGTCTACACCCACACATCCTGGTGTGTGTGTGTGTGTGTGTGTGTGTGTGTGTGTGTGTGTGTGTGTGTGTGTGTGTGTGTGTGTTGTGTGTGTGTTCTGTCTGTCTGTCTTTCTGTCTGTTCGTGTGTCTTTGTTTGATTGTGTGTGTCTTATGTGTGTATTGTGTGTGGGAGGGTACTGTGTGTGTGTGCGTGTGTGTGTGTGTGTGCGTGTGTGTGTGTCTGTCTGTCTGTATGTCTGTCTGTCTGTTCGTGTGTGTTTGTTTATTTGTTTGTGTGTGTCTTATGTGTGTCTTGTGTGTGGATTGGTACGTGGGTGTCTGTCTGTCTGTCTGCCTGTCTGTGTCTGTATGTCTATATGTGTCTGTGTGTGTGTCTGTATGTGTGCACCTGTAGTTATCTGTAGACTGATATGCAGATTGAGTTATTGGTGGTCCAGAGGTACCGCTCATGCCTAGACAGCGAAAAGTCCGGAATTGATCCCGGTTTGTGCCCCAAATTTACCCCTATTCACTAGGGGTCTAGGTGCTGATCTTTTGGACGAGAGAATAAACCAAGGTCCCCCCTCTGTGCAACCCGCATTTAAGGCACGTAAAAGAACCCATAGCAACAAGAAAGTTGCCCCGTGCAAAGTTATGTAGAAAAAGAATACTCTGGTAAAGAAGAAAACACACATGCAGACAAAAAAAGAAAAAAAGAAAGAAAAAAACGGGTGGCGCTGCTCTTGTGGCGACGCCCTCTACCTGAAGAGAGCAGCCTAATTTCACGCAATGAAATCTGTTGTGATTTAAAGTGGTATACAAATACACAATTTTCGAAACATGCATTATCTGACAGTTAAAAGGCAACACCCACTCCGAAGTGGGATGTGCTAGGCCTGTCTTGTCAGGCGCTTAAGGGCAGCACAACGCATTTATAGCTACTATCTAAGCGTTCAACAGCAAAGAAGAAGCAAAAAAGAAGAAGAAGAAGGGAGGAGGAGGAGGAGGTGGAGGAGGAGGAGGAGGAGGAAGAGGAGGAGGAGGAGGAAGAGGAGGAGGAGGAGGAGAAGGAGGAGAATTGCGAAGAAGAAGAATTGCAAAGAAGAAGAATTGCAAAGAAGAATTGGGAAGAAAAAGAAGAAGGAGAAAGAGGAAGAAAAGAAGAAGAAGAAGAAGGAAGAAGAAGAAGGAAGAAGAAGAAGAAGAAAAGAAGAAGAAGAAGAAGAAGAAGAAGAAACAAGAATTGCAAAGAAGAATTGGGAAGAAAAAGAAGAAGAGAAGAAGAAAGAAAAAGAAAAGAAGAAGAAGAAGAAGAAGAAGAAGAAGAAGAGATGAACAAGAACAAGAACACAGAAGAACAAGAAGAAGAACAAGAAGAACAAGGGAAAATCAAGAAGAATTGCGAAGAAGAAAGAATGCGAAAAGAAGAAGAAGAAGAAGAAGAAGAAGAAGAAGAAGAACAAGAAGAACAACACACAAACAAGAACAAGAAGAACAAGAAGAAGAACAAGAAAGAAGACAAGAAGAATTGCGAAGAAGAAGAAGAAGAATTGCGAAGAAGAATTGCGAAGAAGAAGAAGAAGAAGAAGAACAAGAACAAGAACAAGAAGAACAAGAACAAGAACAAGAACAAGAAGAACAAGAAGAACAAGAACAAGAACAAGAAGCAAATGAAGAAGAAGAAGAACAAGAACAAGAAGAATTGCGAAGAAGAACAAGAAGAACAAGAAAGAGAAGCAGAAGCAGAAGAACAACAACAAGAGAAAAAAACAATACAGAAGGCGACACATAACGAGTACTGTCGCTTCTACAGGCTGATCACCGTTTGAAAGCAGCATCAAAACACACCCGACAATCAAACAGCATGTGAAATCGAAATAACTTTTTTAACGGGATTGTTCTCAGCTGGCTTGAACTAATCGCAGTTTGCCATGTTGCGAAAGAGTCTTGAGCACCTAAGCGATTGCTTCTTGTTTTTTCCACGCTGCGCGTGCAAATAGAACAGTCTTCACATCTGAAAACACAATTTCTCATTTTTTGCAAGAACGAATTTCAGACATCGTAAATACATTAACGGGGACGGGATCGCTCAGTGGTCAGAGCACTCGCTTTCCCCCCCAGCTAAGGTTAAGCAGAATTGAACGTGGTTACCACTTAGATGGGTGACCGTTTGCTCGCCTTGACTTCAGTACAGTCCCCCAGTTCACCCAGCTGTCAATGGGTACCTGCCCTCTTTAGGGTCAGGGAAGGTAAAGCAGCGAGGGAGAGGAGATGGGCGCCGCCCTCAATATGCTGGTCACATGAGAAGCTGAGGTGCTCTGATGCTTCGCTCCCCTACGACCACACAGATTATGGGACTCCTTTTAAGTACATTAAGAAGCAATGGCCAAATGAGAGTGGTACGGAGGACAGGATAGCCTGGTGGTTAGAGCGTAGCGCTCGCAATATGACAGTCTGAGTTCGAGCCCAGGTTTGAGCCACCTTAAAGACGCCCGTTCAAGGGGATATTTGCCCCTGCAGTTAACATCAGTGCCGACTCCACTTGCTCCAAAAGTCCTTTGGATGAGACTATAAGCCGAGGTCCCGTGTGTGAACGTACGCGAAACATTTTGCTCACACGTTAAACCCTGTTTCTGAAGAGTAGGCTGTTGCATGCGGGTAGCAAAGGGATGACAACATTTTCAAAACTGCATGCACGCGGAGACTTGTATGCAAAAAAATCCTATATGCGTGCTTATTCCATTATCCTTTAAAGATTGGATCTCCCCTCAGGGATGCCGGAGGCCTGTCAGTATAAATAGCATC
>CM054160.1:37430523-37433023 GCA_028751875.1 Rapana venosa | reverse complement strand
TGTTAAATAGATTCAACTATTTGGTTTTGATTGTAGAAATTGATGCTTTCCACTTCCACGTTCAACAACAAATCGTCACCATCATCTGTATCATTATCATCATTCATCAATCATCAGTATTAGTAGTAATAGTAGTAGTAGTTGTAGTAGTAGTAGTAGTAGTAGTAGTAGTAGTAGTAGTAGTAGTAGTAGTAGTAGTAGTAGTAGTAGTAGTATCTTTATTATTATTATTATTATTAATGTTACTGTCATCATTGTTATTATTATTATTATTATTATATTATTATTATTATTATTATTATTAATCTTCTTATTATTATTGATGTTGTTATGATTGTTATTGTTGTTATTATTATCTTAATTATTTTCCTTATTGTTATCCTTACCATGATATCATCCCCATCATCATTCCAATCATCATCCATTATTATTATCATTATTATTTGTATTATTATTATTATCATCATCATCATCATCATCATCATCATCATCATTATTATTATTATTATTATTATTATTATTATTATTATAATCATCATCATCATCATCATCATCATTATTATCATCAGGATTACGATTAATAATAAATAGTAATAATAATACATGGAATTTATACAGCGCTAAACCTTGCAACAAAACAAATCTATTATTATCATCATCATCATCACTATATACTGTCTCTGTTAACTGAAGCTACCCTGAGATCCTTCAACACACACAGAGCTGTTTCCATGATGTCACGAAGCTAAGCTTGGCTTCAATGGAAGGGAAGACACTGTTGCAACACAACGTTTATATCAAATACACAACACCTCCATCATGTCAACCAAGCATGACACATGTAAAACTTGTGTTTGTAAAATGAATTTCTCTAAATTAGAAGAATATGGACTCTGAAGATGGAGAATTGTTTAGTTTTTATTACAGTATAGTGTGAAACATCAGCATTAAATTGACCAGTTACTATATGGGCTATGTTTAACTTCCCAATGTTTCTTGAGTCTCTACCTTCATCACAAAGATGTTTTCCCAACTTCATTTCAGCTTTCACTGGCTCCAAAGTGCACCACTAAGTTAGATGTGAATTAACAACTATTTAACATGTTTAAATATGATTATATAACTAAATCACTAGATGAATCAACCCCGACCTTGTGCCTATAAATGTGTTTTGATTTTGAACATGTAGAAATGTTCATCACAACATTCGTAAACAATAAACTACCTGACGGTTTCAAGGGCAAAATGCACTAGTATTGTCCTTTGTGTGGGCTGGTTAACGCTTTAAAGCAGCATCAAAACTAATATAACATCAAAGAGGGGCTGGAATGGAAATGACATTTTTGAAAGTGTATTCTCTGCTGGTTTCCAATGTAATTACTGCTTGCTGTGCTGTGCTGCAAAACAATTCTGAGCACATGAACGATTGCATCCTGTTTTTGACTGTGACATGTTCAAACAGATTAAAGTTAAAGATGAGGAAAATGCAATCTAAAAGCCATCTAGTCTGGAAAACAAATGAAGTGCAAAGAAAGTGCAGGTACATTCAGTTCGTGTAATCTTAGAACAACGAAACGTTCAGTGTTGTTGTAAACATTATGGTTGTTCTGTATAGAAATCTGGAGAGAAAGCATACTGAATCCAGACTGACACCATTGATTTGTCTTTAGGGCGTTATAAAAAGTCAGTTGTTTGTTGTTAGTGTTGTTTTCTGATATCACGGATTAGTAGATGACGTACTAAAATCATAAACAAAGTTCATGTCCAGGTAAAACACAGGCACTTTACAAGCCTTTTCTTCTTCTACAAGTCAGAATATCCTTTGTCTGTGTGTGTGAGAGTGCATAGAACATTAATGTGAGTTCCCTGTAAAAAAAAGCAACAAAACAGCATCACAGCTCAACACTGGATAGAAGTTGTTTTTTTTCTTTTCCTCTCATCCACTAGAATTGTAGCTGCTGTTATGACACGAGCTTCCATAATATCCCACTAAAGCGAGGTGTAAAACGTACACAAGAACAGACAGTGCATTGACCATTCCAGCCCACGCTCACAGATCACTTTCAGAGTAGGAGGCTGATGCTCCAACACTGAACTAGTCCGTCCACAGCTGTACTGTCAATGCCATCAAGTCGTAAAGAAAAACCAATCTTGAGGGAAACTGAATCTGAACACAGACTTCAGCCTTGGGTCAATGCCATGGCACTGAATATAAGAAAAAAGAATGAATTTGTCAGTTTGACAGTCGTGCCTATTTTCAGTGTTATTGCTTTTTCTGATTTTGTTCTTCCTACCCTGGAGACAATCATGGATTGCACTGTAGAGCTGTTAAAAAGATTCCTCTATTTGTTTCGTTTGTATAAATGGCTGCTTTCCATTTTGTGATGCTAAGTTGCTCTGTTATTATTCTTTTCTGCTTTTACTCTTCCTATCTGAAGGTTATCATGGTGCTGTACTTTAGAGCTGTTAGATAGATTCGTCTATTTGTTTCGGTTGTTGT
>CM054160.1:37415523-37418023 GCA_028751875.1 Rapana venosa | reverse complement strand
TGCATCTGTGGTCTAGAAATAACGCATCTGCCTCGAAAGCGAGAAATCAGGGTTCGATCCCCCACTTGTGCTAAAAACAAAAGTTGCCACCTACTGCATCACAGGGGACAAGGATAGCTCAGTGGTCGGAGCACTCGCTTTGCCCCCAGCTAAGGTTAAGCAGCATCGAGCGTGGTTACCACTTGGATGGGTGACCGTTTGCGCGCCTTGGTTTCAGTACAATCCCTCAGTTCACCCAGCTGTAAATGGGTACCTGCCCTCTTTAGGGTCAGGAAAGGAGAAGCAAGGAGGGAGAGGAGATGGGCGCCGCCCTCAATATGCTGGCCCTAGAGAAGCTGAGGTCTCTGACGCCTCACTCCCCTACAACCACATAGGCTATGGGAGACTACCTTTTTTTTTAACTACATCGTAAATGGTGGTCTTGGTAATAGTCTTTCAGATTGGAACGGTAAACCGGGGTCCTGTGTGTAACACGTATTCATCGCTCATACGTAGGAAATTTCCCAAAATCATGTGTTCGGGAAAGCTTGATGGTTAGAGTGATGTATTCATGGTCTGCTGACCCGGGTTCGATTCCCGTTTAAGAGGAGTTTTTCCTCTGGAGTTAACATCAGTGCAGACTTCACTCTCCCCCAAAAGTCCTTCAGATGAGACTATAAACCGAGGTCTCCTGTGCGAACGCACGCAGAACATCTTGCGTGCACGTTAAAACCCGTTCCGCATTTCGGAGGAGTAGGCCATTGTGTGCCGTGGGAACGGTTGACAAAATGTACAAAACTGCATACACACATGGACTGGATTTTAAGAAAAAAGCACATGAGCAAGTATTCCATTTTCCTCGAAATAAAAGAATACAATATATATATATAAAATTTAATATATATATATATATATATATATATATATATATTATATATATATATTATATATAATATATATATATATATATATGTATTATATATATATGTAGAAAAAGTCACTGTGGTAGGGAAACAAATACAATGTGAAGACAGGAGAAGCAACAAGTAAGACAGTGGGTGGAGTTGCTGCTTGTGGCGACATGCTCTTCCCGAAAAGAGCAGCCCGTATTTCAAGCAGAGAAAGTTTTCGTAACTTAAGGTGGTGTAAAAATCGGATTACCAGTACAATAGATAAGTTGACATTCCTTCACTACTAAAACTTCCATCTCCCTCCTCCCCTCCCCTCCCCCACCCCGCCACTTTGTGTTGTGTCTAATATCACAGCTTGCGAAGAAAGGTGCATACAATAATTATATACATTTAAAAAAACAATACCTCTCCCTCTCTCTCTCTCTCTCTAAATATATATATATATATATATATATATATATATATATATATATATATATATATGTGTGTGTGTGTGTGTGTGTGTGTGTGTGTGTGCGTGTGTGTGTGTGTGTGTATGAGTGTGTGAGTGTGTGTGAGTGCGTGCGCACGTTTGTGTGTGCATGTCTCTCCGTCTCTCTTTCTGTGTCTGTGTGTGTTTGTGTATGTTTGTGTGTGTGTGTTTGTCTATGCGTCTGAGCTTGAGTATGTGTCTGTGTGTGTTTGTGTGTGTGCTTGTGTGTGCTTGTGTGTGTTTTTATGTGTGTATGTGCGTGTAAAAGTGAGACAGAGAGTAAAAGAGATTGGCTCATTCAAAATATTCGTGAAATGTTTTTACCATGGGGATAGTTTCACAGATGCACACACACACACACACACACACACACACACACACACACACACACACACACACACACGCACACACACACACACACACACACACACACACACACACAGAGGTTATACACTTTGGCAGGGTGATGGGATTTTTGTCTGTTGAAAAGCAGGGACAGCTATGAAATGAAACAGGAGAGGAGGATCTTAGGTTTGAAACAAATATGTCTTGAGGCCGGATTTAAAAGTGTCACAAGAAGGCCTTTGGCGAAGAGAGATAAGGAGGCCATTCCAAATCGATGAACCAGAAAGAGAGAAAGAGCGACAGCCAACGGTGGACTGGTTGAATTTAGGTATTCGTAAGCACAAGGAATCTGCAGCAGAGTGAAGGGAACGAGGAGTGTACAGGTGAAGACACTCACAGAGGTAGGAGAGTGCTGTTTTGTGGAGACATTTGTAACAGAGAGTACTGATCTTATAGTTTATTCTTTGTGGTACAGGCAGCTAGTGGAGAGATCGCAAGAGAGGGGTAATGTGCTCATGTTTTTTTTCTTTCTGGGGACTAGTCGAGCTGCAAAGTTTTGAATACGTTGAAGGGAGTGGATAGATGATGATGCCAGACCAGCCAAAAGACGATTGCAATGATTCAGACGTGAAAGAAGGAGAGATGCCACGAGTTTCGGATGTTGCGTCTGTGGACAGGTACTTTCGAATTGCACTAATACGCCGTAACTGATAGTAGCATGACTGGCAGTTCTGGGTGATGAATTTTTACATAGAGAATGTGTTGTTGATAATGACCCCTAGATACTTCACAG
>CM054160.1:37405523-37410523 GCA_028751875.1 Rapana venosa | reverse complement strand
GACACCCATACAAAACAACCAGCCAACTGACTAGCAACCCAGCCAACCACCAAACTAACCAACCGTCAAACTAGCACACCAACCAACCAAGTAACAAACCAACCAGCCAACCACCAAACCAACCAAAAACCTAGCCAACCAACGACCTGACCAACCACCCAACCAGCTATTCAACCAATTAGCCACCAACCAACCAACAATTCAATCAACTAAGTAATGAACACTCCAGGTAGCCAACAACCTAACCCTCTTACCTACCAACCAACCAATCAACCCTCCAACAAACCTCTCATCCTCACCCACCACCCACCCCAACCCTCCTAATCCATCCACCCACAAAACCAACCAACCCTCCCACCCCAAAAAAAACCAGACAGGCCAACCAACACATTTCAAGCAGAAGAAACAGAAGTAGCGATAGCAGCAGCAGCAGTAACAGAAGCAGAAGCAGCAACAGCAGCAGCCTCAGAATCAACACTAGAAGCAACAAAAGCAGCAACAGCAGAAGCAGCAGCAGCAGCAACAACAGAAGCAGCAGAAACAGAAGCCGTAGAAACAACAGAAGCAGCAGCAGAAGCAACAGCAGCAGCAGAAACAGAAGCAGAAGCAACAACAGAAGCAACAAAAGCAGCAACAGAAGCAACAAAAGCAGCAGCAGTAACAGCAGCAGCAGCAACAGAAGCAGCAGCAACAGCAGCAGCAGAAGCAACAGCAGCCGCAGAAACAGAAGCAGAAGCAGCAACAGCAGAAGCAACAGCAGCCGCAGAAACAGAAGGTGAAGCAGCAACAGTAGCAGAATCAGCAGAAACAACAACAGAAGCAACAGCAGTGTCAGAAGCAGCAGCAGAAGCAACAACAGAAATAGAAGCAGAAGCAACAGCAGCCGCAGAAACAGAAACAGAAGCAAAAGCAGCAACAACAGCAACAGCAGAAGCAACAACAGAAGCAACAGCAGTATCAGAAGCAACAGAAGCAACAACAGAAACAGAAGCAGCAACAGCAGCAACAGCAGAAATGAGATAATATTCTTATATGATGGGGGGCTTTTGCAGCCGCCGCCGCGCGACCGGCCAAGTTCATTATCTGCTATCGATTGTTGATATAACGCTGAGCGAGGCCTTCACACGTCCCTTCTCCAAAAAAATGCAATCCACAGAGAACAATTAAGACAGGGCCTCCACGATAAATGCAGAAGCAATTAAAACCTTCCCTGCGGTAACAGGGGGGAGGGGGGGTAAGTAATGAGAGGGGGGGGGGGTTGGGGTGGAAAGATGAAGGGTGATGAAAAGGCGAGAGAGAGAGAGGGATGAGGGGGTGTGGGTGATGGAGGGGGTAGGGTTCATGGGTGTGATTAGTTTGTGTTGTTGTTGTCTTCAATTTAACGTCTGTTCACTCTTAGTGATATTAGACGAGGGAAGTAGAAAGTGTAAAGGAGTTTAGAGAAGGAAGAAGAAGGAGTGGAAGGAGAAAGGATTAAGAAATAGCATCCGTTTTGGGGTGTTTGTTTGTTTTTGTTTTAGAAAAAGAAAAAAAATAATAATAACAACAACAAAACCCAACAAACACACCTAGAAAAGTAATAATAATACTCTTAAACAGGAGCAAACTTAAAACTCAACAACGTAGAAAAATGAAATAACAATAATGTAACTACAATAAATAATCGAGTGGACTATGCAATAAACATCTAACAATGGCAAGGGCTAACTTTGAATTTTCAATATATTTTCCAGAGACTGTTCAGAAAATGTAGGTAAAAAAGGTTTTACAATAGGGCACTCAAATATGATATGATATTGGAAATATGATCTCCACATAGACATCTGACATGTTTACAAAATTTTGTAAGGAATGCATTTAACTTCATTCTAAAATATAGTGAATGAACCCTTCTCACAGTTATAAAACGCGAATCTATTGAGGAGTCATATAACCAAAAATATGGGAAGTGGTCGGGCAATTTTTAAATATCTTTCCTTGAATTGACCAGATTCTTTAAACTTACCCATGAAATTTGTTCTAATATACGGTATCCCTCTGTATAGATAAGGGAACATCCAGTTCTATCGATTCCATGTCATGTCTTGACCCCTTTTTTGCAGCTCTGTCAGCCCACTCATTTGAAAAAATTCCAACGTGAGAAGGCACCCAACAAAAAGAAACAGGAATACCTCTTAAACTTAGGAGGTGTATGACATATTTAATTTCAAAAATAATTTTAGAGACTTTCTTGAAGTTTGGGGATTTTATAGCATACAATACTGATTTGGAGTCAACACAAAGCAAGATATGAAAGAAAGAAAATGGAAAATTAAGAATATAATTAAGAGCCATAAGAATTGCAATAAGTTCAGCTGTAAATATTAAACGATGTTTATGTTTAGTTTGTGTGTGTGAGTGTGTGTGTGTGGTTTTGGTTTTTTGTTGTTGTTGGTTTCTCTGCAATCGCTATCTTCCCAAAAAACAAAAAGGCGTTTTCTTTTTCTGGCTTTGTCATTAGAACGTCGGTTTAAGGAAAATGGAAGTGTTTTGTTTGGATTTGATTATTTTTGTCAGGGGGATTGGTAAAGTGTTAGATTCAAGCAGTTTGTTGAAGATTTTCGCCTTTGTTGGTGGTGTTTGGGGTTGGTTTTTTTTGGCTATTGTTGTTGTGACTGTTGGTGTTGTCCGTGATGTTGTTGTTGTTGCTGGGCGTTCTCCAGCCTAACACCCAGAAGGTCATCCAGAATACGCACTCTGTCACTCATAGCATACCTGGGATTCACTGTGAGATTGTGAGTACACGCTAGGTGAGAAGTTTCTGTGTGTGTGGCTGTTTGAATCCCTCCTTACTCATCATCTGCATGCATGCATCATCATCATCATCATCATCATCATCATCATCATCTTTATCCTCCTCCTCATTATCATCATTGCCATCGTCAACATAGTCGTCACCGTCGCCATCATCATGATCATCATCATGATCATCATCATCATCATCATCATCATCATCATCATCACCATCATCGCCACCATCATCGTCGTCGTCGTCATCACCTCCACCACCACCACCACCATCACCATCATCATCACCACCAACACACCAACACACCACTATCACCATCATCATCATCATCATCATCATCACCACTACCACCACCACCAACCATCACCACCACCACCACCATCATCATCATCATCATCACCAACACCACCAACACCACAACTACACCACCATCATCATCATCATCATCATCATCACCACTACCACCACCACCAACACCATCACCACCACCACCACCACTACCACCATCACCACCCTCACCACCACCACCATATCACCATCATCATCATCACATCATCATCATCATCATCACCACCACACCAACACCACCACAACACCATCACCACCCTCACCACCACCACCATATCACCATCACCATCATCATCACCAACACCACCAACACCACCACTACCGCCATCACCACCATCATCATCAACACCATCATCACCATCATCATCAACACCAACACCACCACTACCACCATCACCACCCTCACCACCCCCCCATCACCCACCACCATCACCACCACCACCATCACCACCACCATCACCACCACCACCACCACCCTCACCACCACCATCACCACCACCACCACCACCACCACCAGCACCACCATCATCACATCATCATCACATCACCACCACCACCCCCACCACCACCACCCATCATCACCACACCACCACCACCACCACCACCCCACCACCACCACACCACCACCACCACCATCACCATCACCATCACCACCACCACCATCACCACCACCACCACCATCACCACCACCACCACCACCACCACCACCATCATCATCACCACCATCACCAGCACCATCACCACCACCACCATTACCACCACCACCACCATCATCACCACCACCACCATCACCACCACCATCACCACCATCATCACCACCACCATCACCACCAGCACCATCATCATCATCATCACCCTCGCCCTGTGAGGCACAAAGCGCAGAGCACATCATCAAAACATAACGCGCATCAATTATTATGATGCCGATCTGCTGACACATTTTCATACAAACCCATGCCCTGTTCTATTCGCCATACAAACCCATGCCCTGTTCTGTTCGCCATACAAAGCGTGCACGCAATCGCTCCATACATTCTCTCCACCTCCACCACCCCCTCCCCCCCCCTTCCGTCACAAGCACGCCCACACGCACGCAAGGAAACGCACACATGCACACACATACACACACACACACACACACACACACACACACACACACTTAACCGTCTAATAACACTTTTTGGTGGAAGAACGTTAAACTGAAGAACTAACACACACACACACACACACACACACGCACGCGCGCACGCACGCACGCTCACACACGTACGCACACACGCACAAACACATACACACACATACACACACACACTCACACACACTCTCTCTCTCTCTCCTCTCTCTCTCTCTCTCTCTCTCTCCCTCTCTCTCTCTCTCTTGTGATGAATATTCAAAAATGGGTGAGGTAATTTCTTGGTGTTATTATTGCTGATACATTTTTTCATAGGTATATACGTTGATAGTAATGTGTTCATAACAATTTATGACATATACGCCCACTGCGTACACCCATCATTCCTTTGTATTATGGCCTAAGGCCGATGTACAGTAAAAGTCTGAAGTCTGATTCTCTCTCTCTCTCTCTCTCTCCCTCTCTCTCTCTCTCTCTCTCTCTCTCTCTCTCTCACACACACACTCACTCACACACACGCACGCATACACACACTCTCTCTCTCTCTCTCTCTCTCTCTCTCTCTCTCTCTCTCTCTCTCTCACACACACACACACACACACACACACACACACACACAGAGGTGAACAAAAAACTCCAATAGTCTTAGGTTCAATTCCACCCCAACACACACACACACACTCACTCTCTTCTCTCTCTCTCTCTCTCTCTCTCTCTCTCTCTCTCTCTCTC
>CM054160.1:37398023-37400523 GCA_028751875.1 Rapana venosa | reverse complement strand
AAAGCTCCATTCCCTCGTATTTGCGATGAGGTTTTTCAGCAAATAAGATCCTGGCATTAAGCATTTTAAATGGGAGGCTGGATACTTTTTGCAATCTATCCTTTATGCTTTCTGTTTTTTTCTTTTTTGTGTGCTCTATTTTGCTGACGTACTCATGTGTATGCAGTACATGCAAGTTTGTAAGAAGATATGCTAATGCCTCAAGTTTAAGCTTTTTACATAGAGGTGTTAAAGTGTGCAGGTTCTTCCATACTCCTGACACCATGCGTGTTAGCTCAGAAAAATACAAGGGAAAAAATTCAAACGCTGTCGAAGTGAAGTTTAGCATAAGAAATCGTGAATGCTTGTGTTATGGAAATGTTGCCAACATTTTTGTGTTATTTGATTGTGAAAATGTTGATAACATTTTTTTTTAAAATTATATGAGTGCAGAAGTGTAAAACCTTTCTTATTCTTTTTCTCTGAAAAAAGTCTCTGTATATTGTGTTCAATAATTTGGTGGGTGTGTGTGGGGAGGGGAAGGAGGGTGGAGGGCACACACACGTGCTGTGTGTGTGTGTGTGTGGGTGTGTGTGTGTGTGTGTGTGTGTGAGTGTGCGCGCGCGCGCGTATGTGCGTTTGCAAGCACGTGCGTGGAGGGGGGGGGGGGACATGTGTACACCCACACGACCACATAATGCTTGTCTTACTACTAGTTTGTTCGCTAAACAAAAAACGCTGTTGAGGTGAGCCATTGACAACAAGACAACCCACCAAATACTCGTATTTGCAATGAGGTTTTTTAGCGGATAAAAAAAACCCTGACATTAAACATGTCATGGGAGGCTGGAGACCTCCTATAATCTCTCCTTTTTTTCATTCCTTTGCTCTAAAATAGAGCACAAAAAAGGAAGAAAAATATGTATGCATCCCACGCAAGTTTGTAAGAAAATATGCTAATACCTCAAGTTTCAGCTTTTTACACAGAGATGGTAATGTGCGGATGTCTTTCAATACTCGTGACACCACAAGTGTTAGCTGAGAAAAATACCAGAAAAAATCAAACGTTTTCGAAATTAAATCTAGTATAAGAAATTGCTAATGCTTGTGTGATGGAAATGTTGATGACACGTTTTTATATTATTTTATTGTGAAAATGCTGATCACATTTTTGGGGGTATTTTTTACTGTGAAAATGTTGCTAACTTTTTTTAAAAATTATTTGCGAAAAAGTTGATAACATTTTTGGTATTATTTGATTGTGAAAATATTGACATTTTGGGGTATCAATTGAGTGACAGAGTATAAAACATGTCTTACTCTTTTTTTGCTGAATAATTCTCTATCAATTTCAATAATAATAATTTGATGTGTGTCTATACCCCCTAGTCGTCTATGTCATTGCAGTTTAAAGTATCACTTGTCAATTAGCCTTCTTTATCTCTCCCTGTCTTCATGTCAGTAATTTCACATAACTGCGCATAATTCCAGTAGTTGCCTGTGTGTTTGATGGTTCAATATATGCATGGCATTTCTTCCCTGCAGCCCCACCTCATGGTTTGACGTCCAGCTTCCTCTGGCTGTAATTCTATATTTGCACATGATTGCGCATAATTTGTTAATTGCCTGCGTATTTGATAACTTCAAGCGTGCGTGCGTGTTTGCGTATGTGTGTGGGTGCGTGTGGTTGTGTGTGTGGGTGTGTGTGTGTGTGTGGGGGGGGGTTGTGTGTGTGTGGGGGGGGGTGAGTGTGAGAGAGAGAACAAGAGAATAAAACAAAACTAAACAATAAAACAAAAATAAAACGATCAAGAATATGAAAAATAAAGAAAGACGATAGATAGAAAATAATAAAGCATCAGAAATGGATAGTAATACCAAAATGCGTACCTCACTTTTCTTTGTTTTGTTTCACTATAAGACATAACTCAAATAACTCCAGCTTCCTGAAATCGGAATGCGGCTACCTTCATGGTGGACAGAAACACACACACATACACACACACACACACACACACACACACACACACACACACACACACACAAATCTCACCATTGGTGAACCTCGGAGCTCTAGCTAAGGAACAACAACAAAAATACCCACACCAGCGCTGTGTTCGACAGTTCTAGAAACGCAAACAGGTGAAACTGTCAGCGCACGTCATAGAACCCACGGCAACGACCGGATCGGTTGTATCCAACAGTTGTATCCTAAAGCTCCTTTCAGCGGCGAACATTGGCCCCGGACAGAATCTGTGTCAGTTATTGATGTCAGAAAAACACCAAAGCCTACACTAACATGATGGGATGTTTCTATTCTATTCTTTTATATCGAGGATAATAGAATAAGCACTCATGTGCTTTTTTACATCCAGTCCCCGTGTGTATGCGGTTTTTGTTAATTCTGTCATCTGTTCTCACCGGCACACAATGGCCTACTCTTACGAAAAGCGGAACAGGGTTTAACGTGTGCGCAAGATGTTCTGCGTGCGTTCGCACACGGGACCTCGGTTTATAGTCT
>CM054160.1:37390523-37393023 GCA_028751875.1 Rapana venosa | reverse complement strand
ACACTGCTATCCCTTTCTTCGAATACTGCTATCCCCTTCTGTCAACACTGCTATCCCCTTCTGTTAACACTGCTATCCCCTTCTGTCAACACTGCTATCCCATTCTGTCAACACTGCTATCCCCTTCTGTCAACACTGCTATCTCCTTCTGTCAACACTGCTATCCCCTTCTGTCAACACTGCTATCCCCTTCTGTCAACACTGCTATCCCCTTCTGTCAACACTGTTATCCCCTTCTGTCAACACTGCTGTCCTCTTCTGTCAACACTGCTATCCCCTTCTGTCAACACCGCTATATCCTTCTGTCAACACTGCTATCCCCTTCTGTCAACACTGCTATCCCCTTCTGTCAACACTGCTATCCCCTTCTGTCAACACTGCTATCTCCTTCTGTCAACACTGCTATCCCCTTCTGTCAACACTGCTATCCCCTTCTGTCAACACTGCTATCCCCTTCTGTCAACACTGCTGTCCCCTTCTGTCAACACTGCTATCCCCTTCTTCGAATACTGCTATCCCCTTCTGTCAACACTGCTATCCCCTTCTGTCAACACTGCTATCCCCTTCTGTCAACACTGCTATCCCCTTCTGTCAACACTGCTATCCCCTTCTGTCAACACTGCTATCCCCTTCTGTCAACATTGCTATCCTCTTCTTCCAACACTGCTATCCCCTTCTGTCAACACTGCTATCCCCTTCTCTCAACACTGCTATCCCCTTCTCTCAACACTGCTATCCCCTTCTGTCAACACTGCTATCCTTTTCTGTCAACACCAATGTCCCTTTTGTCAACACTAATATCCCCTTCTTTCATCAACACTAATATCCCCTTCTGTCAACACTGCCATCCCAGACTGTCAACACCGCTATATCCTTCTGTCAACACCGCTATATCCTTCTGTCAACACCACTATCCCCTTCTGGCATCAACACTGCTATCCCATTCTGTCAACACCTCTATATTCTTTTGTCAACACCGCTATATCCTTCTGTCAACACCACTATATCCTTCTGTCAACACCGCTATCCCCTTCTGTCAACACTTTTATCCCCTTCTGTCAACACTGCTATCCCCTCACAATGACTGTCAACACTTTCACAATGACTTGATAAAAATTATTTTTTATTCTTTAATTTCGAGGATAATAGGATAATTACTCATGTGCTTTTTTTTATCCATTCCCCGTGTATGTACAGGTTGTTTTTTTCGTAAATTTTACCATCCGTTCCCACCGGCACACAATAGCCTACTCTTTCGAAAAGCGGAACGGGTTTGAACGCGTGCAGAAGATGTTCTGCGTGCGTTTGCACACGGGGACCGTGGTTTATAGTCTCATCCGAAGGATTTTTTGGGAAGAGTGGAGTCGGCACTGATGTTAACTCCAGAGGCAAAATCCTCTTGAGCGAGATTCGAACCCGGGTCAGTAGATTATGAGCGCAATGCGCATCACTCTAACCACCGGGCTGTCCCGTCCCCCTTCTCTTATTGACACTGCTACCCCCCTTCCTCCTCGCAGCCAATGAAGGTGCCTCCTTTTCTGCGTCAAATCACACCCCCCAGTAATCATAACTGACGTTTGATAATCAGTCTTTTTTGTGAGGAAATAATCATACACGATAACTGACGTGCTCTCATTGATAAGAGTGTAGGGGAATGATTTTGACCTTGTGTGCACGAGCGCGCGCGCGCGCGTGTGTGTGTGTGTGTGTTTGTGTGTGTGTGTGTGTGTGTGTGGTGTGTGTGTGTGTGTGTGTGTGTGTGTGTGTGTGTGTGTGGTGTGTGTGTGTGGTTGTGTGCTTCTGTGTGTGTGTCTATGTGTGTGTGTTTGTGTGGTTGTGTGCTTCTGTGTGTGTGCCTGTGTCTGTGTGTGTGTGTGTGTGTGTTGGGGTGTAGGAGAGGGAGGGGGAAGGGTTGTTTTATGTGTGTTGGGGGGTAGGGATTTTTGTATGTATGTGAGTGTGTCTGTGTGTAAGGGCGGAGAGGGTAAGGGTAGTTTTGTGTGTTGGTAGGTAGGGGGTTAAGTGTGAGTGTATGTTTGTGTGTGGGGGAGGGGGGGTGGTCGGGGAGGGGTATGGAAGGGGGGAAAGGGTTGTTTTATGTGTTGGGGGAAGGGGTTTGTGTGCGTGTGTGTGTGTGTGTGTTTGCGCGCGCGCGCAGATATGTATGTGTTCCTGTATGTATGTGTGAATTATTGCTGTCTTGAATGATAATTCAAGGATACTGCCTCTGAATGGATAGAGCAGTGAGCCTCCATCCGACAGTCCATGGAATTCTTGGTTCGAATCTTGGACATTGGTTTCTGGTAAATCGAGGATTGTGAATTTATCCTCTCTAGATTCTTCTTGAAATACAGACTAGCCACAGTACCTGAATGTCTTGTGTGTGTTTATGCATGCAGAAGATCAGATATGCAGGTTAAATAAGTGTAGAATGGAATGTTTATAACAATCTGAAATGTATTTTTCTTGTGTCTTGTGAGATAATTATAGGTATCAATGT
>CM054160.1:37368023-37370523 GCA_028751875.1 Rapana venosa | reverse complement strand
GGGGTATTTTGGGGGGTGTTTTCTCAAGGGGAGTGTTTTCTCAAGGGGGGTGTTTTCTTTTTGGGGGGTCACGGGAAAGGAGCTGGGGGAGGGGGTCTCGGCGGGTATGGGGGGGGGGGGGGGTGATGGTGTAAGCTTTGTTTAAAAAAGAATGGTTTTTGCTATGAGAGAAAAACGAAATTTTCTTTGGCAATAAAAAGAAAAGGAAAAAGAACATAATTATGATGTGCAATAACCCAACCGCCATGCCTGCACATATCCGCGCAAAGGCGCTCGTACACACACACACACACACACACACACACACACACACACGCGCGCGCGCGCGCGCGCACACACACACACACACACACACATACTCCACTCACACACACACACACACACACACACACACACACACACACACACACATACACACGATTTCATATCTTTTCTGTGATGAAAATTTCTCGAGGATTTATATTCCAATTTTGCCCGGGTGGGGATAACTAGCTGTAGGGGTCATTGCGGGTGACTGCACCGGCTGCGATGTCTAAATCTGAACAATTGGCCTCTAAGACATAACTCAACGGACGTGTTGGAAGCTAATGATAAAGAAATAATGAAGGATGCCTTTCTAATAATAATAATAATAATAATAATAATAATATATGGAATTTATTCAGCGCTATATCTTGCACACAAAAAAACCCAAATCAAAGCGCTTTCATTCATCCTAGTCTTTCACATGCAGCCCGTTACAATTAATAATTTTTACAAATTCAAATGTATACATACACAAACACGCGCGCGCGCAGCCATGCGCGCGCACATACACACACAAACACACACACAGACACACAGACACACACACACGCACACACACACACACACATGTTGTACACTCCGCAGGGTGATGTTGGGGAGGGGGTGGGGATTGGTTGTTGAGGGAAGGGACAGAAATGGGAAGAAACAAGAGGAGAGAATCTTAGGTTTGAAATAAATGTGTCCTGAGACCGGATTTAAAAGCGTCATAAGTAGGCTTTTGGCGAAGAGAGATAGGGAGGCCATTCCAGATCGATGGACCAGAAACAGAGAAAGAGCGACGGCCAACGGTGGACTGGTTGAATCTAGGTATTCTTAAGCAGAACCTAACCATTCTTTGTCTTTATTTTTTTATCTGTGTGTGTTTGTGTCTGTGTGTGTGTCTGTGTGTATGTGTGTCAGTGTGTGTCCGTGTGATGTGTGTATGTGTGTGTCTGTGTTTCTGTGTGTGTCTGTGTGTGTGTCTGTGTGTGTGTCTGTGTGTGTGCCTGTGTGTGTGTGTGTCTGTGTGTGTGTCTGTCTGTGTGTGTCTGTGTCTGTGTGTATGTGTGTGTGTCTGTGTGTGTGTCTGTGTGTGTGTCTGTGTGTGTGTGTGTGTGTGTGTGTGTCTGTCTGTCTGTCTGTCTGTCGGTCTGTCTGTCTGTCTCTCTCTCTCTCTCTCTCTCTCTCTCTCTCTCTCTCTCTCTCTCTTCTCTCTCTCTCTCTCTCTCTCTCTCTCTGTGTCGTTGAAATCAATGCATACTCCACTTTCCCCAACAGTTCAGATGAGACTATAAACCGAGGCCCCGTGTGCGAACGCATGCAGGACATCTTGCGCACACGTTAAATACTGTTCCGCTTTTCGAAAAAGTAGGCTATTGTGTCCTGGTTGGAACAGATTACAAAATTGCACAAGAGTGTTTATTCCATTATCCTGGATATAAAAGAATTTTTTTTTTAAGATTTAAAGAAAATAAAATGGTCACCACAGCTGTTCGAGCGTGGTTACCAATTGGATGGGTGACCGTTTTCGCGCCTTGGCTTCAGTACAGTTCCCCCAGTTCACCCAGCTGTTAATGGGTACCTGCCCTCTTTAGGGTCAGGGAAGGTAAAGCAGCGAGGGAGAGGAGATGGGCGCCACCCTCAATATTCTGGCCCCTTGAGAAGTTGAGGTCTCTGATGCCTCTCTCCCCTACGACCACATAGGTTATGGGACACTTTTACCTTTTTCTTTATAGCACACTGACCGAGACGTTTATGTAATTATAGCTTTGTACTGCAGTTACTGGAGTGGTAGCTCTGGACTAAATTCTTAACTTTCCTGACAGAATCAGGTATCTTCTTGTCTGTGTGAGTGAAGACGTCATAGTTTAGTCACATTGATGGATTTGCACTTATTTTATTTTATTTTATTTTATTCTTTTATACCAAAGATAATGAAATAAGCACTCATGTGCTTTTTTTTACATCCAAACCCCGTGTGTATGCGGTTTTATATATTTTGTCATCTTTTCCCACCGGCACACAATGGCCTACTCTTTCGAAAAGCGGAACAGGATTTAACGTGTGCGCAAGATTTTTCTGCATGCGTTCGCACACGAGGCCTCGGCTTATAGTCTCATCCGAAGGACTTTTGGGGAGAGTAGAGTCTGCACTGATGTTAACTCCAGGGGAAAATATCCCCTTGAACGGGATTCGAACCCGGGTCGTCAGATTG
>CM054160.1:37353023-37363023 GCA_028751875.1 Rapana venosa | reverse complement strand
CGGCACACAATGGCCTACACTTTCGAAAAGCGGAACAGGATTTAACGTGTGCGCAAGATGTTCTGCGTGGTTTCGCATACGGGGCCTCGGTTTATAGTCTCATCCAAAGGACAATCAATCAAAACAACAAAACAATCACTGTGCAATCTTTTACAGTACATTCTTGTTCATTCTTTTATTTCAAAGACCATAGGATAAGCACCCATGTGTGCTTTTTACATCTAGTCCCTGTGCACATACGGTTTTTATAGCTGTTGGCATCCATTCCCAAGAGTCCACGATTTCCAACACTTCTAAAAGACAAAACAGGTTTTAAACGTGTGCACAAGATGTTCCGCATGCATTCACACACACACACACACACACACACACACACACACACACACACACACACACACACACACACCACACACACACGCACACACACACAATTTTAGTTTATAGTCTCATCTGAAGGACGGGTGACAACATTTACAAAATTATATACACACGGAGACTGGATGTAAAAAGCACATCAATACTTTTTCCATTATCCTCAAAATAAGAAAAGTGATAAGAAAAACGTTTTTAAAAAGACTTTCAATGGAATGAATGATGTTAACTCCAGAGGAAACATATTCTCAAACGGGCGTCTCTGTGAGGATTCGAACCTTGGCTCAAACACAGGCTATTAAATTACAAGCTAACCACCGGGCTATCCTGTCCCCCTTGATAGATTGTGTGCAACAAAAAGCACTATTTACTTCGCTATAATTATTATGCACGGAATGAGTCGCCATTTGCTTTGTTGTAGTCGGCACCAAACAATGCGTTTGTTTTACTAGTCTCTGAATGATGGAAGTACTGTTTGGTTTTGGTCTGGCTTTGTCCATAGAGCAATGCAAATAACAGCTGGCTGTGATGTTGGCTCGGGCGAATTGCCTGCAGCAGCAGCAGCAGCAGCAGCAGTCTGTGGTTATAGCACTGCGTTCTGTTGTGTTGAACATCAAAGAGGGGCGCGCTGTGTTGTTTTTGATCGTGGTGTGGTGTGTTGTGTTGTGTTGCGCTTTGCTGTACTGAGTTGTGTTTTATTGTATCGTGTGGTTTTTAGTAATATATTGTATGATAAATATAGTATTGTGTTGTGGTTTATTTGGTAATATATTGTATAATATTGTATTGTATTGCATTGTGTTGTTTTTTGTAATATATTGTATAATATTGTATTGTATTGAATTGTGTTGTTTTGTAATATATTGTATACTATATCATTGTATTGTATTGCATTGTGCTATGTTGAACTGTATTACATTTTGTTCCATTGCGTTGAGTTACATTGCATTGCATTGTGTTGCGTTCCGAGTGAATGGAATTCAACGCAAAAATCGACTTTGTAAACAATGCAACATAAACACGATAGGAGACTAATTTCGCTTTAGAATAGAATGTCGAAAATTTTCTGAGCTTCTGAATAATGTCCTACCTCATAAATATCTGTATCCAAGATCTAAGTCCACATTTTGTAATTTGTTTTCTTCTGACAAAAAGACTTAATTTAGCACATCTAAAGTTAAGACACAGCACGCAAATCCAGCATCACTCAGTCAAGGTTCGAGGGTGCAGTGCTAAAATAACCCTTTCCTTTTACCAAGAAGTCCAAGTGTGGTCAGTTCCTGCTATAGTTAGCACCAGCTGGGATGGGATGGATAGCAGCTGAGAGCAGCTGAAAGTGGGGGGAAACTGACTCCTGGGAAGAGTACAGTTGTTTGACATAGATGAAAAGGTTGATTACATTTCTGTTTCTGTCGAATTCAGTGTTTTAAACGTATTTTGTTAGTGTAAATTATTTATGGTTACAGTTGATTTTGTTTGCTGAAATCCTCCATGCCCCAAGAGGGGTTAAAGACGATTTAAATTTCGAACCTTTCCTTATATGTGTAAGCAGGAGAGATACTCTACACAAATCCCAGACCACTCTCCCCAGAGACAGCTCACTGCTCCAACACCTCACTTTCTCCCTGCCTGTCTACATACATGCGGGACAACGAGACTGCTGGGGCTTTATTTCAACACAATGTAACCTAGAACACCCGCAGTGCATTCTTCCTCAGGTGCTAAAACAGCAGTTGAACGCAGAGCTTCTGTTGTGCCTCTTCACACTAAGGGATCATAGGACATTCTTGTAAACGTTCCCTGTGTTCAGTTTTTACCTTGGGTTCTTTGTCTTTTTTTTTTGGTGGGGGGGTGGGAGGGGGAGGGGGGAGGTGTCCTAGAGACCTTGTGTTTGTACTTGATCAGTGTTCTTGTACTTGATTCACCCCCTACCCCTTCCCGTTTATTTGATCTCCCAAGTCAGTATTTGAGACTTGTTTGATGAATTCCATTCTACATTACCTGAGGTTTGGAAACCATGTCCTTGGCTGCTTTCCTCGCAAAGCGTCGATTGTCACGATTACTAACATTGGTGTGGAGCCACAGAATACAGGAAAAGCTGAAACTGAACAGAGGAGGACGACTACAAAAGTGGCACCACCAGGAAATGAGGAAAACACAGCCCAAAGAGACCGTAGCCTTGAGTGGGATACAGTCACTGCCCCTTTTGATTAGCAGGGGACAACAGTGCAAACAGCAATATCACCTCGGAGACCTTGCAGATTCAGCTCATATCCTTTCCTCATCAGCAGCAATACTTCATATCAGAGCGTAGCGCAGGGAAGGATTAGCTCCCTTGTCCTTCTCCTTCAGCCCTCAGAAAGGGAGATCATACAGCGGCCAGAGAGTGATGGATCACTACAGAGAGCAGGGGTAATGACGGTTGTAACGCCATGTTCCTGATAGCAGTGTTGGTTGAAGCCGTTTGTGGACGCTGCTGTTATATGTTCACGACAGTTCTGTTACAAAGAGATGTATATCTGCAAACTGCATGTTTCTCAATGTATTGCCATACTGACAAATGCCAAAGGGTTTTGGCCATGCCGAAACTCGTTTGACCTATGCCAAAAGTGTTACCGGTCATTTATGAAAATAAAGTACCAAGACCTACAATTATCATAACGTTGTCATCAAGGTTCGAAATGCTATGTTGAGATTGTTTTTTTCGCAATATAACATAGAGCGCATAGCAGCTTGCACTCTTTGAGAAAGGAGTAATCAATTCTTTGAAGCTGAAGTATGGCTGTCTATTTGACAAGGTGCTTAAAAGCTACAAGCTATGCATGCAAACTTGTAAAAAATGGTAAAGGTAAAGGAGTCCTATAACCTATAAGGTCGTAGGGGAGCGAGGCGTCAGAGACCTCACTTCTCTAGGGCCAGCATATTGAGGGTGGCGCCCATCTCCTCTCCCTCGCTGCTTTACCTTCCCTGACCCTAAAGAGGGCAGGTACCCATTTACAGCTGGGTGAACTGGGCGAACTGTACTGAAGCCAAGGTGCGAAAACGGTCACCCATCCAACTGGTAACCACGCTCGACGCTGCTTAACTTGGCTGGGGGAAAGCGAGTGCTCCGACCACTGAGCTATCCCGTCCCCAGTAAAAAATAAAGTGATACAAAAAAACGAAATAAACTTTGCATTTAGAGGTTATTTATGATCTCCCAGTGTTTTTCTAAACTGTACGGGGTGAGGCAGAGTGCATATTCTGCTGTACCCCAACAATCTTAGGTGAAGGATTTCCAACAACACAGCAACACCAGCAACATTCCACATCACCACATCAACCTGGACAGATGCATGCATGTATCTATCATGCATGCCGATGGGGAAGAGTTTCTCACTTTCTCATGACCACTATTGCTGTTGCTGAAACCTCTTCATTTCATTGAGCGCTTTGATTTGTTGCTTTACAAGATTCAGCGCTATATAAATTCCATACATTATTATTTATTTATTATTATTATTATTTTAGTGGGTTTTTTCATTATTTCCCAGACCAGCGAGTTTCCCCAGCCACTCAGATGTGTGGTGAGAAGAAACAAAGAGAAAACGATTGCAGGATCACTGGAGCACTCTGACTGAGCAGCCACTTACAGCTTTGCACTGAGTAACCCTGGCTGCCAGCACTTAACACACTCCCCACTTTGCCCGTGTGGGTTAACTGATGCATTTATTCATTATACAAGATTTCTGTGGCAGCTATGCACGGATGACCTCTTTACAGTTTAACTTCTTTCTGTTCATTTTCCAATTATGGCGCCAAGGTTCACGGATACTGCTGAGATTTCTGTGTCTGCTGTTGCTTCATTTGTGTCCACGTTATTTTCACGGTTTTAAAGTAATTGCCAAGTTTTGACTCTGGGAATAGCGTCTAAACACAATACCAGTGTACATAGTTGTTTTTTGTTGTTCTTTTTTTACCAGTGTATGTTTGTTTATATCGTAATATCTTTTGTCCACCGTTCTTACAAGCACGCTATGGCCTATTCTTCCGTAAAGCAGAACAGATTATATCATGTGCACAAGATGTTCTGCTAACGTTTGCAACACAGGATCTTGATTGATATTCTCCTCCAAAGGACTTCTAAGGGAGTTGAATCACTAACGATGTTATCGGAGACGGGATGGTCTAGTGGTTAGAACATTGTGCTCGCAATCTGACGACCCGGGTTCGAATCCCGTTCAATGGGATTTTTTTTCCCCCTGGAGTTGACATCAGTGCAGACTCCACTCTTCTCAAAAATCTTTCGGATGAGACTATAAACCGAGGCCCTGTGTGCGAACGCACGCAGAACATCTTGCGCACATGTTAAATCCTGTTCCGCTTTTCGTAAGAGTAGGCCATTGTGTGCCGGTGGGAACAGATTACAGAATTTACAAAACGGCATACACACGATAACTAGATGTACAAAAAAAGCACATGAGTGCTTATTCCATTATCTTCAATATAAATGAATAAGATTTTTTTAATTAAACAAACATATATAATGCATTTATTACGACGTTTGCTTACTGATATTTTTTGGGAAAGAAGTTAAACCTCCAGAGAGCATAGGATGTCGATCATAAGTAACAGCGTCGATCGCAAAGATGGTGTTAGATATACAGGACTACTAAGTTGTAAACCATCTGTCCAGACTCTTTGCAGGTAAGTGCGAGAAATGTCTTTATAAAACACCCTAAAGCTCGTACCTACTTTATTCCAACCTACCTCTTCTCTCCCCTCTCGCAGACTAAAATGTTTCCTGGATTCTTACAAGAAGATTCATTCCCAGATTAGGAGGGATAAGGAAGTGGATTAGCAATACGAGTCTAGTATAGAGACTGTCTGCTCCTCCTGCCTGTCAGTGTTCTATTTTATATTTATATATATTCTCTCCCTCATTGTCTCTGTCTGTCTGTCTATCTAATTGTCTGTCTCTCTCTCTCTCTGTCTCTCTCTGTCTCTCTCTGTCTCTCTCTGTCTCTCTCTCTCTCTCTCTCTCTCTCTCTCTCTCTCTCTCTCTCTCTCTCTTTCGCTCTCTCCTTTCTCTCCCCCCCCTCCTCTCTCTCTCTCTCTCTCCCCTCTCTCCTCTCTCTCTCTCTCTCTCTCTCTCTCTCTCTCTCTCTCTCTCTCTCTCTCTCTCTCTCTCTCTCTCTTTGTCATCATCTTCATCGCTGTCGTTTTTTATGATCATCTTCGGCACTGCAATCGTCATCACTACCCCGCATAGAAGAACATCATTTTCTCTATTATGTGGATCGGTGGTCTAGAGGTAACGCGCCTGTCTAGAAAGCGAAAAGTCCGGGTCTGAAGTGTGCGGCGGTTCGTACCCCGTTTGGACCGGAAACTTTTCCCCCATCCATTAGACCATGAGTGGTGGTCTGGGCGCTAGTCTTTCGGATGAGACGATAAACCGAGGTCCCGTGTGTTACACGTAATTATTTAGCGCACGTAAAAAAACCCACGGCAACAAGAGAGTTGTCCCTGGCAAAATTCTTAGAAAAAAGCAACTCTGATAGGGAAACAAATACAGTTGCACACATAAAAAAAAGAAAAAAAGGGTGGCGCAGCGCTTGTGGCGACGCGCTCTCCCGCTCTCCCCGGGGAGAGCAGCCCGAATTTCACGGAGAAATCTGCCGTGACTTAAAGTGGTATGAAATGAAATCTGAGCGCTTTGATTTGTTGCTTTACAAGATTCAGCGCTATATAAATTCCATACATTATTATTATTCATTATCATTATTATTACTACCACTACTACTACTACTACTACTACTACTACTACTACTACTACTACAACATTGGCGTCGACGATAGCGACGACATTACTACCTTCTTGTTCTTTATGTATTTGTATATTCTTGGTGTATTTTCTCTCTTTTGTCGTTTGCTTTACTCTTTTCCTTTCCATTTTGTTTTCTTTCTTTCAAACATATTGCTTTGCTTCTGGTGTTTATACTTTTTTC
The DNA here is from genome assembly GCA_028751875.1 of Rapana venosa. Classification (NCBI taxonomy): domain Eukaryota; kingdom Metazoa; phylum Mollusca; class Gastropoda; order Neogastropoda; family Muricidae; genus Rapana; species Rapana venosa. The sequence goes on along the minus strand of CM054160.1, from coordinate 37,356,664 downwards.
CCTTTTGAGGGCTGAACGAAAAAAACGTCATTGTACTTAATCTATTACTCTCTTTAAATAAAACTTCGTAATTTCGTGTCAGGAACTGATTAACTCAGCTGGTGGATTGGGGATGAACAGAACAGCAGGTTTAAGAGGCTGCCTCAGCGAGAAAATATAGGAGGGAAAAGTATACCTGACTGATGACAGTCCTGCAAGAGAAATCCCATTGTATTGTACTGTACTGTATTGTATTATATTGTATTGTATTGTATTGTGTTGTATTGCGTTGCATTGCAGTTTAGCTGAGTGGAGTGGAGTGGAGTGTGGAGTGGAGTGGAGTGGTAGTGGAGTGGAGTGGAGTGGAGTGGAGTGGAGTGACTGGAGTGTTGTGTAGTGTAGTGTTGTGTAGTGTAGTGTTGTGTTGTGTAGTGTGGTGTGGTGTAGTGTAGTGTAGTGTAGTATAGTGTAGTGCAGTGTAGTGTAGTGCAGTATGTAGTGTAGTGTAGTGTAGTGTAGTGTAGTGTAGTGTAGTGCAGTGTGTAGTGCAGTGCAGTGCAGTGCAGTGCAGTGCAGTGTAGTGTAGTGTAGTGTAATGTAGTGTAGTATAGTGTAGTGTAGCGCAGTGCAGTGCAGTGCAATGTGTAGTGTAGTGTAGTGTAGTGCAGTGCAGTGTAGTGTAGTGTAGTGTAGTGTAGTATACCACTTTAAGGCACAGCAGATTTCTCGGCATGAAATTCGTACTGCTCTTCCCGGGGAAAGCGCGTCGCCACAAGAGCAGCGCCACCCTTTTTTTCTTTTTTCCTGTCTGCAACCGTATTTGTTTCCCTATCAGAGTGGCTTGTTTTCTAAATGTTGTTCTACTTTATTTAAAGTAAAGAAAATTTTATATTAATTTGGGTTTTGGATACAGTAACTGAGCACCAGAACAATGAGCTAATCCTAACAACTCTGAAGTCTAAGATGTCTGTAAACAAACCTCAGAGCTGTCTCATGAATTGAGTACAAGGACGGCATTGATCTTCCAGGATCAAAATATATGCAGACATAATTATCAGTACCAGAATATTACATGGACATAGGTAAGACCCCAGAATTCGTGTAAGTGGTCAGTGGACTCTTGAGTCAAGGTTTCCACAAACATGCTGTATTCATCATTTGCTGGCTAGAAGTTTTGGCAGGTGTATTGTGGTGTGTGAGGACCATTTCGAAAGTGGTGGATCGGTGGTCTAGAGGTAACGCGCCTGTCTAGAAAGCGAAAAGTCCGGGTCAGAAGTGTGCGGTGGATCGAATCCCGTTTGGACCCCAAAACTTTTCCCCCATCCATGAGACCATGAGTGGTGGTCTGGGCGCTAGTCATTCGGATGAGACGATAAACCGAGGTCCCGTGTGTTACTCAAAAGTATTCAGCGCACGTAAAAGATCCCACGGCAACAAGAGAGCTTTCCCTGGCAAAATTCTTGGAAAAAGTCACTCCGATAGGGACACAAATACAGAACCCGCCCCACCCCAACCCCCCAAAAAGGGTGGCGCTGCTCTTGTGGCGACGCGCTCTTCCCGGGGAGAGCAGCCCGAATTTCACGCAGAGAAATCTCGTGACTTAAAGTGGTACAAATAAATAAGATATGGTACTATCAGAGGAGGACTGAAAACTGAAAACGATCTCTACTGCTCTACAGTCACTGATGCTGGTAGGAGCTCCACGCAATGCCACCAGGGTTCACCATCTTTCTCTGTCTCTGCTGAGTTCTACCATCTCCTGTAGCCCTCCTCCCAGACCACTGACCTCAGTGATGTTGGCAATGTAGGATGTTGGTGGTCTTTCTTTTCTTTCTGTCATAACCTCACCTACAAAATTGGGAAAAAGTAACCGAAAAGCAAACACACAAGCAAACACAAACCAAATAATCAGAGCCTATAATTATGTTCAAAACGTTGACTGACAGTTACTAAGATTGTGCCATACCACTGGCATACACGCGCGTACGTGCGCGCGCGCAACACACACACACACACACACACACACACACACACAGATAGACACAGAAAATGACACGCACACACAGATGGACATAAGAACAGACAGACAGAGATACAAACAGACAGACGGAGATACAGACAAACAGACATTCAAAGACAGACAGAAATAACGGTTGTATCCTTAAAAGCTCTGCGCAATGAAACAACACAGATTGTTTCCCCTGCTCCCATTCAGTTCAGGGAAAAAAACAAATCTCTGTTCGTTCTGCTTTGGCCTTTAGAGAAGAGAAGAGAGCAGACAGCAGTTCCTTGTCGTCCTTGTTGGCTCTGGCAAGCCGACAGTTGCAGCCTGTCCTGCTCTGTCCTGTCCTCAGACACACACCAGTCCCTGGATAACAGGCTGTACAACAGGCTGCTGTTTGGGCACAGATTATCTCCCTTAAGCTTCCCATTTTATCTCCCTTAAGCTTCCCATTTTTATCTCCCATATGCTTCCCATTTTGGGCCGTTGGAGAGACACATTTGTTGTACAGATATGTGAGAATTAGACATATAACAAGTCAGAAGAGATGTTGTTGTATTTTGAAGGTAAACTGCTTCATGGAAGAAAATCTGTTTCGGGGTTTAAAGCAAAATTGTGTTCATTCAGAACATCGCAATGCATGGCATGAGTACAACAATCAACGCTTATCTGTTAGATCTTGCAGATTTTTTAGGTTGTATAGATCCTCTGTTCTTATAGAGCGTTTTAAGAAAAACTGTCAAGAATTGTTCGTAGATATCAGAAGAAGAGGGTAGCATGAACTGTACAATTCTAATTTCATGATTGTGTACAGCTGTAAATAGGTACCTGCCCTCTTTAGGGTCAGGGAAGGTAAAGCATCAAGGGAGAGGAGATGGGCGCCGCCCTCAATATGCTGGCCCCTAGAGAAGTGAGGTCTCTGACGCCTCGCTCCCCTATGACCTTATAGGTTATAGGAACACCTTTACTTCAAAACCAGTATTTGTTTGGGGAATAAACCCTGCCCAAACAATCGCCATTTCTTGTGGGGTAGAGTCTGCAAACCCAGAAATTGCTGTTCGTTTCTCTAGACTCCCACAAGATGAAATTACTGTTTGCCTTGGCTTGTCCCTATACACAGGCCAACGCAAATAGGAGCTGGATGCCATGTTGGCGCAGGCAAATTGGCAGGCAGCTCCAGACAGAACTCGTGCTGCTGCTTTGTGTTGTGGTATGGTGTAGTATGCGCTTTGATTTGTCTTTGCAAGATATAGCGCTATATAAGTTCCATTTATTGTTGTTGTTATTGTTATTATTATTATTGTGTTGTGTTGTGGTATGGTGTAGTGTTGTGGGATGGTGTAGTGTTGTGGTATGGTGTAGTGTTGTGGTATAGTGTAGTGTTGTGGTATGATGTAGTGTTGTGGTATGGTGTAGTGTTGTGTTGTGGTATGGTGTAGTGTTGTGGTATGGTGTAGTGTGGTATGGTGTAGTGTTGTGGTATGGTGTAGTGTTGTGTTGTGGTATGGTGTAGTGTTGTGGTATGGTGTAGTGTTGTGGTATGGTGTAGAGTTGTGGTATGGTGTAGTGTTGTGTTGTGGTGTGTTGTGTTGTGGTGTGTTGTGTAATGGTGTAGTGTGGTATGGTATGGTGTAGTGTGGTATGGTATGGTGTAGTGTGG
>CM054160.1:37333023-37338023 GCA_028751875.1 Rapana venosa | reverse complement strand
CCAAGGAAACCAAAAACAAAAAACCACCACACACAACGGAACATTACAAACTTGTGTGTGATGAAATCACTGTTCGCTCCCTTCGGTTATCAGGAAAAGAACAGTGCAAATACCAATTCAATCTTGGAGGAGCTGGTTTGGAAGGAAATGGCGCAGACAGCCCATATCCCTTCCCCCATCAATAGCACGACTTCATATCGCAGGCATTGCTGGGAACAGATTAGCTAGCTCTGTCGTCCCTTTGTTTCTTTGGGTTTTTTTTTCTTTTCAGTGTTTTTTTTTGCCGTGAAAGAGAGAGAGAGGGAGGGAGGTGAGGGTGGAGAGGAAGGAAGGAGGGAGGAGAGAAAGAGAGAGAGAGAGAGAGAGGGGGGGAGAGACAGATACAGAGACACAGAGAGAGACAGACAGAGAGAGAGACAGAGAGAGACAGAGAGACAGACAAAGAGACATATACACAGGCAGAGAGACAGAGAGAGAGACACACAGAGACAGGGAGAGAGACAGAGACAGAGATAGACAAAGAGACAGAGACAGAGAGACAGAGAGACAAAGAGACAGAAGAGACAAAGAGAGAATTTACAAAATACGAAATTTTATTTACTGAGGGTAGTAGATTAAATACAGCGACTTGTTTTTAATCCAGCCGAGAGAGAGAGACAGACAGACAGACAGAGAGAGACAGAGATACAGAGACAGACAGAGAGACAGACAGACAGACAGAGACAAACAGAGAGACAAAGAGAGAATTTACTACTGAGGGTAGTAGATTAAATACAGGGACTTTTTTTTAATCCAGCCAGAGAGTGAGAGAGAGACAGACAGTCAGTAGAGACTGAGGACAGTCAGAGCCAGACAGGACAGACTGGACCAGAGAGGCAGAAAGAGAATTTACAAGAAATACAAATGGTATTTATGAGGGGTACTAGATTAAATAGTGACTTTTTTAAAACCAGCCACAGAGAGAGAGGCGAGGGGAGAGGAGCGAGAGAGAGATGAGAGAGAGAGAGAGAGAGAGAGAATGGAGCGACAGACAGAAGCAGACAGACAGAGCTGGACAGGACAGAGAGAGAGAAAGAGAGAGAGAGAGAGAGAGAGATGAGAGCGAGGAGAGTGAATTGAGAGAGAGTGAGAGAGAGAGAGAGAGAAGAAGAAGAGAAGGAAGACGAAGAACACAACAACAACAAGAACAGAAGAAGAATGAAGAAGAACCAGAAACAAGAACAAGAAGAAGAGAGCAAGAAGAGCAAGAAGAAGAAGAACAAGAAAAGAACAAGGAGAACAAGACAGAAGAAGAAAAAGAAAGAAAGAAAAGAAACAAGAAACAGAAGAAGAACAACAACAAGAAGAAAAAAAAAAACAGGGGGGAAGAAAAAAAAAGGAGAAGAAGAAATAGATTGGATGTATGAGATTGAAAAGCATGAAATCAGTTCAGGAGATTATGGAAACGAATATAAGTACTAGGGAGAGATAGAGAGGAGGGGGGGGGGGAGACATACAAACAGAGAGACTGCGATAGCGGACAGAGAGGACCGAGACACACAGACAGAGACAGACAGCGGACAAGACAGCCAGCAAAGCGAGAGAGAGAGAGAGAGAAGGAGAGAGAGAGGAGAGAGAGAGAGAGGACCGGGACAGAGTGAGAGAGAAGAGAGAGCGAGAGAGAGAGCAGCCAGACAGACAGACAGACAGGACATACAGAGAGAGCGAGAAGAGAGATAGAGATTGAGAGAGATAGGGAGAGAGAGAGAGGAGAGAAGAGAGAGAGATAGAGAGAAGGCAGAAGAAGAAGAAGAAGTAGAAGGAGAAGAAGAAGAAGAAAAGAAGAAGAAGAAACAAGAAGAACAGAAGAAGATCAGATTAACAAGACGGACAAGAAGAAGAGAAGAACAAGAACAAGAACAAGAAGAACAAGAGAACAAGAAGAAACAAGAACAAGACAGAAGAACAAGAAGAAAGGAGAAGAAGAATATATGGTTGTAAGGAGATTGAAAAAGCAATGAAATCACTTAGGAGATTAGGAAACGCATCTTAGGGAGAGATAGAGAGGAGGGTGGGGGTAGGGAGACATACCAAACAGAGAGACAGAGATATAGGGACAGAGAGAACCGAGACACCACAGACAGAGACAGACAGAGACAGACAGACAGAAACAGAGAGAGAGAGAGAGACCGGGACAGAGATAGAGAGGAGAGAGGGACACACACACAACACACACAACACCACACCACACACACACACACACACAACTCACAGTTTGACTTGGATTGACTTGATTCACACACACACACACATGTCACACAAGGAAGCCCTTCGGGATGAGGACTACAAACCGAGGCCCCCTTGTTCGAACGCATGCAGGACATCGTGCGACACGTTAAATCTATGTTCCGCTTTTCGGAAGAGTATGCCCTTGTGTGCTGTGGAAACAGATTGACTACATTCGCAAAAACAGCATACACACGGGGGACTGGTTTGGTAAAAAAAAAAGCACTTAAGTGCTTATTACATTATCCTCACGATATAAAGAATCAATAAATAAAATCAGTAAATAATAATGAACAAGCGTGTGAATCAATATGGATGAGAGAGAGAGATGGGGGGGGGGGTGGAGGGAAGCATAAGCATGTGCTTAGTGACCATGTTCTTTTCATCACAGCTGTCAGCGGTGATATGTAATAACAACAAATCAGATTCACAACCAGACAGATCACGTTTACACTGCACCACAGTCGTGTAAAGTAGAAGTATATGTTAGCTTGCATGTTTGACATGTTTTGTCATATTTACATCGATAACAACTCGTGTTTCATCCAATCAACAAAATGTGAGCAGTGCCTACCCAGACATCCTTTATTCTTTTATTTCAAGAATGATGGAATAAGCACTCGTGTGGTTGTGGTTTTTTTACATTCAGTTCTCGCGTGTCTGCAGGTTTATTTATTTATTTATTTATTTATTTATACCACTTTAAGTCACGAGATTTCTCTGCGTGAAATTCGGGCTGCTCTCCCCGGGGAGAGCACGTCGCCACAAGAGCAGCGCCACCCTTTTTTTTTCTTTTTTTTTTGTCTGCAATGTATTTTTTCCCCTATCAGAGTGGCTTTTTTTTTAAGAATTTTGCCAGGGACAACTCTCTTGTTGCCGTGGGTTCTTTTTCGTGCGCTGCATAATTTTCTGTAAAAACACGGGACCTGGGTTTATCGTCTCATCCGAAAGACTAGCGCCCAGACCACCACTCATGGTCTAATGGATGGGGGAAAAGTTTCGAGCCCAGACGGGATACGAACCCGGACTTTTCGATTTCTAGACAGGCGCGTTACCTCTAGACCACCGATCCACTTTGGGCATGTTGTCATTCATTCCCATTTGTGTGATATGATGTGATGTGATGTGATGTGATGTGATGTGATGTGATGTGATATGATGTGATGTGATGTGATGTGATGTGATATATGATGTTACTTGACGTGACGTGACGTGACGTGACATGATTTGATATGATGTGATGTAATGGTTACCTTCACGTTTTTATCCAATACTTTTTTTGAATTTTATATATATTTTATAATATTTATATATATATATATATATATAATGACACACACATATATATGTATATATATATTATATATATATATATATATTATAAACATATATATATTATATTTTTATACATACACACAATATGTCGGGGAATGGTGTGTGTGTGTGTGTGTGTCTCTCTCTCTCCCCTCTCTCTCTCTCTCTCTCTGTGTCTGTGGTGTCAGTCTCTCTGTGTCCTGTATAAAGTCTTGCATCTCTTATTTAAGTTCTGCCCGTGTGTCTATACTTTACACACACACACACTCACACAACACACACACCACACACACACACACTAACACACACACACACACAAAACTGCCCTACCCTTGCCTACAATACATATCCCACGTGATTCCTCCCGCCTCTCCTTTTCCTTCTACTAATCAAAAGTTTCCCAGTCTTTCTGAGAAGTTGCTTCTAGATTACCAGAGACAAGGAAATATATGACTACCGCTGTTCTCTAAGGCAACGTTCGTCTGATCCACTTCTGACTCATTGCTCTACTGCCACAGTCACAGGAGGAATTGGAGACCACATAAGAAACAGAGTCAGAGATGTATGTGTGTGTAGATTATGACAGTACTGTTATTTCGTTTGCATTGTATACCACTTTGAGTCACGGCAGATTTATCTAAGTGAAATTCGGGCTGCTCTCCCCGTGGAAGAGCGCTTCGCTACGAGAGCAGCGCTACCCATTATTTTTGTTTTGTTTTTTTTCTTTTCCTGTCTGCAACTGTATTTGTTTCCCTATCAGAGTGACTTTTTTTCTACAGAATTTTGCTAGGGACAACTCTCTCTCTCTCTCTCTCTCTCTCTCTCTCTCTCTCTCTCTCTCTCTCTCTCTCTCTCTCTCTCTCTCTCTCTCTCTCTCTCCTCTCTCTTCCGGCAAAATATTCTAGGTATCCATGTCTGTTTAAACTAATATTGTTAATATCAGCAACAAATGAAACTACTGTTAAGAGATGAAGCATATATTTGTACAAAGCCTTTAAAAGGCGAAGTGAGTGTGTAGCAAATTGTTAATGTGGATGTGTCTTGTCAACAATGTTTTGTACAACCCCCTTCTAAGGGGCCATGGCCTTTTTGAATAAATATCATATCATATCATATCATATCATATCTCTCGTTGCCGTGGGGTTCTTTGATGTGCGCTAAATAAATGTGTTGTAACACATGGGACCTCAGTTTATCGTGTCATCTGAAAGACTAGCACCCAGACTATCACTTATGGTCTAATGGATGGGGGGAAAGATTTTGGCCCAAAAGAGGATCGAACCACCACACACATCTTATCCGGCTTTTCACTTTCTAGGCAAGGATAAGGAGTGTGCGTGTGTTTTATATCATGACAGTATCATCATAATTTTAGTTGTTTGTCCTGTTAAGATATGCTTGCGTTTTCGTGTCACTTTTCT
>CM054160.1:37308023-37328023 GCA_028751875.1 Rapana venosa | reverse complement strand
ATTCGGTCCTTTTCTCAAGTCGCGCGTATGAGTGTGTGTGCGTGTGTGTGTGCGTGGGTGGGGGGTGGGGAGGGGTAAGAGGAGTATGGGTGTGTGTGTGTGTGTTTGTGTGTGTGTGTGGTTTGTGTGTGTGTGTGTGTGTGTGTGTGTGCGTATGTGTATGTGTGTGCGTGTATGTGTGTTTTTGTGTGTGTGTGTGTGTGTGTGAGAGAGAGAGAGAGAGAGAGAGAGAGTAAGGGGAGTGTGTATGTGTTAGGTTCAGGGGTCGAGAAACCACACGTGGGGGGGGGGGGGGCATGTTTTTTGCGCATGTGTGTGTGTGCTTTTGTGTTTTGTTTTAGGTAGGCGTGTGTATGTGCGTGCGTGCGTACGTGTGTGTGTGTGTGTGGTATTTATTTATTTATTCTTTTATCGAGGAATAATGGAATAAGCACTCATGTGCTTTTTTACATCCAGTCCCAGTTTGTACGCGGTTTTGGGGGGTTAATTTTGTCATCTGTTCACATCTGCACACAATGGCCTACTCTTACAAAAGCGGAACAGGTTTTAACACGTGCGGAAGATGTTCTGCGTGCGTTCGATTCATTATACGTCTCTTCACAAAATGTGATATTAGACACATTAAGAAAAAAAAAGGGGCGGGGAGGGGGGGGGGATTCTGGGATTGGGGTAGGGGATTAATGTATTTATCAAATCTACACAGAACTGTAAGAAAATGAAAATATAAATAATTCTTCAGTACAGAATAATAAAAATCCCAATTAATAATAATAATAATAATAATAATAATAATGTATGGAATTTATATAGCGCTGAATCTTGTAAAGCAACAAATCAAAGCGCTCCGATGACTTTTTTTTTAAATGTCTAACAGAATCTAACAAATGAACAATAAAAACTATTTGTAACCGTAACCAACGAGAGAAAATCTAAACCGCAGAAGGATAACGTCTTTAAAGTCCGTAATAATCATAACAATGGGACTATGCAATAATGATTTTTAAGATTTATACTTCAGTAAAAGATCGCTGAATATAGCTGATGACGATGCTGAGGTAGGAACAGGTGTGTGTGTGTGTGTGTGTGCGTGTGTGTATGTGTGTGTGTGTGTGTGTGTGTGTGTGTGTGTGTGTGTGTGTGTGTGTGTGTGTGTGTGTGTGTGTATAACAAATTGAGGGTAACCCTGCTGACGTCAGACCCACCATGACCTCAAAGAGGATTGGACATATGCTCATCCATGTTACATTTTTTTCCTGTTTGGGTTGAAAGTTATCAAACAGGAAGTCTGTCAGACACATTAACGGGGGCGTGGTGTTGTTGCTGCTGTTGTTGTTGTTGTTGTTGTTGTTGTTGTTGTTGCTACTGCTGCTGCTCTTCATCATCATCATCATCATCATCATCATCATCATCATCATCATCATCTTTTTCTTCTTCTTTGAATTCTTCTTTGAAATCTTTGAAGTCTTCTTTGAATTCTTCTTTGAAATTCTTCTTCTTCGAAATTCTTCGAAATTCTTTTTCTTCACAATTCTCCTTCTTCGTCTTCGAAATTCCTCGCAATTCTTTCTTCTTCGCAATTCTTCTTCATCGCAATTCTTCTTTTTCGCAAATCTTCGTCTTCTTCGCAATTATTTTTCTTCTTCGCACTCTTCGTTTTCGCAATTATTATTCTTCGCAATTCTTCTTCTTCGCATTCTTCTTCTTCGCAAGTTTTCTTCTTCTTCGCAAGTCTTCTCCTTCTTCGCAATTCTTCTTCGCAATTCTTCTTGGTCTTCTTTGCATTTTTCTTCCTTGCATTCTCCTCCTCCTCCTCCTTTGTTTTCTTTTCTCCTTCTTCTTCTTCTTCGCATTCTTCTTCTTCTTCGTCGCATTTTTCGCATTCTCCGCATTCTTCTCCTTCTTCTTCCATTCTTCTCCTTCATCGCATTCTTCTCCTTCTTCTTCGCATTCTTCTCCTACTTCTTCGCATTCTTTATCTTCTTTGCATTTTTCTTCTTTGCATTCTCCTCCTCCTTCTTTTTCTTCTTCTTCTTCGCAATCTTATTCTTCTTCTTCGCATTCTTCTCCTTCTTCTTCGCATTCTTCTCCTACTTCTTCGCATTCTTTATCTTCTTTGCATTTTTCTTCTTTGCATTCTCCTCCTCCTTCTTTTTCTTCTTCTTATTCGCAATCTTTTTCTTCTTCTTCGCATTCTTCTTCTTCTTCTTCTTCGTCGCATTCTTCTTCTTCTTCGTCGCATTTTTCGCATTCTCCGCATTCTTCTCCTTCTTCTTCCATTCTTCTCCTTCTTCTTCCATTCTTCTCCTTCTTCGCATTCTTCTCCTTCTACTTTGGCATTCTTCTCCTACTTTTTCGCATTCTTTACCTTCTTTGCATTTTTCTTCTTTGCATTCTCCTCCTCCTCCTCCTTCTTTTTCTTCTTCTTCTTCGCAATCTTATTCTTCTTCTTCGCATTCTTCTCCTTCTTCTTCGCATTCTTCTCCTACTTCTTCGCATTCTTTATCTTCTTTGCATTTTTCTTCTTTGCATTCTCCTCCTCCTTCTTTTTCTTCTTCTTCTTCTTTTCTTTTTCTTCTTCTTCTTCTTCTTCTTTTCTTCTTCTTCTTCTTCTTCTTCTTCTTCTTCTTCTTCTTCTTTCTTCTTCTTCTTCGCATTCTTCTTTGCAATTCTTTTTCTTCTTCTTCTTCTTCGCATTCTTCTTCTTCTTCTTCTTCTCTTTCGCATTCTTCTTTCTTCTCGCATGCTTCTTCTTCTTCTTCTTCGCATTCTTCTTCTTCGTCGCATTTTTTGCATTCTCCGCATTCTTTTCCTTCTTCTTCCATTCTTCTCCTTCTTCTCCTTCTTCTCCTTCTTCGCAATCCTCTCCTACTTCCATTCTTTATCTTCTTTGCATTTTTCTTCTTTGCATTCTCCTCCTCCCCTCCTTCTTTTTCTTCTTCTTCTTCGCAATCTTCTTCTTCTTCTTTTCGCATTCTTCTTCATTCTTCCATCTTCTCATTCTTCTCATTCTTCTCCTTCTCGTCGTATTCTTCTTCTTCTTTTTCTTCTTTTCTTCTTCTTCTTCTTCTTCTTCTTCTTCTTCTTCTTCTTTCTTCTTCTTCTTCTTCTTCTCTTCTTCTTCTTCTTCTTCTTCGCATTCTTCTTCTTCTTCTTTGCATTCTTCTTGCATTCTTCTTTGCATTCTTCTTCTTCTTCTTCTTCTTCTTCTTCTCTCTCTTCTTCGTCGTATTCTTCGCGGAGGGCGGGTGGACGGATGGATGATGGATGGATGGATGGTGACGATAAATGGATGGGTGATGGATGGATGTGGGTGGGATGGATGGATGGATGGATGGGATGGATTGGATGGATGGATGGATGAGGATGGATGGGATGAGGATGGGAATGGATGGATGGATGAGATGGATGGATGGGTGGTGATGGATGGATGGAGATGGTGGATGATGGATGATGGATGGATGGATGGATGGATGGATGTGATGGATAGGACGGATGGATGGATGGATGGATGGATGGATGGATGGATGGAGGATGATGGATGATGGTGGGATGGACAGATGAATGGATGGGTGGGAATGGATGGATGGATGGAGTGGATGGGTGGATGGATGGATGGATGGATGGATGGATGGACAGATGAAGGTGGATGAATGGAGGACGATGATGGATGGTGACGATGAGGATGGATGAGGATGGATGGATGGATGGAAGGTGGATGATGATGGATCGGATGGATGGATGGATGGATGGGTGGACGGATGAATGGATGGGTGGACTGAATGGATGGATGGATGGATGGAAGGATGGCAAGTACATACCTAGCATGCACCCAACTGCCTGGAGAGAAATGGGCTCTGCCAGGTTCAGCTTCGCCTATGACGCACAGCACAGTATATTATTAAAGTCAATACAGTAGTGCTCCACGAGTTGAGAGAGAGAGGTTAAGTCAGGTCAAGTCATCTCAAACCAGGTCAAGTCAGGTCAAGTCAGGTCAAGTCAGGTCAAGTCAGGTCAAGTCAGGTCATGTCAGGTCAGGTCAGGTCATGTCATGTCATGCCAGATAATGTTAGGTTAATTCAGGTCATGCCAAGTCGACGGAAGTTGAAACCTGTCTGTCAGTCAGGTTTTGTCAAGTCAGGTCATAATTATCAGGTCAGCTCAAGTCAAGTCAAGGAAGTTCCAAGTCAGGTCAGCTCGAGTCACGTCAGTTCAAGTCGTGTCAGTTCAAGTCAGTTCAAATCACGTCAGTTCAAGTCATGCCAATTCAAGTCGTGTCAGTTCAAGTCACGTCAGTTCAAGTCGTGTCATTTCAAGTCAAGTCAAGTAAGTTCAAGTCACGTCAGTTCAAGTCACGTCAGTTCAAGTCGTGTCGGTTCAAGTCAAATCAAGTACGTTCAAGTCACGTCAGTTCAAGTCACGTCAGTTCAAGTCACGTCAGTTCAGGTCGTGTCAGTTCAAGTCACGTCAGTTCAAGTCACGTCAGTTCAAGTCACGTCAGTTCAAGTCACGTCAGTTCAAGTCGTGTCAGTTCAAGTCAGTTCAAGTCAAGTAAGTTCAAGTCACGTCAGTTCAAGTTGTGTCAGTTCAAGTCGTGTCAGTTCAAGTCAAGTCAAGTAAGTTCAAGTTACGTCAGTTCAAGTCGTGTCACTTCAAGTCAAGTCAAGTAAGTTCAAGCCACGTCAGTTCAAGTCACGTCTCTTCAATTCACGTCAGTTAAAGTCACGTCACTTCAATTCACGTCAGTTCAGGTCACGTCAGTTCAGGTCACGTCAGTTCAAGTTACGTCAGTTCAAGTCATGCCACTTCAAGTCACGTCAATTCAAGTCACGTCAGTTCAAGTTACGTCAGTTCAAATCAGGTCAGCTCAAGTTAAGTCAGGTCAACTAAGATAAAAACCAAGTCAGGTCAAGACAATCAACCAGGTCAAATCAAATCAGGTCAGATCAGTGCAAGTCATGCCAGGTCTGGTCAGGTGAAGTCAAGTCAAGTCGAGTCAAGTCAAGTCCAGCATCCTCATACATATTTCTTTCACGTTCTTCCATACCACTTTTTTTGTGCTCTCCTTCTTTTCCAAGCTAGGGGGAAAATCCTGTTCAACGTTATTGGAGCTGAGGTTGGGGACTGTATGTTCAATATGATATAATCTGGGATGTCAATCTGTATGAGCAACACTTGCACTGCCAGTCACGTAAGCTAAATTATGATCTGCTTGTAGCGGTCGTATAATTCAGATGGTGCGCTTGGAATGAAGGACAGGGGCAAGGTGAAGAATCAATGTCCCTTAAGAGTTGGAAAGACGAGAGAGAGAGAGAGAGAGAGAGAGAGAGAGAGAGAGAGAGAGAGAGAGAGAGAGAGAGAGAGAGAGAGAGAGAGAGGGAGAGAGAGAGAGAGAGAAACACTACATCTGTCCTGTTGTAGATTGGAGTATATTGAACTAGAGTCGATTGGATTGACGTAGGTTGGATTGCAGTTGTAGTAGAAATGTGACTGTATTTTGTACTTTCGTGGAATTGGATTGCATTGGGTTGGGAGGAGATTGGTATGCAGTTATAGTGCAGTGAGTTTGGTGTGGTGTGATGTGGTGTGGTTTGGTGTGGAGTGGTGTGGTGTGGTGTGGTTTGGTGTAATGTAGTGTAGGGTAGGGTAGGGTAAGGTAGGGTAGGGTAGGGTAAGGTAGGGTAGGGTAGGGTAGGGTAGGTGTAGTGTAGTGTACTGTAGTGTACTGCAGTGTTCCGTAGTGTGCTGTAGTCAGTCAAGTCAAGTCAAAAACACTTTTAATCATCCCATGAAGGGCAATTACAATACTGACAGGCACATTCATACGAATCATAATCTCGAAAGACACAAAACAGCTACATTTTATATTGGTTAAAACATTCCAAAATAACTGTGTATTGTGGTGTGGTGTAAGTGTAGTGTGGTGCGGTTTGGTGTGGTATGGTGTTGTGTGGTGTGGTGTGGTGTGGCGTGGCGTGGTGTGGTGTAGTGTAGTGTGGTGCGGTTTGGTGTGGTATGGTGTTGTGTGGTGTGGTGTGGTGTGGCGTGGCGTGGTGTGGTGTGTTGTGGTGTGGTGTGTTGTTGTGTGGCGTGGTGTAGTGTATGTATGGTGTGGTGTGGATGGTTTGTGTGGTGTGCTGTACTGCAGTGTACTGTAGTGCACTTTAGTGTATTGTAGTGTAGCATTGCGTTGCAAAGTATTGTATTGTATTGTGGTGTATTGTGTTGCATTGTAATATATTGCAGCGCAGTGTACTGTGCTGTATACCACTTTTAATCACGGCAGATTTTTATGTGAGAAATTTGGGCTGCTATCAAATTCAAATTCAAAAACTTTATTATCTCAGAGACAGAGAAATTCTGGTGGGTCACGAGTCATACATAAAAACAATAAACATGAAAACATTATATAAAACACACACACGTACACATTGGAAACATTCGCACGCATGCGCACACATTTTTATGACCTAAAATACAATTGCTATAACATGTTGTATAAGACAAATATCAATGAAATCAATACTCTGTTCTATTAAGACATTGAACACAGTCTAAATAATAACACGCGCACTCATTTTTTAAGACATAAATCAAACTGGTATAACTTGTATAATAAGACAAATATCAATGAAATTCATACCCTATTCTATTAAAATACTGAACACAGTTTAAACTCATAAAAGGTAGCCTTTCCTATGCTTCAAAATGTCTCATACCTTTTTAGCTGGAGTTAACATCAGTGGCACACTCCACTCTCCCCAAAAGTCCTTCGGATTAGACTATAAACCTAGGCCCCGTGTGCGAACGCACGCAGAACATCTTGCGCACTCGTTAAATCATGTTCCACTTTTCGTAAGAGTAGGCCATTGTGTGCCGGTGGGAACAGATGACAGAATTCACAAAACCGCATACACACGGGGACTGGATGTAAAAAAGCACATAAGTGGTTATTCCATTATCCTCGATATAGAAGAAGGAGAAGAAGAAGAACAACAAGAACAAAACAAGAACAAGAAGAAGAAGAAGAAGAACAAGAAGAACAAGAACAAGAAGAACAAGAACAAGAAGAACAAGAAGAAGAGAGAGGAAGAAGAGAAGAAGAAGAAGAAGAAGAAGAAGAAGAAGAAGAAGAAGAAGAAGAAGAAGAAGAAGAAAAGAAGAAGAAGAAGAAGAACAAGAACAAGAAGAACAAGAACAAGAAGAACAAGAACAAGAACAAGAAGAACAAAAGAACAAGAAGAACAAGAACAAGAAGAACAAGAAAAGGAAGAGGGAGAAGAAGAACAACAACAAGAAGAACAAGAAGAAGAAAAGAACAAGAAGAACAAGAAGAAGAAGAAGAAGAACAAGAACAAGAACAAGAAGAACAAGAACAAGAAGAGCAAGAAAAAGGAAGAGGGAGAAGAAGAAGAAGAAGAGAGAAGAAGAAGAAGAAAAAGAAGAAGAAGAACAACAACAACAACAGCAACAAGAACAACAACAACAACAAGAACAACAACAAGAACAAGAAGACCTGAGCTCTGTTTCTCTATCCCTGGCATTCCCACAGGAACAGTGCTTACATGTTTAACAATCTTGTCTGTATGTGCGTTTCTTTCCCTCTGAGAGGGACTTTTCTCCACAGAATTTGGCCGGGGATAACTCATTTGTTGCCACAGGTTCTGTAACCTGTAAAAAAAAAAGTAAAGGAAAGACAACAATATAAGCACAACTTTGAAAACAAAATGCTAGTATAAATCATCGTCAGGGGAAAAACAAACAAACAGACTGGATGTAAAAAAAAAAGCACATGAGTGCTTATACCAGTATCCTCGAAATAAAAGAATAAAAAAAGTAAGAAAGACAGAAAGAAAGAAAGAAAGAAAGAAAGAAAGAAAGAAAGACAGAAAGAAAGAAAGAAAGAAAGAAAACACATAAATAAAATACATAAAACAAATAAATAAGCAAAACACACAAACAAACTGCAATACACTGATAAAGTTGTGTGAGGAGGTGGGGACAGATGGCATCTGCAGACATCTGTTATCAGCAGCAACAGATGGCGTGTCCGTGGTCTTAAGCTAATGTACCCCATCTAGACAGTGAGAAGTAAAAGGTTCGATATTCGTTTTAACCCGAATGTATTCTACATCTGCTGGAAACCCTTTAGTGGCCATCTGAATATTAGTCTTTCGAATCAGTTGATATACTAGAATCCAAGTCTACAACATACATTTACGCATGTAAAGGAACCCACAAGGACAAGAGAGTTGTCCTTAGCAAGATTATGTAGAGAAAGAGATAGTATAATCAGTAAACACACTGCATACAAACGTAATATATACCAATACCAATGGTGATGCTGTTCCTGTTGGTGGCACATTCTTCTCGAAGAGATCAAAATCAAATTTCACGCAGACAAAGACTGCTACCACTGAAAGTTGTGCTCAGTATTAATACTGCAATACAGACAACACAATGCAAGAATAAACTGGAATGCAAAAATACAGCATAGCAAACTGCAACACAGCACAATACAACGCAACGTAATACATTTCAATTGTACTCAAACCCACTTTACTCTGCTCAACCATCGTATACTACTCTACTCCACTCTCTTCTCCTCTCCTCTCTCTCCTCTCCTCTCCTCTCCTCATCTCTACTTCCTCTCCTCTCCTTACTCTCCTCTTCTCTCCTCTCCTCTCCTCTCCTCTCCTTTCCTCTCCTCTCCTCTCCTCTCTTCTCCTCTCTTCTCCTCTCCTCTCCTCTCCTCTCTTCTCCTCTCCTCTCCTCTTCTCCTCTCCTCTTCTCTACTCAACTCTACTCTTCTCTTCCTCTCCTCTCCTCTCTCTATCTCCTCTCTCCTCTATCTCCTCCTCCTCTCCTCTACTCTCTCTCACTCTCCTCTCTCCTCTCCTCTCACCTACTATCCTCTCCTCTCCTCACTTTCCCCTCCTCTCCTCTCCTCTATCCTCTACTCTAACCTACTCCTCTCTCTCATCCTCTAACTTTCCTTCTCTCTCTCTTCCTCTACTCTCCTTACCTCTCCTCTCTCTCCTTTTAACTCCTACTCCTATCCTCTCCTCTACTTCTACTCTATCCTCTCCTCTACTCTACTTCTACTCTCCTCTACCTACTATCTCTCCTCTCCTCTTCTTACTCTACTCTACTCTCCTCTTCCCTCTCCTCTCTCTCTACTCTCCTCCTACTCCACTCATCCTCTCCTCTCCTCTTCTCTCCTCTCCTACTCTACTCTCCTCTCCTCTCCTCTAATCCTTACCTCTCTCTACTCCTCTCCTCTCCTCTTCCTCTATCTACTCTACTTCACTCTACACTCCCATCCCACTCACTCCACTCTCCTCTACTCCTACTCTACTCTCCTCTCCTCCCCTCCTCTCCTCTCCTCTCCTCTTCATCCTCTACCCTCCTCTACTCTACCTACTCTACTCTTACTCTCCCTCCCCCTCTACTCTACCCTCCCTCTCTCCCTACCCTACTCTCTTCCTCTCCTACTCCCACTCTTCTCTACTCCACTCTACTCCCCTCTACTCTCATACTTCCTCTCCTCTCCTCTCCTCCTCCTCTACTCTCCTCTCCTCTCCTTTTCCTCTTCCCCTCTACCTCCTCTCTCTTCCCTCTCCTCTCCCTTCCCCACTCTTCCCCCTCCTCCCCACTCTACCCCTACTACTCTCTCTACTCTCCTCTACTCTCCTCTACTCTACTCTCCCCTCCTCTCCTCCCCTCTCCTCTACTCTACTCTATTCTCCTCTACTCTACTCTATTCTCCTCTACTCTCCTTTCTCTCTCTACTCTACTGTATTCTCCTCTACTCTCTCTACTCTCTCCACTCTCCTCTCCTCTCCTCTCCTCTCTCTACTCTCCTCTCTTCTCCTCTCCTCTACTCTCCTCTCCTCTCCTCTACTCTCCTCTCTTCTCCTCTCCTCTACTCTCCTCTCCTCTCCTCTACTCTCCTTTTCTCTCCTCTCCTCTCCTCTCCTCTCCTCTCCTTCTCTACTCTACCCTACCCTACTCCACTCTCCTCTCCTCTCCTCTCCTCTACTCTCCTCTATACAATGCCTGATATAAGTCTGTTGCCTTTCAGCATCAAAGGGAAGATTGTCTCCTCTGTGACTGTTTTCTGTGGTCCCTCCGTGGAGCAGGGCTGATAGGGGGATTAGCAGAAGACGGGGTGCCAGGCGGGGTAGAAAGTAGTGTGTATGGTAATATAGTGGCAGCTTCTCAGAGCTCCTTGTTCTGGATTATAAGCTTCTGAAACAGCTGTTGGTATGTCTTGTCTTTTTGTTCGTTTGTATGTCTGTTTGCTTGTCTCTGTCAGTCTGTGTGTGTGTGTTTTTGTTTACTTATTTTCGTCATATTCTTCTTTTATATCAAGGATAATGGAATAAGCACTTAAATGTTTGTTTTTTACATCCAGTCCCCGTGTGTATGCTGTTTTGTAAATTGTGTCATCTGTTCCCACCGGCACACAATGGCCTACTCTTACGAAAAGGTGTGTGTGTGTGTGTGGGTGTGTGTGTGTGTGTGCGTGTGTGTGTGTGTGTGTGTGTGTGTGTGTGTGTGTGTGTGTGTGTGTGTGTGTGTGTGTGTGTGTGTGTGTGTGTGTGTGTGCGTTTCTGAAAGAAGCTGCCATGCTTTCTCTGATATTAACTGCTGACCCGGGTTCGAATCTCGTTCAAGAGAATTCTTTCCTCTGGAGTTAACATCAGTGCAGACTCCACTCTCCCAAAAGCCCTTCAGATGAGACTAGAAACCGAGGCCCCGTGTGCGAACGCACGCGGAACATCTTGCGCACACGTTATAACCCGTTCCACTTTTCGGAAGAGTAGGCCATTGTGTGCCGGTGGGTACGGATAACAAACTTTAGAAAACTGCATACACACGGGGACTGGATAAAAAAGCACATGAGTGCTTAATCCATGATGCTCAAAATAAAAGAATAAAGAAAGAAAGAAATAGTTAGATCCCCACTTTCCTAGATATGTTATATCTACAGAAATGCAAGACATAAGTTTCACACTTTACAACACACCACACACACATCACACACACACACACACACACACACACACACACACACAACACCACACACACACACACAACACACACACACACACACACACACACACACACACACACACACACACCCCACACACACACACACACACACACACACACCTTTTCTGACCATATCAAACCAAATCTAAAAACTTTTTTTTTTAACTGTGTGTAACCTCATCAGTGCAACGATAAAAACAAGTTTCAAACTACATAATTTCCAAAACAAACAGCTTTTACTTTACAACAACAACCAGACCATGTCATTTTAAATATGTATATTAAACTACTAGTATACGGTTATAAAAGATAGTTTTACCTTCTGCTGCTGAGTAAGGATGATTACGAACCACCTGATAAGTGTTCAGTCAGGTGATTAGACCCTAAATCAGTCAAGATTTCTGAGAAGCAGATGGCTTTCCTGTAGGTGAATGAACGTTTGAAGATACGAGTCAGGTCAGGTGTGAAACCACGGAGGTGAAGAATGAGTCAGTTGCTTTTGAAACAATGGCCAGAGTCGTTGACAGGTTAATGTTGCTGTCTGCTTTGATTCTTGGCCATTCAACCAACAATTTGCTTGTTTGGTTGGTTGGCTGGTTGTTTGGTTGGATGGTTGATTTGTCGGTGAAGTGGTTCGCTACTTGTTTTATTTATTGACTGGAAGGTTGACTGTTTTTTCTAATGCTTCCGTGGTAGTCTTTTGACTTATGCAAAAGTGATATCAATAAGAAAATGGGAGTGGACCAGTTATATACAAAACTCCATGTAGACCAATCGCAAGAAAGCCAGTGTGGAATACTTCTTCATGAACATCGTGAGTATCAAGATTTTCAAGATTTTATTTCAAGAAAAAAAACCTTACACTAAACATTTTTCGATGGACACTATAGCCAAGTGGTTGATACCGATTGATTTCAAGTCCATGGGTTTAAGAAGTGGGTTCGAATTTGGTGGTGTCTGGTGACTTAAAGAGTAGAGATTTTTGTTGTTGTTGCAATCTCCCAGGTCAACTTCAAGTGCAGACCTGCCAGTGCTTTAATTCTATCCGTGCATATGGAATTCAGGCAATTATTTGTGAGGTAAGTTTTTGGTTGCATGAGTCATTGATAAATTTTACTTACTGATTTGTTTACTTGTGTCTATAAGCCTTCTAGGCTTCCATAACAGAACAGCTTCCACACACGTTAAATACTGTTCCGCTCTTCGTAAGAGTAGGCTATTGTGTGCCGGTGGGAACAGATGACACGTTTACAAAACCGCATACAGACGGGGACTGGATGTAAAAAGCACATCAATGCTTATTTCATTATTCTCGATATATAAAAATTAAATTTTAAAAAATAACAATAATAATGTTCTGTTATGTATGCGAACGTGGAGAAGTTGTTGTTTTTTATATTATACCACTTTAAGTCACGGCAGATTTCTCTCCGTGAAATTCGGGCTGCTCTCCCCGGGGGAAATCACGTCGCCACAAGAGCAGCGCCACCCATTTTTTTTTTCTTTTTCCTTTCTGCAACTGTATCTGTTTCCCTATCAGGGTGGCTTTTTTCTACAGAATTTTGCCAGGGACAACTCTCTTGTTGCCGTGGGTTCTTTTACGTGCGCTAAATATTTAATGTGTAACACACGGGACCTCGGTTTATCGTCTCATCCGAAAGACTAGCGCCCAGACCACCCCTCATGGTCTAATGGATGGGGGAAATGTTTCGGCTCCAAACGGGGTACGAACCACCGCACACTTCCAACCCGGACTTTTCGCTTTCTAGACAGGCGCGTTACCTCTAGACCACCGATCCATTTAAACGCACGCTAAAGATCCTGTAGTTTATATCAGCATTCGGTAGGTTATGTTATGGAAACACAAAAGTACCCAGAGTACATCTCCGAAGTTGGAATGCGGCTACCTTCATGGTGGCAAGAAACAGTCGCATTCGCAAAATCTCATCATTGCTGAACCTACGACCAAATTTCTCTGGCTTTCATACTGCAGCGGGGTTTTGGGGGGAAGGAGAAGGACAAGAGGGCCAAGTATGAGATGACTGGAGCCATTGATTCAGAAACACCGGCAGATGGTGGCTCTATCCCTCTGTCTACAGCAACAGAGAAGGGCCGATAATCGGATACTCTTCAGCTCTGCTGGGCAGATTAGCCCCCTTTCTGTTTCCAATTTTGTCATCTGGGAGTGAAGTTTGTACAGAGATGTGAGGGGGGGGGGGGGGGGGGGGGGGGGGGCACAGAGGCAGGGGGAGAGGAGAGGGGGTAGTCAAGGGTGTATGATGGGTGGGGTGGTGATGGATGATCTTTTGATAACAGGTTTCTTTGTCCCTCGTTGTTTGTGTAGGTACGTGTGCATACGTACACATGTGTGGAAACACACACACACACATAATAAATACATACATTCATGCCCACACACATAATAAATACATACATTCATGCACACACATAATAAATACATACATTCATGCACACACACGCATGCATGCATGCATGCATGCACACATACATGGGTACACACACAACATATATACATGCATACACCCAAATACACAAACACAACACACAAACTCTCTCTCTCTCTCTCTCTCTCTCTCTCTCTCTCTCTCCTCTCTCTCTCTCTCTCTCTCTCCTCATCACTACCATCACATACTCACTACCCTATCTAAACTCAATCTATATATAGTCTCTCTAGTTCATATCACATTCAATGGGTATGACAACACAAAAATACCCAGAGACACCCGACAGTATATATATATAGATGATGATATAATATATATTGTAGTTCATATCAGCATTAATGGTTTATGGAAACACAAAAATACCAGATACATCCGAGTATATATATATAATGTGTGTGTGTGTGTGTTGCTGGATGTGGTGTTTCGGACTTACACAAACACACAGACAAACGCACAGAAAAGTGGTTTTCCTACACTTTACTAGATAATTATGTAAAATACTGCCAGAATTGCAGTTATGTAAAATACTGCCAGAATTGCACAATCTATTTGTAACCCTTTAAGTGCACATTTTTTTCAGGTAAAAATATTAAATTGCATTTTTTAAAATAAGCTTTGCTCTGGGGAGAAGGCTAGATCACGTTATTTAGTTTCAATACACCACAAGTAATTGTTTACAAACATACCATATTCTACTGAGTAAGAAGGATTCAAAACCACCTATCCCCCGAACCAGAATGCAGCTACCTAAATGTTGGAGAAAAAACCGGCCATATATGCAAAAATCCCACCATTGACTTATGCAAAAAGTAATATACATCAATCAGAAAATGGGAGTGGACCAGTTATATTCAAAACTCCATGCAGACCCATTGCAAGAAAGCCAGTGTAAACCACAGAGCTCTAGCCAAGATACAGGCAAAGAAAGAACCACCTGATCATTGTTCGGTCAGGTAAACGATCCTTAAAGCAGCTTGGATTTCAGAGAAGCAGATGGCTTCTTAATTGTAGGGGAATGAACGTCTGAAGGTATGAGTCAGCGCAGGTGTGAACGGCTGGGATGGAGAGTGAGTGAGTTGTTTTCTAAAACATTACTAGGTGTGGTGACAAGTTAGCCTGTCTTTGTAGGTTTGACCAGTTTGATAGTTGCTTGATCAATGAATTTATTTCTTGCTTGCGTGTTTGGTTGGTTGGTTGGTTGGTTGTTGGTTGGTTGGTTGGTTGGGTTGTGTTGGGTTGGTTGGGCTTGGTTTGGTTTGGTTTGGTTGGTTGGCTATTTCATTTTGAAGAGAGCCTGACGTAAAACTGGTTTAAATCAATGGAATAGGAGTGAGCTGGTCAGATACTATATTCCCTGAAGATCAATATTAAGAAATCGGTGTCAGATTCATTCTCATCAATTTTGTTAGCATCATACCTACACATGATAACTCTGTAGGATTTTAATCGCTCCCTGGATTTTTTGTGTACATATAATTTATGTAGGATTAATGTGCTAAAAAGTACGGCGTAGATAAGGAATGATTGAAGTTAACTGCAACAATTTACTGATGTACCTGACCTATCTGACATAAGTGCTACCTCCCATTACGTTATATCATGTCACGAATTTACTTATCTCGTAGTCTTGTTAACCTTAGGACACCGTGGATGACTTGACAACCAGCCCTCTCTCCATCTTTCTCTGTCTTCCTTCCTTCCTTCTTTCCTTCCTTCCGCTTCTCGCAGTGCTTCCTTCACTCAGCCTCAGTCTGTCCTGTCTGAGATGTTCACTCCTGAATGAGCAGAACTTGGACACAAACTAAACTGGTCCATGACTTTGGAATTCTCTGAGAAGATAGCAGGGGCTGATGAGGCAAAACGTATGGATATACCCTCTGTTACAAATGTCTCCACAAAACAGCTCCCTCCTACCTCTGTGACTGTCTTCACTATACACTCCTTCTCGTTCCCTCCGCTCTGCTGCAGATACCTTGTGCTTACGAATACGTAGATTCAACCAATCTACTGTTGGCCGTAGCTCTTTCTCTGTTTCTGGTCCAGTGATCTGGAATGACCTCCCTCTCTCCTTTCGCCAAAAGCCTACTTATAACACTTTTAAATCTAGCCTCAAGACATATTTATTCCAAATCTGATTCCCCCCCCCCCACTCTTGTTTCATATCAAATCTATCCCTGCTTAAAACAGCCAAAATCCCATCACCCTGACAAAGTGTATAATCTGTGTGTGTGTGTGTGTGTGTGTGTGTGTGTGTGTGTGTGTGTGTGTGTGTGTGTGTGTGTGTGTGTGTGTGTGTGTAAATGCGTGTATGTACATTTGAATTTGGTCACTCTGTTAATTGTTATTGGTTGTATGTATGGGTGTGTTGAGTGCAAGCACTTTGATTTCTTTTTGCAAGATATAGAACTATACAAATTCCATTTATTATTATTATTATTATTATTATTATTATATAACTTTTCTGTTTAGCTTGTCATCAAACTTGCCTCAACATTGAATAGCAAGAAAGGGATTACAAAATAGGATTACAGCTTTTCGTCAAGCTCATTCAGACTACAACTGTTTTCATCTTTAGCTTGGCACAACGTACACTTCAACATCACATCACACAAATCTATGATCACATCTCATCAATCTCTGTCCACAACACAATGATTCACTTCATCTTGCAGCGGGTTTGGTGGGAAGGAGAAGGACAAGAGGGCCAAGTATGAGATGACTGGAGCCATTGATTCAGAAACACCGGCAGATGGTGGCTCTATCCCTCTGTCTACAGCAACAGAGAAGGGCCGATAATCGGATACTCTTCAGCTCTGCTGGGCAGATTAGCTCCCTTTCTGTTTCCAATTTTGTCATCTGGGAGTGAAGTTTGTACAGAGATGTAAAGGGGGGGGGGGGGGGGGAGGGGGAACACAGGAGGCAGGGGGAGGGGGTAGTCAAAGATACCGATGTGGGGTTGTGATGGTTGATCTTTTGATAACAGGTTTCTTTGTCCCTCGTCGTTTGTTTTGATGCACGCTCAGACGTACATTCACCTTCACCTGTCCTGTAGTCTAGTAGACTTTGGAGTCGCCACTGAAGATTTTCAAACCAGCTTCCTCCTTTCGTCACAGATCTCAGCTTTTAGTAGCAAGGCAAGTCGTTCCAGATTTATTGTGTATGTGTGTTCAAACGCGTTTGTGCATGCACATAGTCTGCATGTGAACAAGCATGCATATGCACACACAGAAACACAGAAACACAGACACAGACGTGCGTACACACACACACACACACACACACACACACACACACACTCACTCACTCACTCACTCACTCACTCATTCACTCCTTCGCATGACTATGAACCATTCTTTCCCTCATCCTATTCTCTCTCTCTCTGAAAGTCTGCTAGAGCCTGGCTGTGAGAGGATTTATCCTCCAGTTAACTGAGGCTTGATGAATATAGGAGGGAGAGAGAGAGAGAGAGAGAGAGAGAGTTAGAGAGTGAGATGAAGAGAGGATGGAGAAGATGATGAGAGAGAGAGATGATGAAAAGAGAAGAGAGAGAGACTAAATGAGGGACTAAATGAGAGAGAGACTAAATGAGAGAGAATAGGACTAAATGAGAGGAGACTGAATGAGAGAGAGACTAAATGAGAGGATACTAAATCAGAGACTAAATGAGAGAGAGACTAAATGAGAGGAGTTAGACTAAATGAGAGAGAGACTAAATGAGAGAGAGACAATGAGAGAGAAATCAAAAAGAGAGGAGGATGGAAGAGGGAATAGGGAGGAAATGAGGGAGGAGGATAAGAGAGAGAGAGAAAGAGAGCAGAGACGAAGAGAGAGAGCAGAGAGGCTGGGACGAAAAGAGAAGGGGAGAGAGAGAAAAAGGAAAGAGATGAGGTAGAACAAAAGTGAAGAGGAAGGGAGAGAGAGGGATAGGAGAGAGGAGAGAGAGAGGAAAAGAGACAGAGAGAGAGAGAAAAAGGGAGAGAAGAGGGACTGAGAGAGAGAAAAGGAGGAAGAGAGAGGGAGAGAGAAGGAGAAGAGAGAGGAGGAGAAGAGAGGAGAAGGGAGAGGGAGAGAGAGGGAGAGGAAGAGAGGGAGAGAAAGGGAAGACAGAAAGAGGAGAGAAGAGGGACAGGAGAGAGAGAGAGGGAGAAGAGAGAAAGGGACGAGGAGAGAGAGAGAGAGGGGAGAGAGGGGGAGAGGGGGAGAATAGAGAAGGAGAGAGAGGGAGAGAAAGAGGGAGGGAGAGAGAGGGAAAAAGGGAGAGGGAGAGAGAGAGAGGGAGAGAGAGAGAGAGAGAGAGAGAGAGAGAGAGAGAAACAGAGAGAGAGAGAAAGAGAGAGAGAGAAACAGCAACAGAGAGTATTCGTTGATGCGAGGATCAGTCTCTGCATGATGTCAGGTGACATAATTCATGAAGTGCACGGGGGGTGTGAGTGAAAGAAAGGTTTACGGTTCAATATCCGTGAAAATGGGGAGAGAATGAGATGAGTCTTACCGCATTCTTCAATATTGCTGACGATATCAACCTTCTTTTGTTTGGGGTTTATTGTTGTTACTATTTTTTTAGCGCGGAAGGTGATGTTAAACACATAGCGTATTGCTGGTGTTAGTGTGAGTGAGTGAGTGTGTGTGTGTGGGGGGGGGGGGGAAGGGGGGTAGATGGGTGTGCTGTGTGAGTGGGGGGAAGGGGGAGGTGGTGTTTGTGCGTGTGTGTGTGTGCGTGCGTGAGTGCGTGCGTGTGTGTGTTTGTGTGTGTTCTTCTTCTTCTTCTTGTTCTCCTCCTCCTCCTCCTCCTCCTCCTCCTCCTCTCTCCTCCTCCTCCTCCTCCTCCTCCTCCTTCTCCTCCTCCTCCTTTTCATTCTTCTTCTTCTTCTTCTTCTTCTTCTTCTTCTCCTCCCCCTCTTCCTTTTCACTCTTCTTGTTCTTCTTGTTTTCTTCTTCTTCTACTACTACTACTACTACTACTACTACTACTACTACTACTACTACTACTACTACTACTACTACTACTACTACTACTACTACTACTACTACTACTACTACTAACTACTACTACTACTATTACTACTACTACTACTACTACTATTACTACTACTACTACTATTACTACTACTACTACTACTACTACTACTACTACTATTACTACTACTACTACTACTACTACTACTACTACTACTACTACTACTACGACGACGACGATGACGATGACGACGACGACGACGACGGCGACTACTACTACAGCTACTACTACTTCTTCTTCTTCTTTGAATTCTTCTTTGAATTCTTCTTTGAATTCTTCTTCTTCTTTGAATTCTTCTTTGCATCCTTCTTCTTCTTCTCCGCAATTATTCTTCGCAATTCTTCTTCGCAATTCTTGTTCTTCTTCTTCGCAATACTTCTTATTTGCAATTATTCTTCTTTGCATCTCTTCATCGCAATTCTTCTTTTTCTTCGCAATTCTTCTTCGCAATTTTTCCTCTTCGCAATTCTTCTTTGCAATTCTTCTTCGCAACTTTTCTTTTTCGCAATTATTCTACACAATTCTTTTTCGAAATTCTACTTTTTTCGCAATTCTTCTCGCAATTCTTCTTCTTCGCAATTCTTTTTCTTCGCAATTCTTCTTCTTCGCAATTCTTCTTCGCAATTCTTCTACGGAATTCTTCTTCGCAATCCTTCCACGCAGATCTTTTTCGCAATTCTTCATTTTTCGCAATTTTTTTCTCCTTCTTCTTCTTCTTCGCAATTCTTCTACTTCTTCGCAATTCTTATTCTTCTGCGCAATTCTTCTTTTTATTATTATTCTTCGCTTTATGGTCCTTCCACTTTAAGCGATGTTGGACGATGGGGAAAAGAATTATGAAGAGAAAGGGAAGAGTGGGAGGAAAGAATGTGTACGAATGAGCATGTGTCAGTTTGGAGAGCGAGCACAGAGAGAGGGGAGGGAGGGAGAGAGAGAGGGAGAGAGAGAGGGGAGAGAGAGAGAGGGTGGAGAGAGGGAGAGAGAGGGAGAGGGAGGGAGAGAGAAACAGGGGGAGGGAAGGAAAGAGATATTTTATCATTTCTTTTATTCTTTTATATCGAGGATAATGGAATAAGCACTTATGTGCTTTTTTTACATCCAGTCCCCAAAGAGAGATAGAGAGAGTGAGTCTGTGTCTGTGTGCCTGTATATAAGTGTGTGCCCGTGTGTGTGTGCTTGCTTGCTTGCTTCCCAAATTTCCCACATAAGAGGACAAACATTGAACAGGACACGAATAATCAATCAATCCTTTACAGAGAGGGACAACCCTCTTGTTGCAATGATTTCTTTTACGTGTGCGTTAGGCATGCTTTGCACATGATACCTCGATCTATATACTCGTTATTTATCATTTATTATTTTTATTTATTCTTTTATATCGAGGATGATGGAGTAAGCACTCATGTGCTCTTTTACATCCAGTCCCTGTGTGCATGCGGTTTTGTAAATTTTGTCATCTCTTC
>CM054160.1:37295523-37300523 GCA_028751875.1 Rapana venosa | reverse complement strand
ACGTTTGTGCTATACCCCCCCCCCCCGCCAAAAAAAAAAATCCACCTATAATATCAACAACCTCTTCGCCTCATAAGTATCAAACATAACTATAAACATTCATCTAACCCTTAATCAATTTATACAACTTTCATATCAACCTTAAACCATCTTACCAGTGTTTTCTGAATGCGTTTTATATAACCCTTACTCACCTTGCCCTGTTTCCCATTTCAGACACACAGACACACACACACAGACACACGCAGAGGAAGAAAGATGCGCGTGATCCGCGACGTCATCGACCAGTGACGCCATCGACCAGCGACGTCATCCACCCGTGACGTCATCGACCCGTGACGTCATCGACCCTCCACCCGTGGCGTCGACGTGGTCATCCACCCGTGACGTCATCGACAAGTGACGTCATCGACCCGTGACGTCATCGACCAGTGACGTCATCCACCCGTGACGTCATCTTAACATTTTAAAAAAGACACACACCCCCAGGATGTCCAACGACACGGGAGATCTACCCCTCTGCTCCCCGGACCTCCTCCTGGCCACGACCTCGGGGGAAGGGGATGGAGCCTTCAACCAGTCGGACCTGCAAGGAGGGGAGGTGTGCCAGGAAGCGCGGGGGCCCCCCATCATGCCCGTGGGCATGGGCCCCCTCAGCCTGAACATGACCACGCAGGCCCAGTACGCCATCCCCATCAACGGCTACCTCTCCCCATCCTCGTCTTCCTCACCATCATCAACAACTCGCTGGTGTGCGTGGTGCTGCTCAAGCGCCACATGCGCAGCCCGACCAACGTCCTCTTGGTGGCCATGGCCATCTCGGACATGCTGACGGGCGTCTTCCCCGTGCCCATCTTCATGCACTTCTTCGGGACGGAGCGCTTCTGGGAGTACCTGCCTTACGAGTGGTGCCTGGCCTACAAGTACCTCTCCGAGCTCATCCCCACCATCTTCCACACGGCCTCCATCTGGCTGACCATGGCTCTGGCCATCCAGCGCTACATCTACGTCTGCCACGCCTTCAGGGCCAGGACCTGGTGCACGATCGAGAACGTCCTGCGCGGGACGGTGCTGATCTACGTCCTGGCCTTCCTCAGCCAGCTCTGCCGCTTCCTGGAGGATTACCCCGTGGCGGTGTCGCTGAGCTCGCTGACCAAGCCCAACGCCACGGTGGTGGGCTGCGTGATGGTCTTCCACTCGTGGGTGGAGGGCCGCAAGACGCTGTACTACAACCTGTACTTCTGGTTCCGCGTCATCTTCATCCACCTGGTGCCCTGCATCTCGCTGGTGGTCATGAACGCCCTGCTCATCTACGCCATGCGGGTGGCCCGCCGGCGGCGCAAGATGCTGCTGAGGCAGAACAAGAAGAGCGAGTCCAAGAAGCTGAAGGTGAGTAGGAGGAAGAGGAGGAGGATGAAGAGGATGGTTGGTTGGTTGGTAGTGGGTGTGTGTGTGGGTGGGAGGGGGGGGTGGTTGGTGGTGGTGGTTGATGGTGGTGTGGGGGGGGGGGGATGGTTGGTGGTGGTTGTGGTGGTGGTGGTGGTGGTGGTGTGGTGGTGGTGGTGGTGGTGGTGGTGGTGGTTGGTGGTGGGAAGATGCTGCTGAGGCAGAACAAGAAGAGCGAGTCCAAGAAGCTGAAGGTGAGTAGCAGGAAGAGGAGGAGGATGAGGAGGATGGGTGTGAGTGGGGGGGGGTGTGGGGGGGGGGGGGTGGGGGTGTTTGTGTGTGGTGGGTGGTGATGGTGGTGGTGGTGGAAGATGCTTCTCAGGCAGAACAAGAAGAGCGAGTCCAAGAAGCTGAAGGTGAGAGTAGGAAGAGGAGGATGAGGAGGATGGTTGGTGGTTGGTTGGTTGGGTGGTGGTTGGTGGTGGTGTGTGGTGGGGGGGGGGTTGGTGGTGGTGGTGGTGGTTGGTGGAGGTGGGTTAGGGGTGGTGGTGGGGGTGGGTGGTTGGTGTGTGGTGGTGGTGGGGTGGTGGGTGTGGTGTGGTGGGGGTGGGTTGGTGGTGGTTGGTTGGTAGGTGGTTCGTGGTGGTGTGTGGTTGGTGGTGGGTGGTGGTGGTGTGTGGGTGGTGGTGGTGGTGGTTGGTGTGGTGGTGGTGGTTGGTAGGGTGATGGTGGTTGATGGTTGGTGGTGGGGTGGTGGTTGGTGTGTGTGGTGGTGTGTGGTGGTGTGGTGTGGGTGTGTGTTATGTGGTGGGGTGGTGGTTGGGTGGTGGTGGTTGGTAGTGGGGTTGTGGTGGTGTGGTTGGTGGGTTTGGGTGGTGGTTGTGTGGTGATAGGGTGGTGGTGGTTGGTGGTGGTTGGTGTGGTTGGTGGTGGTGTGGTGGTGGTGTGGGTGGTGGTGTGGAAGGGTGGTGGGTGGTGGTTGGTGGTGTGTATGTGTGTGGTGGTGGTGGTGGTGGTGGTGGTGGTGGTGTGGAAAGGGTGTGGTGGTGGTGGTGGTGGTGGTAGTGGTGGTGGTGGTGGTGGTGGTGGTGGTGGTGGTAGTGGTGGTGGTGATGAGGGAGGGTGAGGCTGATTAATAGAGAGAGAAAGAGAGAGGGGTGAAGTTGGAGAGGGAGAGGGAGGGAGGGAGAGAGAGAGAGAGAGAGAGAGAGAGAGAGAGAGATTGTGGTGGGTGGTGGTGGTGGTGGTGGTGGTGGTGGTGGTGATGATGAGGATGGTGGTGGTGGTGATGATAGTGGTGATGGTGGTGGTAGTGGTGGTGATAATGAAAATGATGATGATGATGATGACGACGACGATGATGATGATGATTGTGACGCTGATGATGATGCTGCTGATCATGACGATATATTGTTGTTGTTGTTGACTTCAATTTTACGTCTGTTCACTATTAGTGATATTAGACGAGAACAAAACAAAAAAAACGGGAGAGGTGGATGTGTCGTTTAAAAAAAATATCGAAAAGAAACTTGGCAATGCAACAGGAATTTATAAAAACAAACAAACAAACAAAAACAAGTCATTAACGTTAATGTAACTATAACAAATGTCCTATGTGACTGTGACAAAGACCTTTCACAATTTAAATGCGTTTTAGATTACTGAATATGCTGGTGAGGGAGTTTTCAGAGAAATGGGGCATGAAAGGTTTTACACTCTGGCAGTCAAAAAGTATATGAGTACTAGTGATATTCTCACCACATAGGCATTTACTATTTATGCTGAATTTGATTATCAATGCATTTAGTTTCATTCTATAGAATAAAGTATTAATTTGGATGAGTTATAAACCGAGGCCCCCGTGTACGTACGCACGCAGAACATCTTGCGCACACGTTAAATCCTGTTCCACTTTTCGTATGAGTAGGCCATTGTGAGCCGGTGGGAACGGATGACAAAATTTACAAAACCGCATACACACGGGGACTAGATGTAAAAAAGCGCATAAGTGCTTATTCCATTATCCTCGATATAAAAGAATAAAATAAATAAAATAAATAAATGCACGCACGTTTAAAACCTATCCTGCTTTATAGAAGAGTAGGACAATGTGTGCCAGTGGGCACGGATGACAAACTTTGCAAAACGTCGTGCGCGCGGGGACTGGATGTAAAAACCCACGTGAGTGCTTATTCCATGATCCTCAAAATAAAAGAATAAGATTAATGAATAAATAAAGGGACAAAAATAAAATAATAAAAATAGATGCGGTGTTAATGCTTTGACTACTTCTTATAATAATAATGAATGGAACTTATATAGCGCTATATCTTGCAAAGACAAATCAAAGCGCATGCATTCAACCTAATCTTACACAGTCATGCAACCAATGACAAATAATCAATAGTTTAAACAAACAGATATTAGAAACATGGTACGCTGCAGACCAAATCCATGAAATAAAATTGCAATAGTCAAATGTTTTTCAAAAGCGAACACACACACACACACACACACACACACTCACACACACACACACACACACACACACACACACACACACACACCACACACACACACACACACACACACACACACACACACACACACACACACACCACACACACACACACACACACACACACACAGGTCATATACTTTTTTACTTTCTTGCACTGAAGTGCCAGGTTAAAGATCTTGTCTGTGGTGCTTCTTCCACTGCAGGATCCATCCTGTTCTTCTTCGATGACTTTTTATCTAGCCTGTAGTGCTAGTCGGAGGAAGTATTTCAGTGGTCAGAGAACTCGCTTTCCCTAAGCAAAAGTTAAGCAGCATCGAGCGTTGTTACCAACTGGTTGGAAGACCGTTTGCGCGCTTTGCCTTCAGTTCAGTTCCCCAGTTCACCCAGCTGTAAATAGGCACCTGCACTCTTTTGGGACAGGGAAGGTAAAGCAGCGAGGGAGAGGAGATGGGCGCCGCCCTCAATATGCTGGCTTCTGGAGAAGTTGTGGTCTCTGATACCTTGCTCTCCAACGACCACATAGGTTATGGGAACACCGTTACCTTTTGCCCCCTTTAGTTCTGGTCTGTTTGGGATATGCTTCATTTGGCTCTTATGGCTGATTACACTGAATGATTTGTAGTTGGTTCAAGCAGATGTTTATTTAGAAACGAAACACATCATACACACATCCATTTGAAGCAACAACAAGCTGATAGGTTATTGTGTGCTCCACCAACAAACAAAACTCCTTATTCTTCTTCTTCTTCTTCTTAGTCTTCGTCTTCTTATTCTTATTCTTCTTCTCTGTCGTCGAACGCCCTGACAGCAACTATTGCTGTCTGTCATATGAGCAAAAGTGCGTTTCGCTGCCGTTAAGCGCCTGACAAGTCAGGCCCAGCACATCCAACGTAAGCAAGGGATAGAATTGTTATCTTGTAATTCCTTCTGGGAAAAAAGCAGGAGAATTTGCCAAGAAGGCAGAAAACAAACACGAAGGAGGCACCAGGAAGAAAAGGAACAAGGCAGAAACAGGGGGATAGAAAAGAGGAAATTCCTAGCACAGAATTTCCAGAAAGTGAGGATGCTGTTTACACTGACAGGCTCCCGGTAT
>CM054160.1:37280523-37285523 GCA_028751875.1 Rapana venosa | reverse complement strand
GTGTTTATTTTCGATGTTTTTTCTTTGCAACATGGACACATTTTGTTTTGTGCAATTCCACTGTAGCGATGCACATTGCTTAGATGGAGAACATTAAACTTTTATTGCGTTATGGCGACTCGGAAACAAGGCTTTCCATATCCAAAATATATCTTTCCTTTTCCAAAACAGCTTTGAATGTCCTATATGTTGTGTACCTGTCACGATCTCTAACAGCCCCATCCCATTCTTGCCTGAATATATATCAACAAGCCTCTGTTTGAAAATAATAATGTAAAAATGCTTTTATATTCCCCCAACCTTTGCTTGCTACATCTACACTATATCAAAGCCAGTGTCACACTTTGTCTCTCTAACTTTTGAAACCCAACACAGCTTACCAGATTTATCAAGTTCAAGTTAGCACTTCATAAGCTTTACGTGGAAACTTGAGCTTTTCTGGGCTCATTTGCAATAGCTTAAACCACAGAAGAAAGCACTTCATTTCGGTAATATAACTCTAAATGTTGTATTGATTATGAGAATGTCTTTGCGCAGTGATCTTGGATGTGTGTTTTCTTTCTTTATTGTTTGTTATTTGTTTTGTTTTGAATTTTCTATTTCGAGGATAATGGAATAAGCACTCATGTGTTTTGTTTTTTTATTCACTCCCCGTGTGTATGCAATTTTGTAAATGTTGTCATCCGTTCCCACCGGCACGCAATGGCCTACTCTTCCGAAAAATGGAATGGGTTTTAACGAGTGCGCAAGATGTTCTGCGTGCGTTCGCACACGGGACTTCGGTATTATAGTCTCATCCGAAAGAGTGTGTGTGTGTGTGTGTGTGTGTGTGTGCGTGCGTGCGTGCGTGCGTGCTTGTCAAGTCAAGTCAAGTCAAAGTTTTATTTCCAGATGGTACATTGAATAAGCGAATGTTGTATTGCTATAAGGTATGAGAATGTCCTTAGGTAATGATCTTGGATGTGTGTGTGTGCACGCGTGCGCGCGCGTGCGTGCGTGCGTGCGAGCAAGCATGCCCGCGCGAGTGTATGTACGCATGTGTGTGTGGGGGGATGTGTGCGCACGCACATGCATGCGCGTGTGACAGAAGCTGAAGGGGTGTTTTGCGTACAACAGTTGGATGAAAAGTTGTGTGCGTGTCAGATCTTCTTCAGAGGCCATTATTGAATCTATTGTGCAGAAGATGAGTAGCTGTTTCCGAAATGATGTCCTGCAGTGTTTTGATCATCACACTATTTTCTCTTCCTCTGACATAAAATGTTTTATGGCATGAATGAGCACAATATAATTCAATATTCAGCCTCTGCTTCTCAATATTTTTTTGCATACAGCACACTGTTTACATTGCATTAACATAAGGCTGGAATGATTATATTCAGCACGTACGGTTTTATAGTGTGGTAACTGTTTTTAAAAATGCAAAAGTTTGTGAATGATTTCAGCTATCAGATGTATACCGCACTTGATGTTTGCATATTGTATGTGCTCCATGGGTTGACATTGTCAAGTATAACTCCATAATCAACTTTGGTTCCGGATGTGTTTTGAGCTGTGTTTTGTTCTGTAACTTTGAGCTGAAGGTTTTTGGGTTTTTTTTGTCTTAGTCAGCACTTTGTTCATGAGTTTTTGATCTGCTGACCTGGGCTCGAATCTCGTTCAAGAGGATTTTTCCTCTGGAGTTAACATCAGTGCCGACTCCACTACCCCCAAAGTCCTCCGGATGAGACTATAAACCGAGGCCCCGTGTGCGAACGCACGCAGAACATCTTACGCATACGTTAAAACCCGTTCCACTTTTTAGAAGAGTAGGCCATTGTGTACTGGTGGGAACGAATGACAAAAAATTATAAAACTGTATACACACGGGGACTGGATGTAAAAACGCACATGAGTGCTTATTCCATTGCCTTCGAAATAAGAGAATAACTAAATAAATAATAAAATAAATATATACTTTTGTAATATTTGTCTAAGTCAGCATTTTGTTAATAATTTTGGAACATGCATATTCAAGAGCACAGTTTTGGGGACATGCCAAGATGTATATACCAAGATCTTATCAAAGATTGCGACAATGTCCAGAAAGTGGGGATGCTATTTGCACTGAAAGAGCCCTCCCTGTTGTTTCCGGATACTGAGTGCTGTTGGATACAAATCTTCATGGCCTTCCCTAATACTGCACAAGGCTGGTCTCCATGACTGCCTTGTTTCCCTTTGACACTGTCCATTAGTGGCTCAGTGAATCAGTGGTCTAGAGGTAACGCACCTGCCTAGAAAGCGAAAAGTCCGAGTCGGAAGTGTGCGGTGGTTCGAATCCCGTTTGGGCCCGAAACTTTTCCCTCATTTAGACCATGAGTGGTGGTCTGGGTGCTAGTTTTTTCGGATGTGACGATAAACTTAGGTCCCGTATGTTACGCATAATTATTTAGCGCACATAAACGATTCCACGGCAACAAGAGAGTTGTCCCTGGTAAAAATTTTTTAGAGAAAAGTCATTCTGACAGGGAAACAAATACAGTTGCAGACAGGAAAAACAAAAGAAAAATGGGTGGCGCTGCTCTTGTGGCGACGCGCTCTCCCCGGAGGGATTAGCCCTAATTTCACTGTAGAGAAATCTGCCGTGACTTCAAGTGATATAAATAAATAAAATATATAGTGCATTTCCTTGGCACCAGTGCAGAATTTCTCAAATTACAAGAGGCATTCTTGTATAGGTAAGGAAATGCTATAAGAATTTACAGGGCAGAGAAAAAGGAAATTCTTGGAGGAAGAAAATCAGTGCTTTCAACTGTTCTTGTCCTATGTACAGTGCTGTTCTTCTTAGTTGTTTCTTCCTTTTTGTTTAATTATTATCGCCACCACAACTCCTGGCAGTATAATGGATGCCTTAAGATAATGTTAAAGGGGAGGGAGTGGGGGATGTGAAAATTGTTTTCCATGAACTCGTTTTATTGCTTGACGGAATTCGTGTGTGTGTGCGTGCGTCCGTGCGTGCGTGCGTGCGTGCGTGCATGTGTACAAATGTGTGTGTGATATCTATTTATTTATTTTATTTATTTTATTCTTTTATTTCAGGATAACGGAAGAAGCAATCATGTGCTATTTTACATCGAGTCCCCGTGTGCATACTGTTTTGTAAATGTTTTCATCCGTTCCCACCAGCACACAATGGCTACTCTTACGAAAAGCGGAACAGGATTTAACGTGTGCACAAGAAGTTCTGCATGCGTTCGCACACGGGACCTCGGTTTATAGTCTCATCCGAAGGACTTTTGGGGAGAGTGGAGTCTGCACTGATGTTAACTCCAGGGGAAAATATCCCCTTGAACGGGAATCGAACCCGTGTTGTCAGATTGCGAGCGCAATGTTCTGACCACTAGATTATCCCGTCCCCTGTGTGTGTGTTTGTGTGTGTGTTGTTGTTGTTGACTTCAATTTACGTCTGTTCACTTCTAGTGATATTATACGGGGAAAAAAGACCAAGAGAGGTGAATGTGTTGTTTAAAACCCCCCATTAAAAACCCATATCGAACATCTCGAAAAGAAACTTGGCAATGCAACAGGAATTCAAAAAACAAACAAAAAACAAGTCATTAACGTTAATGTAACTATTACAAATGTCCTATGGGACTGTGACAAAGACCTTTCACAATTTCAAATGCCAGTTTTAGATTACTGAATATGCTGGTGAGGGAGTTTTCAGAAAAATGAGGCATGAAAGGTTTTACACTCTGGCAGTCAAAAAGTATATGACTATTAGTGATATTCTCACCACACAGGCATTTACCATATTTGCTGAATTTGGTTATCAATGCATTTAGTTTCATTCTATAAAATGAAGTATTAATTCTTCTTGACGTAAAAACACTTGTAATAACTTCTGACTGGTTCACCACTGTTAAATTATCGGTATTGATTGCATTCTAGTGGGTTTTTTAAAATCCTTCATTTTGCTGATTAGTTTTGATGACCTTTCTCCATGATTTTTGTTCTAGTGAGTTGTTGTTGTTGTTGTTGTTGTTGTTGTTGTTGTTGTTGTTGTTGATGTTGTTCCTCAGCTAGAGCTCTGAGATTCACCATTAGTGAGATTTTTTTTGCGTATATGACCGCCCCCCCCCCCTCCGACCCCTACCACCACCACCACCATTAAGGTAGCCCCATTGCCACTTTGGAACTTTGATTTGATTGATTGACTTTCTGTTTTGCTGCCTTTCTTTTTGTCTTGATTTGTTTGTTGTTTTATATGTTTTCTTATAAACAACAAAATACAACAACAACAAAACTTTGGCACTTGGTAAGCGAACCATGTCGTCTGAAACCAATAAGAGTGCTGAGTTGGCTGACCTAATTATACACTGGGATGTAGGTCATTATGTGGGCCAATAAAAATGCTCGTTCTTTTGAACAATAGCCATGTCCCGAAGAAAGTTGTCAATCAATCTCCACGTAATGATATACTGTAGTAACATGCTGAGAAAAAGTATACAAATAAATAGGGTGGGTTATTCTTAGTTGTTTCTTTTCAACTTTAAATATCATCAACAAAAAGGTGTGTGTGTGTGTGTGTGTGTGTGGTGTGTGTGTGTGTTTTGGTGGTGGTTTGTTTTATTCTTTTATATCGAGGATAATGGAATAAGCACTTATGTGCTTTTTTACATCCAGTCCCTGTGTGTATGCGTCTTTTTGATTTCTGTCTCTGTTCCCACGGCACACAATGGCCTACTCTTACGAAAAGTACGTGTGGGCGTGTGTGTGTGTGTGTGTGTGTGTGTGTGTGTGTGTGTGTGTGTGTGTGTGTGTGTATGTGTGTGTGTGTTGTGTGTGTGCGTGCGTGCGTGTTTATAATATGTGTTGTTTAACTATGTCAAGGGGTGTGTGTGTCTTTATAAGTATGAGGTGTGTGTGTGTGTGCGCGCGCGTATGCATGTGCATGTGTGCGCATGTGTGTTTGTATGTGTGTATCTGTCTGTCTGTCTGTAAGCAAGCGCACGCGTGTAAGT
>CM054160.1:37265523-37278023 GCA_028751875.1 Rapana venosa | reverse complement strand
GAAGAAAAAAAAGAACAGGACAAAAATTAATATAATATCCAAAAGAAAGAAAACGGAATAAAAGATTTAGAGATGGACAAGATTCAGAAACGAAGACACGCACCCGAAAAAAGAAGAAGATGGCGAAATAGTTGTAAGTGCATTTTTGACTGAGTGGCTAAACTGTTTGGCTGATTGACTGATTGATTCATTCATTCATTGGTTAGTTCACTGACTGACTGACTGACTGACTGGCTGGCCGGCTGACTGACTGACTGACTGACTGGCTGGCTGGCTGGCTGGTTGGTTGGCTGGCTGACTAACTGACTGACTGACTGACTGACTAGTTGACTGCTGGCTGATTGATTGACTAACTGACTGACTGGCTGACTGACTGACTGATCAACTCACTTCCCAACAGACAGATAGACAGACAAATGACCGACCCTCTGACTGAAGGAAAGATGGAACAAAGAAAGGGAGGAATGAAAGAGAAAGAAAGAAAGGGAGGAATGAAATAGAAAGAAGAAGAAAGAAAGAAAGAAAGAAAGAAAGAAAGAAAGAAAGGGACGAAGAAAGAAAAAGAAAGAAAGAAAGACAGACAGAAAGGAAGGAAGGAAGGAAGGGAGGGAGGAAGGGAGGGAGGGAGGAAGGAAGGGAGTGAGAGGAGGAAGGAAGGAAGGAAGGAAAGGAGGGAGGAAGGAAGGAAGGAAGGGAGGAAGGAAGGGAGGGAGGAAGGAAGGAAGGAAGGAAGAAAGAAAGAAAGGAAGGAAGGAAGAAAGACAGACAGAAAGACAGAAAGACAGACAGACAAACAGACAGACAGAAAGGAAAAGAAAGAAAGGGAAGGAAGGAAAATGAGTGTTCAGAAGAATGAATGAAGAATCAAATTGTGACAGGACGAAAGGAAAGCAAGATAAAGATGATGATGAGGAGGAGGAGGATGCGTGTGAGTCTTTGTGTCTGTGTATGGATGTGCGTGCGCGCGCGCGCGCGCGTGTGTGTGTGTGTGCGTACGTGCGTGCGTACGCGCGCGTGTGTGTGTGTGTGTGTGTGTGTGTTTCTGTGTGTGTGTCTGTGTGTGTGTCTGTGTGTGTGCGTGCGTGTATAATTATGTATATGCATACATGCGTACGTGAGTGAAGAAGATAGGAACAGAAGGGTGACACACTGCAAGAAATAAAGAGAAACATACACACACACACAAAATGCACACACAGACACACATACACTTACGCGCGCATGTGTGCGCGTGCACGCACGCACACACTCACACACATGGATGGCTTGGTGAGAAAAAAACAAACGAACGCATTACTTATCCAATGTACTATCTGGAAATAAAAATGTGACTCGACTTGACTTCACACACACACACGCGCGCGCGCACGCACGCACACAGAGAGAGAGAAATGAGAGAGAGATATATTCAAATACACATACACATTCAAAAGATAAGTTCTTAAGTGATAAACGAGAATGCATCCAAATTGTATGCCGTAAGTGAGAGAGAGAGAGAGAGAGAGAGAGGGGGGGGGAGAGAGAGGGAGAGAGAGAGATATATACAAATGCTCATACACATACACATACAAAAGATAAATTCTTAAGTGATAAAACGAGAACGCATTCAAATTGTATGCCGTAAGTGTTCGGCATTGAAAAGGAGATGCAGAGTCGAGATTTTCTTGAACCAAAAGACACACAGACAAACAGACCAGCAGACTGACAGACCGACAGACTAACAGACAGGCAGACAGACACCTACTTGCTAAAAGAACCAATGGAATTCATGTAAGAGTGTCTTTAAACAGGGCGTTTGTGTAAGGGCATTGTTCTCGGAAAGAAAGGAAAGGAGCTGAATATTACAAACTATAAAGCACAGAGAGAGAGTCTTAACAGCAAACGGAGCGTTTGTGTAAGGGCATTGTTCTCAGAAAGAAATGAAATGAATGTTACAACTTGTAAAGCACAGAAATAGGGTGTGTGTGTGTGTGTGTGTGTGTGTGTGTGTATGCGTGCGTGTGTGTGTGTGTGTGTGTGTGCGTGTGTGTGTGTGTGTGTGTGTGTGTGTGTGTGTGTGTGTGTGTGTGTGTGTGTGCGTGTCAATGAGTTTGAGTGTGTGTGTTTATGTGTGTGGGTGTGTTGCGTTGTTGTTGTTCAATTTAAAGTCTATTTCTCACTTGGTAGAATTAGACAAAACAAACAAATAAACAAACATCCTACCATACCAATATTTACAGAAGACTTTGAAATAATCCTAGCAACATCAGATGGAGAGAGAGAGAAACTAACAGACAAACAGACAGAGAAACAGCGCTCTACTTGCTGAAAGGGCCAATTGAATTTACGTAAGAGTGTCTTTTAACAGCAAACAGGGTGTTTGTGTAAGCGTATTGTTCTCGGAAAGAAAGGAAAGGAGCTGAATATTACAAATGGTTAAGCACAGAGAGAGAGAGAGAGAGAGAGAGAGAGAGAGAGTGTGTGTGTGTGTGTGTGTGTGTGTGTGTGTGGTGTGTGTGTGTGGTGTGTGTGTGTGTGTGTGTGTGTGTGTTTCAGTGGGTGGGTGAGGTTGAGTGCATGTGCTTATGTGTGTGTGTTTTGTTGTTGTTGTTGTTGTTGTTGTTCAATTTAAAGTCTATTTCACACCTAGACAAAATACTTACTGACAGACAGACAGACAGAAAGACACCTACTTGCTGAAAGAGCCAATTGAATTCATGTCAAAATATTAGACAAAACAAACAAACAAACAAACAAAAATCCTACCATAAAATATTTACAGAAGACTTGGAAATAATCCTATCAACATCAGATGAGAGAGTCTTTTAACAGAAAAAGGGGCGTTTGTGTAAGCGCATTGTTCTCAGAAAGAAATGAAATGAATGTTACAAATTGTAAAGCACAGAAATAGAGGGGGGTGTATGTGTGTGTATGTGTGTGTGTTGTGTGTGTGTGTTAGGTTGAGTGTGTGTGTGCTTATGTGTGTGTGTGTGTTTTTTGTTGTTGTTGTTCAATTTTAAGTCTATTTCACACTTGGTAATATTAGACAAAACAAACAAACAAACATCCTACCATACCAATATTTACAGAAGACTTGGAAATAATCCTAGCAAACATCAGATGGAGAGAGAGAGAGAGAGAGAGGAGAGATGAGAGAGAGAGAGAGAGAGAGGAGAGAGAGAGAAAGTGAGTGTGTCTTTTAACAGCAAAACGGGCGTTTGTGTAAGCGCATTGTTCTCAGAAAGAAATGAAATGAATGTTACAACTTGTAAAGCACAGAAATAGGGTGTGTGTGTGTGTGTGTTTCAGTGGGTGTGTGACCTTGAGTATGTGTGTGTGTTTCGTTGTTGTTGTTCAATTTAAAGTCTATTTCACACTTGGTAATATTAGACAAAACAAGTAAACAAACAAAAATACTACCATAGAATATTTACAGAAGACTTGGAAATAATCCTAGCAACATCAGATGGAGAGAGAGAGAGAGAAAGGGAGAGAGAGAGAGAGAGAGAGGAGAGAGAGAGAGAGAGAGAGAGACTAACAGACAAACAGAGAAACAGCCCTCTACTTGCTGAAAGAGCCAATTGAATTTAGGTAAGAGTGTCTTTTAACAGAAAACCGGGGCTTTGTGTAAGCGCATTGTTCTCAGAAAGAAATAAAATGAATGTTACAAGTTGTAAAGCACAAAAAGAGGGTGGGTGTTGTGTGTGTGTGTGTGTGTGTGTGTGTGTGTGTTTCAATGGGTTTG
Source organism: Rapana venosa (assembly GCA_028751875.1). Taxonomy (NCBI): domain Eukaryota; kingdom Metazoa; phylum Mollusca; class Gastropoda; order Neogastropoda; family Muricidae; genus Rapana; species Rapana venosa. The sequence goes on along the minus strand of CM054160.1, from coordinate 37,274,299 downwards.
AGTGTTTTTCAATGAGTTTGAGTATGTGTGTGTGTTCATGTGTGTTGTTGTTGTTGTTGTTGTTGTTCAATTCAAAGTCTCTTCACACTTATTTATTTATTTATTTATTTATTTATGCCACTTTAAGTCACGAGATTTCTCTGCGTGAAATTCGGGCTGCTCTCCCCGGAGAGAGCACGTCGCCACAAGAGCAGCGCCACCCCTTTTTTTTCTCTTTTTTTTTTTTTTTTGGTCTGCAACTGTATTTCTTTCCCTATCAGAGTGGCTTTTTTCTAAGAATTTTGCCAGGGACAACTCTCTTGTTGCCGTGGGTTCTTTTTCGTGCGCTGCATAATTTTCTGTAACACACGGGACCTCAGTTTATCGCCTCATCCGAAAGACTAGCGCCCAGACCACCACTCATGGTCTAATGGATGGGGGAAAAGTTTCGGGCCCAGACGGGATACGAACCCGGACTTTTCGCTTTCTAGACAGGCGTGTTACCTCTAGACCACCGATCCACTTGGTAATATTAAACAAAATAAACAATCAACAAACAAAAAACCTATTATAAATTGTTTACAGAAGACTTGGAAACATTCCTAGCAACATCAGTAATCAACGGTTTTTGCAAAACCGTGTTCAATGGCTCCCTTTGAATTTTAATGTCCAGATTCTTTGTAAACTGATTTTAAAATTGAACATTGAAAAATAATATATTCACAAGAATAGTGGCTTAGAACAGGAGCAAGTCACATTTTGAGAATATTTTGGTCTTTCAAGAAATCAATAGCAACTTATAAATAATGTTAGTATAGTGTGTGTGTGTGTGTCTGTGTGTATGTCTGTGTGTGTCTGTGTGCTTCCTTAGTTAAATCTCTACAGGAAGGTGATGTATGCAAAAAGTGGAACATATCAGAAAGTCTCTGAAAACAAACGAAACAGAATGTATTGTGCCACAGAAGCTAAACGAGATCAGAGACAGAAATAGCCATGTGGGTTTGAGGAAAAAGGACCTTGTGTGTATGAGAGGAAGGAGGAGGGGGGGGGAGGTTGGCAGATAGGTAGGAAGATAGAAAGCTGGTGTTGATGGTGTTGAATGGTCTGCAGAGGAGTTTGAAGACTTTGTGAATATCCCCGCTAGGATACGGGGATTGAGAGAGAGACAGAGAGGGATAGACAGAGAGAGAGAGAGGGGTGAGAGAGATGGAGAAAGAGAGGGAGAGAGAGGGAGAGAGAGGGGAGAGAGAGAGACAGAGATAGATACAGAGAGACAGAGAGAGAGGGATGGAGAGAGAGAGAGAGAGAGAGAGGAGAGTAGAGAGAGTAGAGAGAGAGAGAGAGAATGAAAGAATAAGAGAACGAGAGAGAGAGACAGAGAAACAGACATACAGACAGAATGACAGACAGAAAGAGAGACAAAGAAAGACAGACAGAGACAGACACAGAGAAAGAGACAGAGAGAAAACTGAATTGAATTAAACTAACTTTCATTTAATTAAAGTGGATAATGGCATAAGCAGGCTTGCCTTTTTACAACCAACCCTCTGGGCACAAAAAAACTAAGGTGAGAGAGAGAGAGAGACAGTCAGACAGACTCATAGACAGACAGACGGACAGACTAACAGACGGATGAGACTATAAACTGAGGCCCCGTGTGCGAACGCACACAGAACATCTTGCGCACACGTTAAAATCATGTTCCGCTTCTCCTAAGGGTAGGCCATTGTGTGCCGGTGGGAACATATGACGATTTACAAAACCGCATACACACGGGGACTAGATGTAAAAAAGCACATAAGTGCTTATTCCATTATCGTCGATATAAAAGAATTTTTTTATTAAACAGACAGGCATCTACTTGCTGAAAGAACCAATTGAATTCGCATAAGAGTGTATTTTAACAGCAAATGGGGTGTTTGTGTAAGGGCATTGTTCTCAGAAAGAAAGGAAAGGATAGGAATATTACACATTGTCAAGTACAGAAAGAATGTGTGTGTTGAGGGGCTGGTGGGGGGGGGGGGAGGGGGTGCACACGCGCGAGGGGGGGGGACAGATTTTATTTGTATTCTTTCATTTCGAGGATAATGGAATAAACACTCATGTGCTTTTTTTCATCCATGTGTGTATGCAGTTTTGTAAATTTTGTCATCCGTTTCCACCGGCACACAATGGAACGGGTTTTAACGTGTGCGCAAGATGTTCTGCCTGCGTTCGCACACGGGACCTCGGTTTATAGTCTCATCTGAAGGACTTTTGGGGAGAGTGGAGTCGGCACTGATGTTAGTTAACTCCAGAGGAAAAATCCTCTCGAACGAGATTCGAACCCGGGTCAGCAGATCACGAATACATCACTGTAACCACCAGGCTATCCCGTCCCTTGATAAGTAGGACAGATAGGTAGGAAGGTAGGAATCTGGGAATCAGAGGTTGATTGGTCTGCAGAGGAGTCTGAAATCTTTGTGAATATTATGCACACAGAGAGACAGAGACAGACATACAGAGAGAGAGTGTGTGTGTGTGTGTCCAACATACAGACAGATAGGTACATACAGAGAGATAGGGGGAGAGAGAAAGGGGAGAGATGTAGAGAGAGAGAGCGTCCAACAGCCAGATAGGTAGGGAGAGAGAGAGGGGGGAAGAGAGAGAGAGAGGGAGAGAGAGAGATATATAGGGGAGAGAGAGAGAGTAGAGATAAGAGGAGAGAGAGAGAGAGAGAGAGAGAGGGAGAGAGGAGAGAGAGAGAGAGGAGAGAGGAGAGAGAGAGAGAGCGTCGACAGCCAGATAGGGAGAGAGAGAGTCTGACTGACAGAGAGACAGACAGAGATGCACAGAGAGACAAAATTGAATTAAATTAAAACTAAATTTCATTCAAAGTGGGTAATGGCATAAAGCAGACCTGCCTCTTTGTTGTTAGCAGCAGCCAGCCCTCAGGGTACACAACAAACTACAAAACATCGTGTGCACGTGTTAAAACAGGCTTCAACTTGCGCGCAAGGTGTTCTGCGTGCGCTGGTTTATAATAATAATAATAATAATATAATATAATAATAAAATAATAATAATATAATAATAATAGTAGTAGTAGTAATAATAGTAATAATAATAGTAATAATAATAATAATAATAATAATGGAACTTATAAAGCGCTATATTTTGCAAAGACAAATCAAAGCGCATACATTCAACCCAATCTTACACAGTCACGCAAATCAATGATAAATAAGCAATAGTTTAAACAAACAGATATTTACAAACATAGTGCGCTGCAGACAAAATCTTTCGATTAAAATTTCAATACTCAAATGCTTGTCAAAAGCACACACACACACACACACACACACCACTCACACAGGTCGTATACTTTAGCAGGGGGATAGGACATGGGTTTGTGAAGGTGGGATAGTTCTGATATGTTTATAGTCTCGTCCGAATGAGTTTTTGGGGGGAGTGTAGTCAGTATTAATGTTAAAAAAACGTAAAGGAATCCCATAACCTATAAGGCCGTAGGGGAGCGAGGCGTCAGAGACCTCACTTCTCTAGGGCCAGCATATTGAGGGCGGCGCCCATCTCCTCTCCCTCGCTGCTTTACCTTCCCTGACCCTAAAGAGGGCAGGTACCCATTTACAGCTGGGTGAACTGGGGGAACTGTACTGAAGCCAAGGCGCGCAAACGGTCACCCATCCAACTGGTAACCACGCTCGAGGCTGCTTAACTTGGCTGGGGGAAAGCGAGTGCTCCGACCACTGAGCTATCCCGTCCCCTATCGCATACTGGCATATAATTATCATCATGTTTCTATGAGAACAATGAGAGTCAACCATTTCGTTGTGGGTTTTTTCATTCCTTCCGTACTGTAATGTCTTCCGTTAAATGATGGCTTTGAAAGCAGGGAAACACCCCTCTCCTCTCTCTCCTCCTCCTCTCTCTCTCTCTCTCTCTCTCTCTCTCTCTCTCTCTCTCTCTCTCCTCTCTCTCTCATCTATCTATCCTGTCTCTATACTCTTAGCTAGATTATCTATCTTATAAATCTTTGATTATATAAACCGAGGTCCCGTGTGCGAACGCAAGCAGAACATCTTGCGCACACGTTAAATCCTGTTCCGCTTTTCGTAAGAGTAGTCCATTGTGTGCCGGTGGGAACAGATGACAGAATTAACAAAACCGCATACACACGGGGACTGGATGTAAAAAAGCGCATAAGTTCTTATTCCATTATCCTCAATATAAAAGAATAAACTAGACTCAAGTAAGCCATATCTGTCTATCCATCTATCTCTATCTCAATCTCAATCTCTCTATATCTATCTCTCTATAGTTCTATCTCTCTGTCTTTCTCTGTCTCTGTCTAGCTATCTAGCAAGCTATTTTCTATCGGTCTATCTATTTATCTCTATCTATATCTCTATCTCTCTGTCTCCCTGCCTCTCTTTATCTTTCCATCTCTCTATCTCTATCTCTCTTTCTACCTCTACCTCTCTATCTATCTATCACATTTCCCTTTAAGCAAGAGAAGCTTGTTACTAACCATTTAGCAGCATAAATACGACAACAAACAGGACCATTACCACACCATTAGTTCCACAGAGGCATTGGATACAACAAACCTTCCTGCTTTTCGCTAGTACCGTACAAGATCGAATTTTCCACTGATAAAAAAGACCATCCCCTCATTTTCTACAAACATTTCCTATTAGTGCATTTCCTTGACAGCATTAGAGAAACTCCGAAATCACAATTAGCATTCTGAAATGAACGAGGAAATACAATCAGAGTTTATAGGGCAGCGAAAGAAAGAGTTATAGGGGTAGGGATGGGGGGGGGGGGGGGGGGTGTGGGGGGGGGGATAAAAATCAATTGTTTGAACAGAAATTGTCCAACATACTGTTCTTTTGTTCTCTGTTATTAACTTTTTTTATCTATTTTTGCCATCATTATCCCTGGCAGTGTAATAGATACTACCTAAAGAGAAAGAAATAAGAATGAAGTATGTATAATCTTTATGCAAATTTGTCTTGTAGATTGACGTAATTTGTTCAAAATGTGTATGTCTGCTTGTTCGTATACTTGGGTTTTTTTTGTTTTTAGTGTGTTCTTTTAATTGTCTGCTCATTTTTTGGTATGATTGTATTTCTTAAAAATTGTATTTTTAAAGTAAAGCGTGTCAACGATCTTATATTTTGTTGTTTTTGTTTGTGTGTGTTTTGTTTGTTGTTGTTGTTGTTGGGTTTTGTTTTGCTGCCCCATCCTCTGTGACATTCCTGTCCTGCTGTCCACACGCTGCTTATTCCTATCTCTCTTCCCCAGCCATGTCCACAGATTTCCCGTGTCACATTCTTTAGGTCAGAAGTCCACAAGAAAACCCATCTATTTCAAGCCGCTGTGGGGCCACCAGCCAGAGGGACCCTGCGCTGCTGCTGGGTCACTTTGGTGATATTCAGTGGTGCCTGTTCTGAGCTATCAAACGCAAGACACCACCTGCTAAGCCCTTTACTGACGACAGTACGAGCTCAATTGCGGATCCAGACTGAATGAAATGCCCATCCGAGGTATTCACCCCCTCAACGTCTTTCCAATAACTTGTTCCAGTGAACCCCTAACCTCAAAGGCTCTTCTGACACAAACTCACCACAGGCACAGAAAGTGTACTGGGTGTGACAGGGGCGGTAATTCGTTTATCTTCCCATGCGCTCAGAGCGACGTGTTACTACTTTGGGACACACCTTCAAATTTTGCGGAGCTCTGATTCGTTGGGTGGTGGTTGAAAACCGCCGTTGTATACACTTTGCCGTTGCGGTAAAATGTAGTATTTATGCAGCTTTGTCTTAGAGGCCATATCCTCCCTGTTCATACTGTGCTGTCGTAGTCGAGAAGTTGTACAGAGTTGTGGCAGATCAAATATCTCCACTCTGTTACATAGGAAACCAAATCTGAGGTCACCATGAGACTTAGAGCAACCGGAACTACCGAATCAGAGGCAATTTTGTTTAATTGCATGATGATTACCAATAATGGTGATGATGTAAGGATGCTGTTATAAAAGCTCATGTGCTATTGACAGGGCTGTACTTTACACTTTCTATCATAATACACCCCAGCGTCAACCAGGCCAGAGAGATACAGACACCTGCAGTGTTAGTTAATTTGAGCAACACTCAAAATCGTACCCAGAAAAGTAGATGAAGCTCATCTATCTCCCCAATGATTCGAGCCCATAACTCACTCACTCAAAGAAGCCAAAAAGAGTTGTTTTCTTTTAAAACTCTGGTTCTCGTGGGATTCAAACCCACGGTCTTCCAGTCTGTACCCCCAAGGCGCTAACCACTGCGCCATGGCGTCTGGTCACCAGTTGCCCCTGATTCAGACCATGTTTTTATTTATGTAAGAGGTTTATTCACATAAGTGTTCTGTCAAAATGTCATGTTGTGGACGTCTTCTTGAGTTGTTGATGTTTTGTTGGTGTGTTTATTTTCTTCTTTCCTTCCTTCTTTCTTTATTTCCTTTTTTTCTTTCTATTTCTACTTTCTTTCTTTTGTCCTTTCTTTCTTTTGTTGTTTCTTTCTTTCTATATTTCATTATTTTCTTCTTTCTTTATTTATTTCTTTTTTTTCTCTTTTTACTTTCTTTCTTTTGTTCTCGTTTTCTTCCTGTCATTCTTTCTGTCTGTCTTTTGTTCTTTCTTTTCTTCTTTTACTCTTCTTTTTTTTATTTCTGTCTTTGTTCTTCTTCTTCATTCCTTCCTTCTTTCTTTCAATTTTTTTTAGTCTTCCTGTTATTGTTGTTGTTTTATCTTTATGTCGCTTTCAAGCTGATTAGGATGATGGACTTGTTTGTTTTTCGATGTTGTTATATTTTATGGATTGTTTGTTTCGTCGTATGTTTTATTATGGTTTGACAGTTAAGCTCTCTGTATTGTTTCGTTTAGTTTTTCTGTTTTCTTTTTGTCTATCTGTTTTCTTTCGTGTATTTTCCCTTTGGTTTTCTTTTTGTTTTTGTTGTTGGTTTTTTTTTTTGGCTTTGTGTATTTTCCCTTTTTTATTTTTTCCTTTGTTTGTGTTTCTATTCCTTTACTTGTGTGCATGTCATTTTTGTTCATTTTTCTTTGTTTATTTTTGGTTTGTTTCCTGTTTAGTATATTTTCATTTTCTCCATTTTTTCTTTATTTGTTTGTCTGTTTGTTTTCCATTAGTATATCTTCCTTTTTCTCCATTTTTCTTTCTTTGTTTGTCTGTTTGTTTGCTTTAGTATATTTTCATTTTTCTCCATTTTTTTTATTTGTTTGTCTGTTTGTTTCCTTTAGTATATTTTCCTTTTTTTCCATTTTGTTCTTTATTTGTTTGTCTGTTTGTTTCCTTTAGTATAGCTTTCCTTTTCTCCATTTTTTTTTTCTTTATTTGTTTGTCTGTTTGTTTCCTTTTGTGCATTTTCTTTCTGGTCATTTTCCTTTTGCTTTCTGTTTTGTTTGGCTTTTTGTGTGTGTGTATTTTCTTTTCCCAGGATTAGAAGGCGGGTGATGGAAGGCTTCGTGCAACACACGACTGACTGCAGCAGGATAGCCAGGAAAAGGCAAAAGCCAAGTCGTGTGGTCCTTGCCCAGGTATCAGGAAGCAGTCCTTGCCTCCCCACCTGACAAAATAAAGCACGCGCTGCAAATAAATCTGGGGTTTGAGAAAAAAGGAAAAGAAACAGAAAAAAAGACAGTAGAAAATCGGTGTAAAAAATCCCTTTGGTTTATTTTACTGTGTTTGTCTGTTTGTTTGCTTTTGTGGCTTTTGTGTATTTTCCCTTTGGTTTATTTTTTTCCTTTGTTTGTGTTTCTATTCCTTTACTTGTGTGCATGTTCTTTTGTTCATTTTTTTGTTTATTTTTGGTTTGTTTCTTTTAGAATATTTTTCTGTTCTCCATTTTTCTTTCTTTGTTTGTCTGCTTGTTTCTTTAGTATATTTTCCTTTTTCCATTTTTTTTCTTTTTTTGTCTATTTGTTTCCTTTAGCATATTTTCCTTTTTCTCCATTTTTTTCTTTTTTATTTGTCTATTTTTTTGCTTTAGTATATTTCCTTCTCCTTCATATTTTTTATTTGTTTGTCTGCTTGTTTGGCTTTGCGCATTTCTTTCTCCATTTTCTTTGTTTGTTTGTTTGTTTACCTTTTGTGTATTTTCTTTCTGTTCATTTTCCTTTTGTTTGTCTGTTTCTTTGGCTTTTTGTGTGTGTATTTTCTTTTCCCAGGATTAGAAGGCGGGTGATGGAAGGCTTCGTGCAACACACGACTGACTGCAGCAGGATAGCCAGGAAAAGGCAAAAGCCAAGTCGTGTGGTCCTTGCCCAGGTATCAGGAAGCATCCTTGCCTCCCCACCTGACAAAATAAAGCACGCGCTGGAAATAAATCTGGGGATTGAAAAAAGGAATACAAACAGAAAAAAGACAGTAGAAAATCGGTGTAAAAAATAAATTTAAAAAAGGAAGAAGATGTGTGGAACGTGAATGTGGACAGGCAAAAAGAGAGAAATTATTAGAAAATAGTTGTAAATGTATTGTTGACTCAGTGAATGGCTGTCTGGCTGTCTGTCTGACTGACCAACTGACCAACAAAGTGGACCAATTGACTAAACTGAACTGAGGGATCACATACAGTTAGATAAACTAAAAGATAGGCATAAAAAAAACACCCAGGCCATTTGAGAAAAAGGTAGACATACTAACACACAGACAGACAGACAGATAGAAAGAGAAAAACAAACAGACCATTTCACAGACAGGTAGACAGACTAACACACAGACAGACAGGCAAACAGATA
>CM054160.1:37258023-37260523 GCA_028751875.1 Rapana venosa | reverse complement strand
TGGTTGGTTGGTTGGTTGACTGGTTGGTTGGTTGTTGGTTTCGTGCTTGCTATCTTTCTTTTTTCCTTTATGTGGTTCAAGTTTCCTTAAGACTTTGTCTTGCTTCTTTAACCTTTAGGTTACAACCATACAAAAACATATATAATGACATGTTTTGTTGTGAACCATTGCAGTTTATCCACTGCTTATCACCCAAAGCGATAAATAAAAATGGACTTTGGGCAGGAGAAATGAAGAAAATGAAAAAACCCACCAAAACCACCAGATGCAGGAAAATGAGCAACAAAAGTCAGAACGAAAGGTCAAATGTAACAATCTCTCCAAGCTAAACAGACAATCACAAAGAGATTTGGTGAAAATAGAATCTGAGTTGATGAGATTGGGGACAATATCATGATCTTTAGTTTTGAGAGAGAGAGAGAGGTGAAATAGAAGAGATGAGAGAGACAATATGAGATTTAGTTGAGAGAGAGAGAAGAGAGAGAGAGAGAGAGAGAGAGAGAGAGAGAGAGAGAGAGAGAGAGAGCGAGAGAGCATACACAGTTACTGTCAATTTATGTATGTCTCAAGAGCAGTTTTTAGCCAGAAGATGTGTGCTGTTACGTATATTATAGTGTGTCTGATATAATATGGGATGTAATTATTTGTTACATACGTATATCTAAAAGATTAGTTTTCTTTTCAGCCATTTAGAAAGAGGAATATTGTCACGTTCAACAATATTTCTATCAAGGTTGGCTATTTTTTCCGTAAGAAAAAACAACAATGACTAATGGTGTGATGTAAAGTGGGGGGGGTTTAATGACCTTCGGTTTAACAAGTTCAGGTAGCGAATTATTTCATCGTTTTGAAAATGATCTCTAGTTTTACTTGTTTAACAAGCTGGTGCAACCGAAACCTGCCCATCTGCACACACACACACACACACACACACACACAACACACACACACACACACACACACACAACAACACAACACACAACACACACACACACCACGCACCACACACACACACACACACACACGCACACACACACACACACACACACACACACACACACACAACACACACAAACACACACACACACACAAAACACACACAACACACACACACACAAACACAACACACACACACACACAACACACACAAACACACACAACACACACACACAACACACACACCACAACACACAACACACACAACACACAAACACACAACACACACACACACACACCACACACACACACCGCGCGCGCGCGCGCCACACACACACAACACACAACACACACAACACACACAACACACACACACACACACACACACACATCCCTTCCTTTCCATGCCCTTCATAACATATTATGGCTAATCTCTCACACGCAACACATCTTTCTTTCTTTCTTTCTTCTTTCTTTGCCTGTCTGTCTGTCTTTCTTTCTGCCTGTCTGTCTGTCTGTCTGTCTGTCTTTCTGTCTGTCTGTCTGTCTGTCAGCTGTCTTTGATTGTTTCTTTCTTTCTTTCTTTCTTCTTTCTTTCTTTCTTTCTTTCTTTCTTTCTTATCTGTGTCAGTTCATTCCAAAACTGCCTGGGGCATTTTCCACAGCAGCAGGCTGTAAAGGATGTGATGACAGGATTACATGTCAGTGAAGTGATTAGCTCTTTAGCTGGCAGAGACCGTTACAGTCGACCTTTCTTTGCACATGGCATTTTTAGAGAAATAATAGGATGAAGGGATCAGAATCGAAATAGGTTTCAGTTGTTTTGTTGTTGTTTTTCGAAAAGAAAGCTTCTTGCTGCTTCAGCGCTTTAGAAAAAGTGTGAACGTAATATCATGAGAATGAAAAAGCAAAATACGTTTCTTAAGGTAAGCTGTGTTTCATTTTTCATAGAAGGAGGAGGGAAAAAGGGAGTATGTGTGGGGTGGGGGTGGGGGGGCTTAGTTTGATTTGTTGACCTGTGTGTGCGTGTTGTTGTGTGTGTGTGTGTGTGTGTGTGTGTGTGTGTGTGGTGTGTGTGTGTGTGTGTGTGTGTGTGTGTGTGTGTGTGGTGTGTGTACATTCGAATTTGTTAAAATGTTGTTAATCATTGTTGGTTGCATGTGTAGGAGCGGGTTGAATGCAAGCGCTCCTCTATTTGTATTTGCAAGCTATAGCGCTATATAAATTCAATTTTAGTAGTAGTAGTAGTAGTAGTAGTAGTAGTAGTAGTAGTAGTAGTAGTAGTAGTAGTAGTAGTAGTAGTAGTAAAGTATTATTATTATTATTATTATTATTATATTGTTGCTATTGTATTATATTGTAGTCGTGATTGTCGTCTGTTTGCTAATTAGTTGATGGTTGGATGTATGGTTGAGGTCAGCTTGTTAGTAAGTTGGATAGTTGGTTGGTTGGTTGGCTGTTGGAGTGTGTGTGTGTATTGCATGCATTGTGTATGTATTTTATCATTTGTTTGTGCGTCAGCTTGTTAGCTATTATTTGGGATAGTGGTGGTTGTTTGGTGTGG
>CM054160.1:37208023-37215523 GCA_028751875.1 Rapana venosa | reverse complement strand
TGGGGGGTTGAGTGCATGCATGTGCACGTACATGCGTGTGATAAGGGAAGGGGGATGTGCATGCATATGCGTGTGTGTGTGTGTGTGTGTGTGTGTGTGTGAGTGTGAGTGTGTGTGTGTGTGTGTGTGTGTGTGTGTGTGTGTGTGTGTGTGTGGTGTGAAGGCGAGGGAAGTATGCTTTCTTTCTTTAGTATTTATTTATTTCTTTATTCTTTTATTTCGAGGATAATGGAATAAGCACGCATGTGTGGGTTTTCCCCCATCCAGTCCCCGCGTGTATGCAGTTTTATAAATTTTGTCATCTGTTCCCATCAGCTCACAATGGCCTACTCTTTCGAAAAGCGGAACAGGTTTTAACGTGTGCACAAGGTGTTCTGCGTGTGTATGTGTGTAGGGGTGCGTACTTATACGTCTATATGCGTGGGGTGGGTGTGTACATATACGTGTATATGTGTGTGGTGGGGTGCGTACATATACGTGGTTATGTGTGTGGTGGGGTGCGTACATATACGTGTATATGTTTGTGCTGGGGTGCGTAAATATACGTGTATATGTGTGTGGTGGGGTGCGTACATATACGTATTTATGTGTGTGGTGGGGTGCGTACGTATACGTGCTTATGTGTGCGGTGAGTGCATAAAAATAAGACACAACCACAATGACAGAAGTAAAATCAAAGACAGCAAAAAGAAGAAAACAAACAACAATAACGACAACAACACCAACAAAAATGACAACACAAATAACAACAACAACAACAACAACAACAACAACAGCAACAACACTAGTGACAATAACATAAAAAACAACAACTATGAAAACAGCACACACACACACACACACACACACACACACACACACCACACACACACACACACACACACACACAAAAACTCTAACATGTCATTAGCCTAAAAGATCTTAAAATTCCGCATTCTTTATTTTATTTATTTACTTTATCCCTTTATTTTGAGGAGGATGGAATAAGCACTCGTGTGTTGTTGTTGTTGTTTTCTTTTACATCCAGTCCCCCTGTGTATGCATTTTTGTAAATTTTATCATCCGTTCCCACCGGCACACACATTCTCAAATCCTGATAGATGAGGCGGCACTGGAAAGGAGAGAGAACACACACAAAAATGCAGAAAGAAGAACAAGATTAAACCCCCCTTACAACAAAATGACGAGTAATCAGAGTTTCTTTTGTGGAACTAAAGTATAGGGATTGAAGGTTCAGACTCAGACATTATGGACTTAAGTCGGCTGAAATATACGCACGCACGCCTACGCGCGCGCTCACGCACTCACGCGCTCGCGCGCGCACGCACCACACACACACAACACACACGCACGCGCGCGCACGCCTGGACCCACTCACGCATGCATGCGTGCATACATACACACATACACACGCACATACACACACTCATTCACTCACACACACACACATTTATGTCAGCATGCTTATACTGCACTTAAAGTCTATTGTTATGTGACCTAATTGCTTGCAAAATGTCAGATATGTGCATACACAACACCACACACACACACACACTACACACACAACACACACACTTTACACACAAATACACACACACATCACACACACACACACACTACACACAAATACACACACTATAACACACAAAATGTTGTCCTAGATAAATGGCTTGATGGGAAAAAAGCAAACGCATTGCTTCTTGAATGTACCATCTGGAAATAAAAATTTGACTTGACTTGACAAACAACAACACACACACAACACAACACACACACCACACACACACAACACACCACAAGACACAAACACACAACACACACACAACACACACACAACACACAACACACAACACACTTACAGACACACACTTACACACACAACAACACACTTACACACACACACTTACATACACCACACACAACAACACACACAACAACACCACCACCACCACACATACCACACACACCCAAACACACACACACACACACCACACACACACATACACAACACACACACACACACACACACACACACAACACACACAACACACACAACACACACACACACACACACACACACACAACACAACACACACACACACCACCCAACACACAAACACACACACACACAACAAACACACACACACACACACACAACACACACACACACACAACAACACACAACACACACACAACAACACACACACACACAACACACACACACAACACACACACAAACACACACACACACCATAGATGACGAGTTATAACTGCCTTGTCAAAGTGAAGAGTACAGGAGGGCTCTATAAACAAAGCAGTTGCTGTAATAACTTTTTTCCTTTGCACTTGATACCCTTGCATCCTTCTCTCCACTTTTCTCTATTTTGCCATTGTTTATTTCAACATACACAGGGCGCCTCTCATCATTCAAAAAGGGATTGTCACGCCGAAGTCCCACGCGCTGGGCCAGACTTGTCAGGCGCTTAACGGCAGCGCAATTCATTTTTTGCTAAGATGACAGACAACAATGGGTCGCTGTCTGGGTATTCGACGACGAAGATGATGTCAAAGATGACGAGAATTGGAAGGAGAATTAAGAAGAAGTAAAAGTAGAAGGAGGAGGAGTAGAAGGAGAGAGGAGGAGAAGAGAGAAGAAGAAGAAGAAGAAGAGAAGAAGAAGAGAAAGAAGAAGAAGAAAAGAAGAAGAAGAAGAAAGAAGAAAGAAACAACAAACAACAACAACAACAAAAACAAGGAAGGAAGGAAGGAAGGAAGGAAGAAGAAAGAAGAGAAGAAAGAAAGAAGGAAAGAAAGAAAGAAAGAAAGAAAGAAACAAAGAAACAAAGAAGAAGAAAAGAAAGAAAAAGGGCTTCAAATCTCTCAGTCTCATTTCTTGGCTTTTTGTTTACGAGCATCAAGGGCGCATTGTGTCTCACATCCGGGTCCTCCTCCTCCTCCTCCCATTTTTTGCTGACAATACTTATCATAAGAAGAAAATAAGTGAAAGCAAGACAGAAAGAAATAAAAAAACGTGCTTCTGTTCGTCGGCTAGAGCTCCGAGGTTCACTCAATGGAAAGATTTCGCTAATGTGACCGTTTTTCCCCCACTATAAAGGTAGGCAAAGTCCACCTTGGGGTATGAAAGAGCAAACGGGACGGGATACCCTAGTGGTTAGAACATTGCGCTCGCAATCTGACAACCCGGGTTCGACTCCCGTTCAAGGGGGATATTTTCCCCTGAAGCTAACATCAGTGCAGACTCCACTCTCCCCAAAAGTCCTTCGGATGAGACTATAAACCGAGGTCCCGTGTGCCAACGCACGCAGAACATCTTGCGCACACGTTAAATCCTGTTCCGCTTTTCGTAAGAGTAGGCCATTGTGTGCCGGTGGGAATTGATGACAGAAGTCACAAAACCGCATACACACGGGGACTAGATGTAAAAAAGCACATAAGTGCTTATTCCATTATCCTCGATATAAAAGAATAAAATACATTTTTAAAAAGTTAACAAATACACAAAACAGTATAAAACAACATAAACACAAACAAAATTATACATGCTTCAACAACAAAAATTAAGAACTTAACAAATCAGCTAACAACAACAACAAAACCACTTTTGTTTCTAAAAAAAAATTGGCAAGAAAAAATAAACAAGAAAATAACAAAAATTAATATATAAAGAAACAGCAATCAAACCCACAAGTACAAACACCCCTTACCCCATTACTGAAAGGACAAGGGAAAAGACTCTAGCAGCCCGTTCCCCCTGCACTCATCCCCCCCCCCCCCCCCCCTGAATCCTCCACAATATCCCGACACCTAGACACAAACAAAACTGAGACTTTAGAGAAACAAATATGCTGAAATGAAAGAAAGAAAGAAAGAAAGAAGAAGGAAGGAAGGAAGGAAGACAGGAAGAAAGGAAGGAAGAGAGGAAGAGAGCAGGCAGCAGGAGGAAGGAAGGAAGAAAGAAAGAAAAAAAAGAAAGAAAGAAAGGAAGGAAGAAGAAGGAAGAAGAGAAAGAAAGAAAAAAGAAAAGAAAAACAAACACACAAACAAAGAGAGAGGAAGGAAGGAACAAAAACCAAAGAAAGGAAGAAAGAAAGAAAAGAAAGAAATAAAAGGAAAGGAAAGAAAAGGAAAGCAAGAAAGAAAAAAAGAAAGAAAGAAAGGAAAAGAAGGAAAGAAAGAAAGAGAAAGAAAGAAAGAAAGAGAAAGAAAAGGAAAGCAAAGACAGAAGAGAAAGAAAGAAAGAAAGACAGAAGAGAAAGAAAGAAAGAAAGAAAGACAGACAGACAGAAAAAGAAAGAAAAGAAAGAAAGAAAGAAAGAAAGAAAGAAAGAAAGAAAGAAGAAAAAAGAAAGAAAAAAGAAAAAAGAAAAGAAAGAAAGAGATAAGCTAGATCAAGAAAAGAAAACCACAAAACAAAACATTAAAGCAAAGATTTGCAACAAAACAAAACTACATCAGACGCAAACCAAAAACAGTAACCAAACACATAAAAACAAGCAACAACAAGTAAGAAGAAAAACGACCAGCCAAACAAACAGATAAATACAACCCTTCCTCCTCCTCCTCCCCCCCCCCCCCCAAAAAAAAAAAAACACAATAAAAAAAATCAAACTTAACAAAAGAAAATCAAAAATAAATTCCCCGATAACACACACACACACACTCTCTCTCTCTCTCTCTCTCTCTCTCTCTCTCTCCTCTCTCTCTCTCTCTCTCTCTCTCTCTCTCTCTCTCTCTCTCTCTCTCTCTCGTCCTTCTCTCTCTCTCTCTCTCTCTCTCTCTCTCTCTCTCTCTCTCTCTTCTCTCTCTCTCTTCTCTCTCTCTCTCTCTCTCTCTCTCTCTCTCTCTCTCTCTCTCTCTCTCTCTCTCTCGTTCGCGTCTCCTCTCTCTCTCTCTCTCTCTCTCTCTCTCTCTCTCTCTCTCTCTCTCTCTCTCTCTCTCTCTCTCTCTCTCTCTCTCTCTCTCTCTCTCCACACACACACACACACACAACTAACACACACACACACACACACACACACTAACCACACACACACGCGCACACAAACCACACACACAAACACACACACACACACAATACACACACACAATACACACACACACAACACACACACACACACACACACACACACACACACACACACAACACGCACACACACCAGACAAACCCTTGAGGAACAGTTTCAAGCAGCAGACAATGGACAGTATTTAAAACGCAGACCGATGCAGTTTTCACATTTCTCTGGTCTCCTTGTCTCCTCCAAATGGCCTCAGTATTCTCTGCAGTTGTTTATTTTACTTTAAGATAACAGAGAGAAAAACTGATGGGGAGGCTGGTGGGGAGGATGGGGGCGGGGGAGGGGGAGGGAGGAGGGTGACGAAGTGCAAAGAGAAAGCAAACATGAAAGAAAAAGAGCAAGGAGAAGAGAAGAAGAGGAGGAAGAGGAGGAGGGAGAAGAAGAAGACAGAAGAAGAAGACGACGACGACGACGACGACGACGAAGAAGAAGAAGAAGAACAACAGAACAGAAGAACAAGAAGAACAAGAAGAACAAGAAGAACAAGAAAAAGAACAACAACAACAACAACAACAACAAGATCGATTGAATGCTTGAATTGTTTGAATATTTCATGGGTAAATATGTAGGCACAATAAAAGCTTGTTTACAGTTAGACCGCAAACTAAACAAACCAAAACTAAACAAAAACCAGGTAAAAAGAATAACAACTGACACACAAATGTCTGAAACTCCATTTTGAAAATGTCAACAAAGATCAGAAAATGAAACAAAATTCAATTCTTAACTTAATGCAACTTATGAGAACATTTACACAGTCACATGCACTCACTCACTCACACACACACGCACTCGCGCACACACATACACACACGCGCGCACGCATGAGCATGCATGCACGCATAAGCATAAACACGTACTCACACACTCTCCACATTTCTCCCCAAACAGACGCACACACGACCACTCACGCACGCACGCACGCACGTGCGCGCACACACACTAACACACACACAGTTTTCCTTTTCCCTTCTATTAGCAAAAGGTGGTGTGTGCGTGCGTGCGTGCGTGCGTGTGTGTGTGTGTGTGGTGTGCGCGCGTGCATGCGTGCGCGAGAATATGTGTGTGTGTTTTTGTGCGTGTGCATACACACACACAGTTTTCCTTTTCTCTTCTATTAGCAAAAGGGTGGTGGTTGTGTGTTGTGTGTGTGTGTGTGTGTGTGTGTGTGTGTGTGTGTGTGTGTGTGTGTGTGTGTGTGTGGTGTGTGTGTGTGTGTGTGTGTGTGTGTGTGCGTGTGTGTGTGCGTGCATGCGTGCGCGAGAATATGTGTGTGTGTGTTTTTGTGCGTGTGCATGAATATATGTCTTGTCCTACTAAGACCACCCCCCCTTCTCTGTCTGTCTGTCTGTATGTCTGCCTCTCTCTCTCTCTCTCTCTCTCTCTCTCTCTCTCTCTCTCTCTCTCTCTCTCTCTCTCTCCTCTCTCTCTCTCTCTTCCACCTCTCTTTTTAAGTCTGTGCATACCTCCGTGTAAATTCCAATAATCCTAAAAGTTTGGCTAAAACAACAGAAACACAACTGACAAATCGTCTGATGCGTGTTTTGTTGTGAGAAAGATTATTACGTTCCAGGGATTTTTTGCATTTTTCTCCTCTCTATTCTCCAGTGAAACCACATCTATCAGGGTTTTAGAATGCAGCATTTACGATCTTTTAGGAAATTACATGTGCATATTTTTGTTTGTTTTGTTCTGTAGCAAGTTATTTTCTGTTGTTTTGTTTTGTTTTGTGTTGTCGGTTGTTGCTGTTGTTGATTTTACGGCTAATATTGTTTTTATCATCTGATCATGGCTAATGTTGTGGATTTTTTGTTTTTTTCAATGTCATTATCACCATCACTGTTATCGTCATCATCATCGTTATCGTGATCGTCGTTTTTATTATCATCATTATTATCATCGTCGTCATCATCATCATCATCATCATCATCATCATCATCATCTTTACTTTTTGTTGTTGTTTTTGTTTCTCTTGTTATTGTTCTTCTTCTTCTTTGTCTTTTGACTTTTTAAAAATTCTTCTTCTTCTTTGAATTCTTAGAGTTCATCTTCTTCTTCTTCTTCTTCTTCTTCTTCTTCTTCTTCTTCGTCTTCACAATTGTTCTTCGCAATTCTTCTTCTTCGCAATTCTTCTTCTTCACAATTCTTCTTCTTCGCAATTCTTCTTCTTCGCAATTGTTCTTTGAAATCTTCTTGGATTCTTTTGAATTGTTCTTTGAATTTTTTATTCGCAAATTCATCTTCTTTTTTATTTTCTTCAGCTTCTTCTTCTTCTTTGAATTTTTGTTCTTCCTCATCATTTTTTGTTCTTCTTTTCCTCTTCCTCCTTCTTCTTCTTCTTCTTTGACTTGTTTTTCCTTTTTCAACTGTAACGTTTTCCCTGAGTTGTCCTCAGTATAGGATT
>CM054160.1:37185523-37193023 GCA_028751875.1 Rapana venosa | reverse complement strand
CAGATCACAAAGCGCATCACTCTAACCACCAGGCTATCCCGTCCCCGGGGAGACTGTGGGAGCACCACTGAAGATTTTGCAACCAGCTTCCTCCCCTCCCACGATCCTCAGTTTTCCGTGGCAAAATCGTTCCAATCAAGGCTAGTCTAGCATATACATCACACACACACTCACACACACACACACACACACACACACACACACACACACACACACACACACACACACGCATATTTTATATTTATTTATTTATTCTTTTATATCGAGGATAATGGAATAAGCTCTTATGTGCCTTTTTACATCCAGTCCCCTTGTGTATGCGGTTTTGTAAAATTTTGTCATCTGTTTCCACCAGCACACAATGGCCTACTCTTCCGAAAAGTGGAACAGGATTTAACGTGTGCGCAAGATGTTCTGCGTGCGTTCGAACACAGAGAGAGCGAGAGAGAGAGAGAAAGAGAGAGAGAGAGAGAGAGAGAGAGAGAGAGAGAGATGAGAGAGAGAGAGAGAGGAAAGAGAGAGAAAGAGAGAAAGAGTGAGAGAAAGAGAGGAGAGACAGACAGACAGACAGAAAGAGGGACAGAGAGAGACAGACAGACAGAGCGAGAGAGACAGACAGACAGAGACAGACAGACAGAGAAACAGATAGAGAGAGCGAGACAGACAGACATAGAGACAGACACAGACAGACAGACAGAGAGAGAGAGACAAACAGGCAGACAGAGACAGACAGACAGAGAGAGACAGACAGACAGAGACAGAGAGAGAGACAGACAGACAGAGACAGACAGAGACAAAGACAGACAGACAGAGAGAGACAGACAGAGACAGACAGACAGACAGAGAAAGAGAGAGAGCGCGCACACCACACAAACCCACAACAAACATCAACAACCAACAACAACTAACAACAACCAACAACCCACAACAACAACAACAACCAACAATCCACAACAACAACAACAACAACAACAACATCAACCACAACAACAACCCACAACAACCAACAACCAACAAACAACAAACCAACAACAACAACAACCAACAACAAACAACAACCAACAAACAAACAACAACAACCCACAACAACAACAACAACTCAACAACATACACCACAACACAACACCACCACACTCACCACCACACCTCCCCGATCTGTGTTGCAGGACAGCAACTGTACCACCCTGATGCTGGTGGCCGTGGTGGGGCTCTTCCTTCTGGTGGAGTTCCCCCTGGGCATCCTCCTCATCATCATGATCATCACCAACACCTTCGAGATCCCCATCGTGTCGGAGCCCACCTTCCAGACCCTGTCGCTCTTCTCCAACTTCTTCATCCTCCTCAGCTACCCGCTCAACTTCTTCATCTACTGCGGCATGAGCAAGCAGTTCAGGGAGACCTTCAAGAGGCTGTTCACGGGAGCTGGCCTGCCCATGGAGAGGGAGTACAGCCAGTACATGACTCTGCCTACAGAGAACGGCAAGACGGCGGTCACTGGGGACGAGACCGCGTTATGAGCTGCCTGAGGGACGATCAGCATTGAGTGGTGGAGACAGACAGAGAAACGATGGGGTGATTTGGGTGGGTGAGGGTTTGCGGGTTCGGTTGTGCTGATTGTCTTGGGAACGTAGATTGCAGAGTGGTTGGGGGGGGGGGGGGGGGGGGGGGGAATGCAAAGGTGTGTGTGTGTGTAGAGAGCAGATCAAAGCAGAAGTTTCGGTTTTGATATGGTAAACTGTATGTGATGATTGAGGGAAAGGGTGGAGTGAAGCCGAGTGGGTTAGGGAATTCAAGGTAGCAGAAGCTACGGTTTTGAAATGGTAAACTGTATGATACAGTGGTGATGGAGGAAAGGGTGGAGTGAGGTTGCCGATATGTTAGCAGAAGCTACGATTGTGAAAAGAGAAACTGTATTTTACAGTGGTGATGGAGGGAATGGTGATGGAAGAGAATGGGTCGAGGTCCTGAAGCATAAAGAATGTAGACTGGTAAAGATGCAGACTGTGAACACAGCATCACCTTTTTGTTGATGAAATAAATGACAGCGTAAATCAATTAAATAAAAAAAGACGTGAAATCAGGAAGCGCGTTTCTTATCAAGAAAAGAGAGCTGTTGACAGACACGAAGTGTACGTTCCTTGACAGAAGACTTGTCCTGTACAGAAATGATGAGAGGCAGAGTGTTCTTAAGAGGCATTGTGTTCTTGAGGGGCATTGTGTTCTTAAGAGGCATTGTGTTCTTAAGAGCCATTGTGTTCTTAAGGGGCATCGTGTTCTTAAGAGGCATCGTGTTTGCATGACTTCCTTAATGACGACTGATTCTTTCGGGTGGATAGGTTGTGACAGAAAACGGCAGAAAATACTGATGCTCGAGACAGCAAGACAAGTCTGAGAGATAGGAGGTAGGTTGAATTTTTTTTTTAAACAGGGAGTATTGACCGTCTTGTTTTCACAAAGCAGAATGATAAGCAGACACCCATTGAGTCTTCAGGATGCAGACTGCGCTGAGTTACAGCAACAACAATGGTCTGGGGGAGAGGAGGGGGGTCGGAAGGGGGGGTCTCTCAAATTGTGGATGCAACCTCCTCTTAAGATGAAGTGGTCAGAAGACAGTCTGGAGAGAAGAGTGTGGAGGCAGCCTTCTCTTAAACTGAAGTGGTCGTGATGTCTACAGAGAAATGGGTGCAAGACAGGCAGAAATCAGAAAGACTCTGTGACTTATGCCACAATCGTTCTTGGCAAGGGTAAAAAACTGTTCAGGACAGCTGTTGGTTTCACTGAAAGATAAAGGGTTAAAGACAGCAATAATGAGTACCCGGCTTTTAACAGGAAAATATCCGACTGTTTGAGTGCCCAGACAGCACTCCTTTACAGCTGCAGTTTACACACCAGCAATAATGGAATGGGAATTCACAAGAGTCGGTACCTCACAAGACTTTAACTGCATTTGGGGATTTTGACAAAATGAATGTCAAAGACTGACAGCGTAGCAGACCTTGTTTATGTGCTTTGTGTCGTTACAGTCATAACAGAGAATTCTGCTGAACTCAGCAACTGCAGTGCACTGAAACAGGGGGTGATTGACAGTGCTGTATGACAGATGCAGCCACGGTTTACAGACGTGATGGTGTCAGTGTTCTGAAGACCAAAGGCTTTGTGAGATTCTGGTTATTATCATCGGATAACCTGTCCTTCATACTGTGATGAGGTTCTTTGGAAAGCTGACATACCGGCGGTGACTGGAGACAAATCATACTGTTCCAGATGTAGTTCAAAATGTTTCAATGTAAAACAAACTGCACTTAGTCTTTCTGAAGCCAGCTTTGCCAGATATGTCTGATGGCAAAGCAGTCCCAGAAGTACAATTTTTGTGTTTGTTTGATAATGAAATGTGCTGTATCAAAGTGAATTTTAGAACTTGATAAATAACAAGTTCACAGTTATTATGTGTGAAGTCAGCTATCACGTGCTTGCTGGAACTGGTATCAGACACAGACTTGGGAAATCGAATCTGTTGTATGCGTGATCATGTCTGTTCCTGGGTGTAATCTGAATGGCAGATGTTAAAAATAGACAGCCAATAACTTCACATACATGCTGTGTGTGGACCCACCTGTGATACTGGGACACTCTGTTATAACATCAGGTATAATCAAGTTCATGGCACGTCTGAGAGCAAAAGCAGTGTGTGACTGACGACTACACTTTACAAACCTTGTAAGTAAACCTCGTAAACTGCAATGCTATCATCACTTCTCTGTTGGATCAGAATGATTCAGGTTGTCCAAAACTGGGAAGTGGTAACACGAAAACCTAGTTTGTGTACCATACTCGGTGAAGCATCAGAGCATGCTCAAAACAAAGAACTAATTGGCACAGAACCAATTACCGTGTGGGTTGTTTTTTTTCAGGAAGAATATCAGTTTGATGACAGCCCTGATATGGCCTCTTTGGTCACTATGTCTATAAACAATATGATTGGACTAGATTTCGTGTTTATTTGTGATGAATGAAAAGCACTGAAAGGGATTCTTGAGCAGCCTCTGACAGACTTTGAATTTGACAGTCTGTGACTGACCTTGCCAAAACCTCTCTGAAAACTGCATTCCATCTCTGCTGATTGCTGGTATCGGGAACGGCTACAGGAGATCACAGCACGTGGAATTTACTTGTTTCTTGAGGACAGCCTTCTGCTTCTGTGCACTTAAGTGATGACGGCAAAAATGCTGGAGATGTGAACATCTGTCGCCAGTGCTTACACAGCCGTGTCAGACACATCGTCCATCTCTGACACACTGTGTGCATCAAGGGATTCGTACCTGTGTGTCAGTGGAGAGGTATCAGTCCTTACCCACTACTGTAACAATCTAAAGTCACTCTTCCTCATCCTCTCCCCATTCCAAAATGCATGTTTGGGGCAGTCAGAAAGAGAACAAGGTTCAAGCAGTGAAGTTCAACTTTCGTGACAGAAACTCAAGGATTGCAGAGGCTATTTTCAAACAGTTTGTCCCTTGTGCAGGATATGGGATTCATTGTAGCCTAGCCCAGGCAGCATCCGAGAATGCATCTTGGTTAAGTTATTCCCACAACTAAAGATCAACATGAAACAGTGGTGAGAGCTGAAGTTTGGGTGCTACAGGGCTACAGGGCTGGAGAAGCAGCTTCACCAAGAATGGCAGATGTTAAACATAGACATTCATTACTGTTGGTAATGAACATACCCTGGGTGCGGTGACTTTTTTTGGGGGGAGTTGCATTCTGCAAAAGTTGTCAGAGAATAACATCAGACATTCTCTAGCAAGCATTCCTCATCACTGAAAGCAAGACGCGAAAATATTGCAAGAACAGAGGCTTTGTCATCAGTGGGAAACTTCATGAATGCTGAGTGTCTCCATACACTTATATCCCCAAAGTCAGAATGCGGCTACCTTCATGGTGAGCATAGATGGTTGCATGCGCAAAAAAATCTCACTGTTGGTAGACCTCAGAGCTGTAGCCAAAGGAATGATAAAAAAAATACACGTCTTGACAGGCTTTTGTTCTCTGGAACAAAACAAGTCAACAGTCCTGCAACTTCTGAAATTGTAACTGAATCGGTACTGGTGCTGGTCAGAGGGTGGATTGAAAACTGCATTTATGTAGCATCAATAAAGTCCATCGTCCAACTGTTTTCAGGTGAATGGGTCAAGACAATCCATGGTATGAAGACGACAAGTGAAACAGGCTAACACCTTTGTGTACACTTTCTAAGACTGCTCCCACAGGATTTTTTTGTTCTGTGGAGCAAATGTCAAGGATAAGGCGGCCTCGTGTGATGCATGTTTCATGTAATAATGCACAGTGTGCGAATCCAGCATAACGCTGTCAAGTGTCAGGGACAAGTGCTGAAATATTCATCAGTGTGGGGTCAGTTCCTGCCATGATTAGCACAGGCTGACCCCAGCTGGACTGACATGGGCTGACATGGATAGCAGCTGAGAGAAGCTGACAGCCGGCAAAACTGGCAGCCGTGAATGGAGATGTGATGAGTGAAGGGTATATGAATATTCAAAAGGATGACCAGCTCTGACCGCTGTAACCTTGGACAGGAAAATGGACACCGATGTGATGAAAAATGACAAACCTTGGGCAAGGTCAGTGCGGGGACATGACAAGGGATCACTGTGATGCAAATTTACATGGCTTTTGTTGCAGAAAAAAAATCCTTTTAAAAAAAACGGAAGGTTTGATATAAGGGTATTAGAGACTCGTTGACACAGTCACCATGAGATTTATTATAGTGCTGGTTTCTGGGTGTGAAAGAGTTTAACAAGGACTTTTCAGAGGATGAGAATTTGGGGGTGAAAGAGTTTAACAAGGACTTTTCAGAAGGTGAGAATGGAGATTTTGAAAAAATAGGCCAATGTGTGTCATTGATGTACAGTAATGTGAAGGTGGAACTTGTCCTCTAAGTGTGTAGAGTGGCAATGTAGAACATTCAGTCTCTTTCACCCCGCTGTTTCTTCACGACCCTCCTCAAGTCTTCAACAGCAGTGTCATAGAAAACGGCATTTTCAGCATGCCTAAGTAGGAATCAGGCAATGAAACTATCGTCAAAGAACAGATCCTTTCCATTTCTCACCATATGGCACTCTTCCTGACAAAGTATGAAGACAACATGGTTGAAAGCACGCTTCATCCTGACCTGGCTGATACCCTTGTGAAAACGATTCTCTGGTGCCTCTGTGAGCAGTATCGATGCTGAAATGTGCAAATACAGAACTGGCAAGTGTGGACTCAGAAAAAACATTTGCAATGTGCATGTGCTGCTGTCCATACCAAAATAGATGTCCATTTGTTGCCTTTTCCGTTACAAAACTTATAAACAAATCCTTGTGCGGTAAATTTTCAAAAAAAAAGATGACAGATGGTTTCTGAGGAACATTTTCTGAAATGATTGAAAAAGATAGCTTTTGTATCAAACGTCTGATGTAAGACCTTGTGGCAGAAATTTTGTATTTGAGTGGTTACAGACAGTCTTGAAAGGTGTTCTCCATAATGTGGCAGACAGGCAGGCTTATGTGGTGTCGTCACTGTCACCGATCCCTCAGATTCCGAATCCTCTGGGGCGCCTTCGAAGCTTTGTCAACCACCTTTCTCCAGTCCTTGCGTCTCTCGGCCGCTCTTAGGGTGTCTCTCAGCTCCATGTCTGTCCACTCTCGAATGTTGTCCTCCCATCACTCTTATGTGGTGTATTTTCCATCAAATTCTTTAACTTTCTGTGAAGTGCCATTTCATCTAGTGGTATTCTTGACGAGAAAATCACTGTGGGCATCAACGTAGCAAGTCAATCACTGGTTCGCCTTTTGCGATTGAAGAATGAGCTACATGAACATCAAGCTAACAACAAGATCAACGTCTACAAAGCAATCATGTTGACAAGTCTTCTTTACGCCTGTAACACCTGTATGGCTGTGACACCTGTATGGCTGTGACACCTGTATAGCTGTAACACCTGTATGGCTGTGACACCTGTATGGCTGTGACACCTGTATAGCTGTGACACCTGTATGGCTGTGACACCTGTATAGCTGTGACACCTGTATGGCTGTGACACCTGTATGGCTGTGACACCTGTATGGCTGTGACACCTGTATAGCTGTGACACCTGTATGGCTGCGACATCTCTATGGCTTTGACACCTGTTAAATTTCGTTGTGTCAAATAAGTCTATGTGACTTTATGGCAATAAATACTTTCTGATTCTGATTCTGATCCTGTATGGCTGTCACGACCTGGATTCTCCCTGTGTAACCATCTCAAACAGCCAGAACATATTCGCTCAAAACCCCTGCGCTGAACCATAAATGTCAAATGGAAAGGGGGGAAACTGACAAATGTTGAGGTACTGTAAAAGACTGGAACTGTCAGCACTGAGGCCCTGACGATACAGCTTAGAGTGTACATGGGTGACTCCTGCCTGCCCTATCTGTGAAGTTCTCTGAAAGTGCCACAGAAAGA
>CM054160.1:37175523-37183023 GCA_028751875.1 Rapana venosa | reverse complement strand
ACTTCGGTCTGAGGATGTCATGAAGTGTATTGCTGTGTCTGCAGAACAGAGACACTACAGCTCTGAAGTGTGAGGGTGTTACAAAGTGTATTCTTATGCCTGCAGATGAGAGAGACACTGCAGCTCTGAAATCTGAGTTTGTCATGAAGTGTATTGCTGTGTCTGCAGAAAAGAGACACTGCAGCTCTGAAATCTGAGAGTGTCACAATGTGTATTCTTATACCTGCAAATGAGAGAGACACTGCAGCTGTGAAGTCTGAGTTTGTCATGAAGTGTATTGCTGTGTCTGCAGATGACAGCTCTGCTTCTTTGGTCAGAGGGTGCCATAAACTCTTGTCACTCTGCCTGCTGAAAATAGACACTACAGCTGTGAATTCTGAAGGTGTCAGAAAGTGTATCATTACTGCAGCTCTGAAATCTGAGTTTGTAATTAAGTGTATTGCTGTGTCTTCAGAAAAAAGACACTACAGCTCTGAAATCTGAAGGGACTATAAACTGTATCACTATGCTTGCAGATGACAGCTCTGCTTCTCCAGTTAGAGGGTGTTATAAAGTATATCACCATGTCTGTATAAAAGAGACACTACAGCTCTGAAGTGTGAAGGTGCCAGAAAATGTATAGCTGTATCTGCAGGTGATAGGCAGTACTGAAGCAGCTCTGAAGTGTGAGGGGTGCCTATGTCCGCAGAAAAGAGACACTACAGATCTGAAGACTGGGTGTGTCATGAAGTGTGTCACTGTGTCTGCAGATGACAGCTCTGCTTCTTCAGCCTGAGGGTAGTAGTAGTAGTTCTTCAGTTTAACGTCCTTCCACTAAATAGTGATATCAGACGGGAAAGCGTGTGTGTGTGTGTGTGTGTGTGTGTGTGTGTGTGTGTGTGTGTGTGTGTGTGTGTGTGTGTGTGTGTGTGTGTGTGTGTGTGTGTGTGTGTGTGTGTGTGTGTGTGTGTGTGTGTGTGTGTGTGTGTGTGTGTGTGTGTGTGTGTGTGTGTGTGTGTGTGTGTGTGTGTGTGTGTGTGTGTGTGTGTGTGTGTGTGTGTGTGTGTGTGGTGTGTGTGTGTGTGTGTGTGTGTGTGTGTGTGTGTGTGTGTGTGTGTGTGTGTGTGTGTGTGTGTGTGTGTGTGTGTGTTGTGTGTGTGTGTGTGTGTGTGTGTGTGTGTGTGTGTGTGTGTGTGTGTGGTGTGTGTGTGTGTGTGTGTGTGTGTGTTGTGTGTGTGTGTGTGTGTGTGTGTGTGTGTGTGTGTGTGTGTGTGTGTGTGTGTGTGTGTGTGTGTGTTGTGTGTGTGTGTGTGTTGTGTGTGTGTGTGTGTGTGTGTGTGTGTGTGTGTGTGTGTGGTGTGTGTGTGTGTGTGTGTGTGTGTGTGTGTGTAGGGAGAGGGGTATGCACATAAATAATCAATCGCAATAAGGGTGTCATTAAGGGTATCCCTATGTCTATAGATGACAGACACAACAGCTGTACAGTCTGAGGGTGTCATTCAGGGTATCACTATGTCTATAGATGACAGACACAACAGTTCTTCAGTCTGAGGGTGTCATTAAGGGTATCCCTATGTCTATAGATGACAGACACAACAGTTCTTCAGTCTGAGAGTGTCATTAAGGGTATCCCTATGTCTATAGATGACAGACACAACAGCTCTTCAGTCTCAGGGTGTCATGAAAAGTACTATGCCTGCAAATGGCAGGCACTACAGCTCTTTCTTTAGTTTGAGAGTGTCATTAAGTGTATGGCTGTGTCTGCAGAACAGAGACGCTACAGCTCTGAAGTCTGCAGATGAGACTATAGACACTATAAACCGAGTGCCCGTGTGCTAACGCACGCACAACATCTTGCGCACACGTTAAATCCTGTTCGCTTTTCGAAAGAGTAGGCCATTGTGTGCCGATGGAAACAGATGACAAAATTTACAAAACCGCATATACACGGGAGTGGATGTAAAAAAGCACACGAGTGGTTATTCCATTTTCCTCGATATAAAAGAATAAATAAATATAAATAAATAAATAAGTCTGAAGGTGTCATTAAATGCATCACTACGCCTGAAGATGACAGCTTTACTTCATTCATTCATTCATTCATTTATTCTTTTATTTCGAGGATAAAGGAATAAGCACTCTTGTGCTTTTTTTTACATTCAGTGTATGCAGTTTTGTAAATGTTGTCATCCGTTCCCACCAGCACACAATGGCCAACTCTTCCAAAAAGCGGTCATAAAGTGTACCACTATGCTTCCAAATGACATGCACTATAGCTCTGAAGTGTGAGGATGTCACAAAGTGTTTCACTATGCCAGCAAGTGACAGGCACTGCAGCTCTAAGGTCTGGAGGGGGCCATAAAGTGTGTTGCTAGGCTTAGACAGTCAGCCATGCTGCAGAATTTGGAGTTGCAGTACATGCCAATAACGGCAGAGGATATTGCCTTTGGAGAGAACACTAGTGTGGGGCATTGTCCTATGAATGTGATAGCAGTTAGGGTCATTGTCCTTAAGATATGACAGTGAGGGAGATTGTTGTTCGAAAATGCCAATTACGGGGCATTTTCGTTGAATTTGTGGGATAGTCCTTAAAACATGAAAGCACGGGAGATTGTCCTTTGAAGATGCCAGTTAGGGACATTGACCTTTAAATAAACATGTGGTGTCAAATGAATAAACCCCTTAATAATAATAATAATAATAATAATAATAATAATAATAATAAAAAATAAAATAATAATAAATAAAAATAATAATAATAATAATAATAATAATAATATAGTAATAATAAATAATAATAATAATAAAAATTTAATAATAATAATAAAAATATAATAATAATAAAATAATAATGATGATGATGATGATGATGATGATAATAATAATAATAATAATAATAATAATAATAATAATAATAATGTATGGAATTTATATAGCGCTGAATCTAGTAAAACAACAAATCAAAGCGCTCAGATGACATGATTTTTTTTTTATATCGAGGATAATGGAATAAGCACTCAGGTGCTTTTTTTTTACATCTAGTCCCCGTGTGCATGCGGTTTTGTACATTTTGTCATCTGTTCCCACCGGCACACAATGGCCTACTCTTTCGAAAAGAGGAACAGGATTTAACGTGTGCGCAAGATGTTCTGCATGCGTTTGCACACGGGGCCTCGGTTTATAGCCTCATCCGAAGGTCTCATCCAGTGTAACATAAACTAACTTGTTCACATGTAGTGTCAAATAAATGAACGTATTCATAATTATGTAGAACAACACAAACGTATTTATTTACATATAATGTAAACACAAATGTATCTATTTACATATGCTGTAACACAAACGTATCTATTTACACACAGTGTAACACGAGCGAACTTATTTACATATAGTGTAACACAAATGTATCTATTTACATATGCTGTAACACAAACGTATCTATTTACACACAGTGTAACACAAGCGAACTTATTTACATATAGTGTAACACAAATGTATCTATTTACATATGCTGTAACACAAACGTATCTATTTACACACAGTGTAACACAAGCGAACTTATTTACATATAGTGTAACACAAATGTATCTATTTACATATGCTGTAACACAAACGTATCTATTTACACACAGTGTAACACATGCAGACTTATTTACATATAGTGTAACACAAACCAGCTCATTATCATGCACTGACATATTCCTCTATAAAAAAAAAAAAAAGAGAGAGAGAGAGGAGTAGTAGGATTTAGATTCTGAAACTCTACTCAAACACGTCATTGGATGATTGCCATGCACACATCATTTGCACACACAGACTGTGCTCTTGAAACTGTAAACACTGCTGATGCAGATCTCAGCCATCCTCTTTTCGTCAATCAGCCGTTTGTTTGTTTGAGGGTTTTTTTCTTCTTCTCCTTCTGCTTGCTGCGAAATGTTGTGTATCCCTGTAGAAATCTAGCCGAAAGATAAGTACCGCCATGGGCTATGTGTTTGACAACTCTGCGTGTGTGTGTGTGTGTGTGTGTGTGTATGGATTGAGAGAGGGAGAGAGAGGGTGGAGAGGGAGAGAGGGAGAGAGAGAAGGGGAGGGAGAGAGAGAGCAAGTGCATGTGTGTGTGGAGGGGGGACAGGTTCTTCAGTTTAACTCCTTCCACATGAAATAAAAGATATCAGATGGGAAAATGTGTGTGTGTGTGTGTTTCTGTCTCTGTGTGTAATGTATTCATGTGCATATGCATATGTATGCATGTGTGACTGCATGTGTGTGTCTCTATTATGTGAATGTGTGTGTGTATGATTGCATGCATCTATGTAAGTACACATGCATGCACACGCATGCTTCCAAGTTCCACATAACGGGAAAAATCCATTTTGAAATACAAAAAAACATACCTGTAATTTGTTTGTACAGCACAGGTAGTATAAAACAAACAAACTTTAGTCACATGTATAAATAAATGTATTCATATATAGTGTAAAACAGACAAATGTATTCGCATACAGTGTAAAATTTATGAATTTGTTCACAAGTAGTGTAACATAAACAAACCTATTCCCCTGTAGTGTAAAACAAACCAACTCATGTGCATACACTGGCATAAGGTAAAGGTAAAGGAGTCCCATAACCTATAAGGTCGTAGGGGAGCGAGGCATCAGAGACCTCACTTCTCTAGGGCCAGCATATTGAGGGCGGCGCCCATCTCCTCTCCCTCGCTGCTTTACCTTCCCTGACCCTAAAGAGGGCAGGTACCCATTTACAGCTGGGTGAACTGGGGGAACTGTACTGAAGCCAAGGCGCGCAAACGGTCACCCATCCAACTGGTAACCACGCTCGACGCTGCTTAACATGGCTGGGGGAAAGCGAGTGCTCCGACCACTGAGCTATCCCGTCTCCAGATTGCACTGGCATACTCCTAGGAAAGAAAGAGAGAGGGAACAGGCTTCAGATTTTGAAACTAGACACAAACATGACCTCAGTCATTGGATGATTGCCATGCACACATCATTTGCACACACAGACTGTGCTCTTGAAACTGTGACCACTGCTGATGCAGATCTTAGCCAGTTCACTTTTTCGTCAATCAGTCCTTTGTTTGGTTTGTTTGGTTTGAGTGGGGGGGGGGGGGGTTTCTTCTTCTGCTGTGGAATGTTGTGTATCTCTGGAGAACTCTAGTTGAAAGATAAGTACTGCCATCGGGTATGTGTTTGACAAACTGAGTGTGTGTGCATGTGTGTGTTTGTCTGTGTATGTGAGGGACAGAGAGAGAAAGAGTTACAGAGAGAGAGAAATAGATGAGGCGTGTGTGTCTGTCTGTCTGTCTGTCTGTCTGTGTGTCTGTGAGTGTGTTTCTGTGTCTTTTTTCCTGTTAAATATGTTTTCAATCCTCCATACCCCCAGAAGTGGTTACAGGAATTAAATCTTGAATCTTTAATTGGTTTTTTGCTTGTTTGTGTGTGTATACGTGCGTGTATGCATGTGTTTGTGTCTCTCTATGTGTGAGCACACTTGCATACACATGCATGCTTCCACATACTACATGAAGGAACTACTTTCAAATTTAAAAAAATGAAACGTATTTCGTTTCCACAACAAATCTAATATTAAACAAACGAACCCATTCACATGCACTGACATATTCCTGGAAGAGAAAAGAGAGGGAGTAGTAGGCTTCAAGTTTTGAAACTGTACTCAAACACGACGTCAGTCAGTGGATGATTGCCATGCACACATCATTTGCACACACAGGCTGTGGACTTGAAACAGTGACCATTACTGATGCAAATCTCGGACTGTCCTCTTTTTGTCAATCAGCCGTTTGTTGGTTTGTTTGCTCTTTCTTCTTCTGCTGCTGCTGCGGAATGTTGTGTATCTGTGTAGAAATGAAGCTGAAAGAGAAGTACCGCCATGGGCTATGTGTTTGACAAACTCTGTGTGTGTGTGTATGGATTGAAAGAGAGAGAGGGGGGGGGAGAGTGAGAGAGGAAAGAGAGGAAAATAAAGTGTGTGTTATGCGTGTTTTATTTGAGGGTGGAGAGGAAAAGAGAGGGAGAATGATGTGTGTGGTCATGTGTGTGTTTTCATTTGTGGGGTGTGTGTTTGTGTCTGTGTGTGAGGGTACAGGGAGAGAAAGAGATACAGAGAGAGAGAGAAAGGGAGAGGAGACAGAGTGATATAGAGAAGAGAGAGTGTTTGTGGTGTGAGAGAAGAGAGACGGACAGAGACAGAGAGAAAAGAGAGAGAGAGAGAGAGAGAGAGAGAGAGAGAGAGTAGGGGGACACACAAAGACAGAGAGAGAAATACAGAGAGAGGAATAGAGAAAGTGAGAGTCTCTGTGTGTTGGCGTGCGTATGTGTCTTTGTGTGTCTGTGCGTGCGTGTGTGCGTGCACCCGCGCACGTAATGTGTGTGTGTATAAGTGGAGAGAGAGGGGGGATGGAGTAAAGGTAAAAGGATGCTTTTAAGAAATGTGTGGGGAGCTAATAAGGGGGAAAGAGACTCCATAAAAAGCACAGAAAAGGCCCACTGTCTGTACTGTTTGCAAGCAAGTGAGGTTTCAGAGGGGTTTTATTTTCTTTGTGTGTGCGTGCGTGCGCGTGTCTGTATGTGTGTGTGTGTGCGTACGTGTGTGTGTGTGTGCCTGTGTGCGTGCGTGTGTGTGTCTGTGTGTATGCGTGCGTGTATGTGTGTGTGTCTGTCTGTCTGTGTGCCTGTCTGTGTGTGTCTGTGTATCTGACAGACTGACATACAAACAGACAGAGTAAGTGTAGGCCATTGTGTGCCGGTAGGAACAGGTGACAGAATTCACAAAACCGCATACACACGGGGACTGGATGTAAAAAAGCACATAAGCGCTTATTCCATTACCCTCGATATAAAAGAATAAAATATATAAATTTAAAAAAAGACAGAGAGATGGACAGAGACCCTCTTAACTCTAAAACAATTTATCGGTAAAGAGATCATTTTGACCCACTCGAGGAGGGGGTCTGATGAAAGAATTATGATGATGGATAGTGAGAATATTCAGTAAAGTACAGTTTCAGTGCATCCGTCCTCTTGTAATGTGACACTCCACCACGAAATGAGTCGCTTGTCACCTGACCCACTTTTCTGCTAGGAGCCATCTTAGGCAAGTGGGGGTCAAGTTGTCGATTTTGAGATTTTGATTGATTTTTTTTAATTCTTTTATATCGAAGTTAATGGAATAAGCACTCATGTGCTTTTTCACATCCAGTCCCCGTGTGTATGCGGTTTTGTCAATTCTGTCATCTGTTCCCACCGGCACATAATGGACTACTTTTACGAAAAGCGGAACAGGATTTAACGTGTGTGCAAGATGTCCTGTGTGCGTTTGCACACGGGGCGTCGGTTTAGTCTCATCCGAAGGACTTTTTGGGGAAAGTGGAGTCTGCACTGATAACTCCAGAAGAAAATATGCCCTTGAACAGGAATCGAACCCGGGTCGTCAGATTGCGAGCGCAATGTTCTAACCACTAGGCTATCCCATCGTTATAAAAAA
>CM054160.1:37160523-37170523 GCA_028751875.1 Rapana venosa | reverse complement strand
CAGTTCTTCTTCTTCTTGTTCTTCTTTGAATTCTTCTTCTTCTTCTTCTTCTTTTATTCTTCCTTCTTTTTATTCTTCTTCTTCTCTTCGCATTCTTCTTCTTCTTCTTTGAATTCTTCTTTTCTTATGAATTCTTCCTTTATTCTTTTGCAAATCTTCTTCTTAATTCTTTTTCCTTCTTCTTTCTTCTTTACTTCTTCTTCTTCTTCTTCTTCTTCTTCTTCTTCTTCATTCTTCTTTTCTTCTTCTTCTTCTTCTTCTTCTTCTTCTTCGCTTCTCTCTGCTTCTATTCTTCTCAATTCTTCTTCTTGATTCCTTCTTCTTCTTCTTCGCACTTCTTCTTCTTCGCATCTCTTCGCAATTCTCTTCTTCTTTGAATTCTTCTTCTTCTTTCTTTTGAATTCCCTTTGAATTCTTTTCACTTCTTCTTCTTCTTCTTTAAATTCTTCTTCTTCTTCTTCGCAGTTTCTTCTTTCAAATTCTTCTTTAAATTCTTCTTCTTCTTTCATTCTCTTCTTCTTCTTCTTCTTCACATTTCTTCCTCTTTTCAAATTCTTCTTCTTGGAATTCTTCTTGAATTCTTCTTTATCTTCTTCTTTGGATTCTTCTTCCTTGAATTCTTCTTTTTTCTTTTTTGAATTCTTCTTTGAATTCTTCTTTAAATTTTTTAATTTTTCTTCTGCTTTAAATTCTTCTTCTTTGAGTTCTTAAAATTCTCCTTCTTCTTTCAATTCTTCTTCTTCTTTCAATTCTTCTTTACAGATTTCTTCTTCATATTCTTATTTTTCTTGTTTACATTCTTCTTCTTCTTCTTTGAATATTTCTTCTTTGAATTTTTCTTCTTTGAATTCTTCTTTGAAATCTGCTTTGAAATTCTTCGTTGGATTCTTCTTCTTCGCATTCTTCTTTGCATTCTTCTTCGCAATTCTTCTTTGCATTCTTCTTCTTCTTCGCATTCTTCTTCTTCGCAATCTTTTTCTTCTTTGCAATGTTTCTTCTTTGAATTCTTCGCAATTCTTCTTCTTCCTCCTCGCAATTTCTTCGTCTTCTTCTTCGTCTTCTTCTTCTTTGCAATTCTTCTTCTTTGCAATTCTTGTTCTTTGCAATTCTTCTTCTTCGCAGTTCTTTTTCGCATTCTTCTTTTCTTCTTTCTTTAAATTCTTCTTTGAATTTTTCATCTTCTTCGCAAGTCTTTTACTTCTTCGCAATTCTTCTCCTTCTTCTTCTTCCTATTCTTCCTCCTCGCAATTCCTCTTTTCATTTTTCTTCGCTGCAGCCTTTTTTGCATTTTTTTCTCCTTGTTTTTCTTTCTTTTTCTCCATTTTGTTGCTTTCTTTTTCTTATTTTTTCATTATCTTCTACTTTCCTTATTCGTTTCTTCTTTGTCTCCTCTTCTACTAACTTCCTGTTTTTTCTTCTCTACAGCTTCTTCTTCAAATTCGGTTTCCTTTGAATTTTTCGCCTTTTTCATGACCAATTCTTTTCGCACCACCCACACTTTCCCAACCTCACCTACATCTCTCTCCCTCTCCCTCTCTCTCTCCCTCTCTCTCTCTCTCTCTCTCTCTCTCTCTCTCTCTCTCTCTCTCTCTCTCTCTCAATTCCCACTTCATCCTTTGCTGCACATATCTGTAGTGAACAGGGTGAAACGAGGACACCAAGAAAAAACGAAAAAGAAAGAAAAGACAGAAAAGGAATCTCACCAGGTCTTAAACGTGCCACAGAGCTGATGCCTTCCAGGTCAATGACGGCCATAGCTTTTCCTGCCCTCCCTCCTCCCCTTTCCTTAACCTCCCCCCCCTCCCCCCTCTTCCACATGACTGAGCTGTGGTTACCTACCTTTCTTTTGTGGCAGGGGCAGAGAACCGTGAACATGATGCACAGTCTTTTCTTTCTTCTCTGCTTTGGCTTCGCTGATACAAAAAAAAAGTTGGAAGACAAATTCTGGGATATTTTTTCGAGGTAGTTGGGGAGGGGAGAAGGCTTAGTAGGGGGCATCCTCTTCTCTTTTTCTCCTTCCCCCTCTTCTTTTCCTCTCTCTCTCTCTCTCCTCTCTCTCTCTCTCTCTCTCTCTCATCTCTCTCTCTCTCTCTCTCTCTCTCTCTCTCTCTCTCTCTCTCTCTTGTTCTGATTCTTTTTCTTCCATACTTTATCCAGCGCCAGCTTTTTTTCTGTTCTGTTCCTTTGTAGTTTGGAAAATCCCCAAAGTTGGAATGAAACTACCTTCGTGGTGGGCAAAAACAGTTGCATACGTAAAATCTCATTATTTGTTAATCCTCGAAGCTCTATCCGATGCACACACAAAAATAAGAATTTGTTGTTTTAGAAAAAAAATAAGAAAATGTTTCTTAAAAGCAAACAAGCTGAAGCAATTCAAGTTTTCGTAAGGATGTGTATTGTTGCTGTTCTTGGGTTTTTTTGGTGTTGTTCTTTCAAATGTTTGTTTTGTCCATCCTAACTGCTGTTATCACAGAAAACTCAGAATGAGGGGTTAGAAGGAAAAGATTACCGTGTACTTTTGCAAAACCCTACGATTCGTGCAAAATATCAGTCTGAGATCAGTTGGAAAATCAAGATAATGCCCAGCATGCATCCAAGACTTAATTAGCTCATTGGATTGTACAGTTAATGAAGCATTTGTCAAACGGATATGGTGATAGACGTGGCATGGCATTCATAGAGTGTTCTGCACCTTTCTTTTTTGTTTAGTAATCTCTCTCTCTCTCTCTCTCTCTCTCTCTCTCTCTCTCTCTCTCTCTCGCTCTCTCTCTCTCTCTCTCTCTCTCTCTCTCTCTTTCGCTTCTCTCTCTCTCTTTCACTCTCTCTCTCTCTCTCTCTCTCTCTCTCTCTCTCTCTCCTCTCTCTCTCTCTCTCTCTCTCTCTCTCTCTCTCTCTCTCTCTCTCGGATTCAACGGGATAGTTTTCCTTGGAGTTCACATCAGTGCTGACTCCACTCCCCCAAAACTCCTATGGATGAAACTATAAATCGAGGTCCTGTGTGCGTACGCACGCAGAACATCTTACGCACACGTCAACAGCCCGTTCCACTTTCTGGAAGAGTAGGCCATTGTGTGTCAGTGGGAATGGATAACAATTTACAAAACTGCATACACACACGGGGACTGGATGTAGAAAAGCACAAGAATGCTTGTTCCATTATCCTAAAAAAAAATCTCTCTCTCTCTCGCTCTCTCACTCTCTCTCTCTCTCTCTCTCTCTCTCTCTCTCTCTCTCTCTCTCTCTCTCTCTCTCTCTCTCTCTCTCTCTCTCTCTCTCTCTCTATCTATCTATCTATCTATCTCTATCTCTCGCTCTCTCTCTCTCTCTCTCTCTCTCTCTCGCTCTCTCTCTCTCTCTCTCTCTCTCTCTCTCTCTCTCTCTCTCTCTCTCTCTCTCCCCTCTCCCTCTCTCTCTGTTGTGCTGTCCAGTATTAGAGGATGTTAGGCAGACCTACATCCCTGTTAAATATAGTAGACAGCCTAATTTATTTAGACTCTGTTTACTCCTGTCATAAAGTCATCCTGAGGTTGTGCGTAGCCTCACTTTATATTTGTGTAAAGCTTTCAGAATAAGAGAGATATTGTTATCCTAAGTCATATTTTTGTAGCTGACTTTTTGTTATACAGTAACATTTTGTCGTTACTGTTGCTTTTACCCCCACCAAAATACTAAGCAGTTCGGAAACCCCCTTCATGTATGGGCCAATGGCCTTTGTGTGAATGAATCATTCGAGTTCGAGTTCGATTTCGAGTTTTCTCTCTCTCTTCCTCTCTCTCTTTCTCTCTCTCTCTCTCTCTCTCTCTCTCTCTCTCCTCTCTCTCTCTCTCTCTCTCTCTCTCTCTCTCTCTCTCTCTCTCCCTCACTCTCTATTCTCTCTTCCAATTCCAACGTCACCCATAGCTGTACATGTCTGTAGGCTCCAAGAACGAAACAGGAGAATTACCAAAAATAACCCCCCAAAATACCCCTGAAAAAGAACATCGCTGCAGTTTTAAAACGTAGTCACGAACTTGATTTGTTCTAGGTCAGTGATGGCCCTATCTTTTCCTGCCACCCCTCACACCCCCCCTCCCTCTCAATCCTCCTGCCCTCCCCCCCCCCCCCCCACCCCTATTTCATGACTGACCTGTGGTTACCTACCTTTCTATTGTGGCAGGGGCAGGGAACCGTGAGCATGAAGAAAATTCCCTTCTTTTTTATATGTGCGTTTGTTTCGCTTACTTAAAAGTTGGAAGACGATTTCTTGAATTTTTTCTCTCTTTTTGGGGGAGAGGGGTGGAGGAGGCGGGAGACATTCTCTTCTGCTGCTCTTCTTCCCTCCCCTTACCATTTTTTCTTTTCCACCCCCATCTTTTCTTTTATCTTATTTTTTTCTGTTTTTTCTTGGGGGAGGGGATATTCTCTTTTGCTCCTCTCCTCCCTTCCCTTACCACTTTTTCTCTCCCCTCTCAGTTCTTCTTTTCTCTCTCTCTCTCTCTCTCTCCTCTCTCTCTCTCTCTCTCTCTCTCTCTCCTCTCTCTCTCTCTCTCTCTCTCTCTTTCTTTCTTTTTTCTTTTTTGGCTTTTATTCTATTTTCTCCAGCACTTATCTATTACAAGCTATTTTCTTTTATTTATGTTTCAGGGGTTTTTTTAGTATGAAAACAGAAATAATCATACGCTTTCTTAAAAACAGGCAGATTGGAGCTAATGCAGTTTTTTGAAAGAATCTTGATTTGCTATTGTTGTTGTTGTGTTGTTGTTTTCTTGTTGTTCTTTCAATTTTTTTGTTCCCTTCCAATCTTGCTGTTGTTGTTATTCTAGAAAATTGCGAGTTTCTGAATCGGAAAAGTTAAGCTAGTACTTTTATAAAGATGAGGGTTTTTCTTAATTTTACAGAAACGTATAATCTTTAAATGTGTACTTTAACAACCCTACGTTTTATGTTAAATATCAACACCTGAAGTCAAATTGCGCCTACCTTCATGTGGGCATAAAAGGTCGCATACGCGAACTTTCACCATTGGTGAACCACAGAGCTCCACCTGAAGAACGTAAAAGAAACATTCTGATATCAGTTTGAGGTGAACTGCAAAATCAAGGTCATACCCAGCATGCATTCAATTCTGTATCAGTTCACCGGATTACATAACTTCCGTCCATGGAAATGCAAGGAGCCCTTTCGGTAAAAAAAATAGCATACCTACATTCTGGGGTTCTGCTAGACATGTCCCCTTTCCCCCTTTATTTCTGTCTTTCCCCTCACTCCCTATCTTCATACACACGGGGACTGGATGTAAAAAAAAAGCACATAAGTGCTTATTCCATTTTCCTCGATATAAAAGAAAAAAATAAATTAAAAAAATAAATAAAATAAAAAATCTTCTCCCTCTCCTGCCTATTGTCTGCCTACCCACCCCATCCTCCTGCTTTTCTTTTTGTCATACAAATCTGAAAATTGTTCCTTGTCATTCGTTTCTCATGAGCTACCCTGAAGTCGGAACGTGTCGGCTGAGGCCAGCAGGCTGAGACTTCCTGCAGAGTGACAAGTACAGGAGAAGACCAGGCATCATGCATTTCACTCTATATGGCCATGGCAACTGGTTACATAAGTAGTTTTGACAAATGACAATTGACAAGTGACAAAGTCTTTGCTTGAAGTAAGCAGCATGAAGTATCTAGAAAATGAAATCTGGGGGTAGATGTGAGGTGGCCTTTATGGGTTTGTTCTGGTATCTTCGTTTTCCTCCAACATCGTGTTATTTTCTTTTTTTTCTGTTCCTCTCTCTCTCTCTCTCTCTCTCTCCTCTCTCTCTCTCTCTCTCTCTCTCTCTCTCTCTCTCCTCTCTCTCTCTCTCTCTCTCTCTCTCCTGTGTCTATATCTGGGGACTCTGTCTTTGTCTTCTCTCTCTCTCTGTCTTTCTTTGTATCTCTCTCTCTCTCTCTCTGTCTTTCTTGTATCTCTTTCTCTCTCTCTCCTCTCTCTCCTCTCTCTCTCTCTTCTCTCTCTCTCTCTCTCTCTCTCTCTTTCACTCTCACTTTTTCATTCTGTCTCTCTGGCTGTCTCTGTCTGTCTCTGTCTGTCTCTGTCTCTCTGTCTCTTTGTCTCTGTCTGTCTCTGTTTCTCTTACTCTCTGTCTCTATGTCTCTCTCTCCCTCTCTCTCCATCTCTCTCTCCCTCTCCCTCTCTCCCTCTTCCTCTCTCTCCATCTATTTCCCTCTCCCTCTCTCTCACACACACACACATACATACTCGCAATTCCAACCTCACCCCTTGGCTGCATATGTCTTTCGAGTCGAAAAAAGAAACGGAAGCATTACAAAAACCAGAACAAGATTTTTTTGTTTTTAAAACAGAGAAAAGAAATCCCACCAGGTCTTAAACGTGCCACAGAGCTGATGCCTTCCAGGTCAATGACGGCCATAGCTTTTCCTGCCCTTCCTCCTCCTCCCCTTTCCTTAACCCCCCTTCCTCCCCTCTTCCACATGACTGAGCTGTGGTTACCTACCTTTCTTTTGTGGCAGGGGCAGAGAACCGTGAATATGATGCAAATGCAATGAAGAAAGAAAAGAAATTTCTTTCTTCTCTGCTTTGGCTTCGCTGATGTAAAAGTTGGAAGACAATTTTTGTGTTTTTTGGTTAGGGTTGTTTTTTTTGTTTTGGTGGGAGGGGATGTTTTGTTTTGGTTTTTTTGTTTTGCTTTGTGGGGTTTTTTGGAGGGGAGGATATTTTGTCTTGCTCTTCTTCTTCCCCTTTCCGCTTTATCTTTCTCTCTCAGCTCTTGTTTTTCCTTTTTCTTATTTTCTCTTTCTTTTATCCCATGCCAGCTTTTTCTTATTTTGGATTTGTTCTCAGTTTTGAAGAAAAAAAGAAACAGCTACATGCTTTCTATCAATAAAAAAAGCAAGTAGGCTATAGCAACTGTAGTTTTTAGAAAGAATATCGTCATTGTTTTTGATGTTCTCTGGTGTTATTTTCAATTCTTGTTGTTTCCATTCTTATTGTTGTTGTTATCATAGAAAACTTGGGAGTGAGCTGGAAAAGTTTAACCTGCGCTTTAGCAGAGATGGATTGTTGATTTTTAAATTTTCCAGAAAAGCATAATCTGCAGAATTACTCATTAAAATCTTATTATTCATGCAAATATCAGCCTGAGGCGGGTTGCAGAATCAAGATAATGCCCAGCATGCATTCAAGGCTTTATCAACCCCCTGGATTACACAGTTGATGAGGTATCTGTCATATGCGTGTGGTGGGAGATGTGGATGTTGATATAGATAAATGTGTAATATTATTGCGTTTATTATGGGAGATTGTTTAGCAGCAAGGGACAAGTTGATGTTTGATGGCATTGATACGCCATTGCAATACATACTGCAATGTGTTTTTTCACTTGTTACAGTTTTTAGCTTCTTGTGAGGATTTGTTCAGCAAAGCAGAAAATGTATGGTTACATATTATAAAGAAAATCATAAAATTTGGGTTTTTAATGATCCTTTAAAAATGTTATATTCAAATGCAGACAGAAAGAGGGACAGAGAGAGGTGGAGGGAGGGAGAGAGAGAGAAAGAGAGAGAGAGAGAGAGACAGAGAGAAATACCGACAGACAGACTGACAGACACTAAGAAGAGGAGAGATACACAGACAGAGAGGGGAGAGAGTTTTCTCCATGCAGTACAAAATTCTATATACTATGCTCTCAAGGCTTAGTGTTCAAGAGCATCACTAGACACCTGAGATGACAGGTATTCATTCATTCAGTCAGTCAGTCAGTCATTTACTTTTGTATTTATTCAGTCATTCATTTATCTATTGATTTATCTACCTATCTATCTATGTATTCTTTTATTTCGAAGATAATGAAATAGGCCCCCATAAATCTTTTTACATGAAGTCCAGGTGTTTATGCAGTTTTGAAAACTTTGTCATCTGTTCCCCCTCCACCCCCACCCACCACCCCCCCCCCCCCCCCCAGCACAAATGGCCTACTTTTCCACATGGCAGAACATGTTTTAATCTGTGCAATAGATGTTGATGTATGCTCTTGAGAAAATAATGCAAAAAAAAGAAGAAAATTCACCACCAACAAAAAGAGAGTGAAATAAAGAGTTTGTGTTTGAAACAAAAACACAGTGAAAACATAAAAGTGCAACGAATTCAAGCAACAACAAAGCCAGGAGGCATGATCATGCACTGCTCACTGACTACATGCATGCAGCGCTGGCACACACTAAAGCAGCAATAAACCCAGATAAATGAAATCCTGCATTGCTCCAGTATCGCACGTATACCTACACCAGCACACACTCGAGCTGTAATAAACCCAGACAGTCGAATACAATCGATGGCGATTCACAAAACGCACGTATTAGGCTACACCAGAACGATTGTTGATCCAGATCTGAGGTGCAACGGAACAAAGGTCGTTTTTGATTGTTGTTAAAGAAAAAAGTCAGGAAGTGGACACAACAGCTATTACAAAACACAGAATAAATAGAAGAAATGTTTAGGTTTTCTGGGCTGCTTTGTGTCGGTTTCATTTTGGGGTTTTTTTTTAGGGGAAGGGGGCAGTTCTTTGATGTGTGTATGGAAGGGGAGGGGAGTTATTTTTTTCCTTTTTGTTGTGCGTTGTTTTTGTTTGGGTTTTGTTTTTGTTTTGTTGGGGGGGGGGGTTGGAGGGTGAGGGAGTTGTTTTGCTTTCTTTGGTTTTGGGAAGGTTTGCTGGGGGTTTTTGTTTGCTTTTTTTCTTTATTTTGTTTGTGGGTTTTTTCTTTTATTCTTTATAAAGACATACATGGTATACAGCTAAGGCAAAAAGACTCTTCTATGATAATTGTTGGGTATAAATAGCACATTATAATTCAGATATATTTATTTGTAGATCACATTTTCAAAATGGCATGACAGGGCTACATTTTATCTTTTTTATCTGCAGAAAGTATGGCAATCAATCACTGATTCTTGACATTCAAAGAAGATAAAATACAAGCTCGGCTTTCGAAAACAAGACGTCTGAAAACAGATGTCAGCCTATTTCTTGTCTGCTGAACAGCCAGCCCTACATCTGTCACAGGTAATTTGTGACTGATGTTTCTCTCTGAAAAACAGTTTTGTGACAGAAGACGTTTGTTTCTTCTCTGCTCTTCATCAGCACGTTGCCCTGTTGTCTTCCAGCTTTCGTTTGCTTGGATGCTGGTGTGGGGTGTCTTTTCCATACCTCGGCTAGAGCTCAAGGATGACAAGTGGTCAGATTTTGCATACGCGACCGTTTCTGGTCACCGATAGTGTAGCCGCATTACGTCTTGGGGGAAACAATATTTCAAAGATTTGTTTGAAAAAGGCAGGTAACTGGACTGGAAACGCAGAAAATTAGCAAG
This sequence comes from Rapana venosa, assembly GCA_028751875.1. Lineage (NCBI taxonomy): Eukaryota > Metazoa > Mollusca > Gastropoda > Neogastropoda > Muricidae > Rapana > Rapana venosa. The sequence continues at coordinate 37,161,167 of CM054160.1, read as the reverse complement.
AACGTTAAAAAGATACGAAAAAAACCCAAATCAAGTCAAAGTCAAATTTTTATTTCCAGATGGTACATTGAATAACCAACGCATTTGCTTTTTTTCATCAAGCCATCTATCTAAGAACAAATTTCTTAACGATGATACTGAAGTACTACATTATTACAACCTTTACCAATAGAGTGTAGAATAAAAGAAGAGGAAAACCAATAAAATGATACATACGCACACACACACTCATACACACATGCGCGAGTGCGCGCACGAGTACACACACGCACACACTTAGGTAAAGGATGTTTTAAGAATTAAAGACATGAAAATTATAAAACGTCAAACAAATTACTTCACCCTACTACATCATCCATTCTTTCACCTTCATACTTTAGAAAATAAAAAGGTACAGGAACAAAACGTTAGAAAATACTAGGCATTCATTGGGTCAGTACTGACAAAAGCAAAGCAAGAGAAAGAAAAGTGGAAATTTCCAGAACAAAATTTTCAGCAGATTGGGATGATGTTCATGTACTGAAAGAAACCCGACATCACCTTGGTTACTTAATTTGTTGCTGGGCTGCTTGCTAAGTTTCTATTTGATTGGTAGTTTGGTTGGTTAATGGGTTGCTTGGATCCAATCCTGTTGTTTATAACCC
>CM054160.1:37130523-37143023 GCA_028751875.1 Rapana venosa | reverse complement strand
CAATCCTGCTGTCTGAGGATGGCACTATGTTCAATCCTGCTGTCTGAGGATGGCACTATGTTCAATCCTGCTGTCTGAGGATGGCACTATGTTCAATCCTGCTGTCTGAGGATGGCACTATGTTCAATCCTGCTGTCTGAGGATGGCACTATGTTCAATCCTGCTGTCTGAGGATGGCACTATGTTCAATCCTGCTGTCTGTAGAAGAGGATGGCACTATGTTCAATCCTGCTGTCTGAGGATGGCACTATGTTCAATCCTGCTGTCTGAGGATGGCACTATGTTCAATCCTGCTGTCTGAGGATGGCACTATGTTCAATCCTGCTGTCTGAGGATGGCACTATGTTCAATCCTGCTGTCTGAGGATGGCACTATGTTCAATCCTGCTGTCTGAGGATGGCACTATGTTCAATCCTGCTGTCTGAGGATGGCACTATGTTCAATCCTGCTGTCTGAGGATGGCACTATGTTCAATCCTGCTGTCTGTAGAAGAGGATGGCACTATGTTCAATCCTGCTGTCTGAGGATGGCACTATGTTCAATCCTGCTGTCTGTAGAAGAGGATGGCACTATGTTCAATCCTGCTGTCTGAGGATGGCACTATGTTCAATCCTGCTGTCTGTAGAAGAGGATGGCACTATGTTCAATCCTGCTGTCTGAGGATGGCACTATGTTCAATCCTGCTGTCTGAGGATGGCACTATGTTCAATCCTGCTGTCTGAGGTATGGCACTAATGTTCAATCTCTGTTCTGAGGATGGCACTATGTTCAATCCTGCTGTCTGAGGGATGGCACTATGTTCAATCCTGCTGTCTGAGGATGGCACTATGTATCACAATTCATCCTGTCTGAGGATGCACTTGTCAATCTGCTGTCTGAGATGGCACTATGTTCAATCCTGCTGTCTGAGGATGGCACTATGTTCAATCCTGCTGTCTGAGGATGGCACTATGTTCAATCCTGCTGTCTGTAGAAGAGATGGCACTATGTTCAATCCTGCTGTCTGTAGAAGAGGATGGCACTATGTTCAATCCTGCTGTCTGAGGATGGCACTATGTTCAATCCTGCTGTCTGTAGAAGAGGATGGCACTATGTTCAATCCTTCTGTCTGTAGAAGAAGATGGCACTATGTTCAATCCTGCTGTCTGAGGATGGCACTATGTTCAATCCTGCTGTCTGTAGAAGAGGATGGCACTATGTTCAATCCTGCTGTCTGTAGAAGAGGATGGCACTATGTTCAATCCTGCTGTCTGTAGAAGAGGATGGCACTATGTTCAATCCTGCTGTCTGTAGAAGAGGATGGCACTATGTTCAATCCTGCTGTCTGAGGATGGCACTATGTTCAATCCTGCTGTCTGTAGAAGAGGATGGCACTATGTTCAATCCTGCTGTGTTGAAGAGATGGCACTATTTCAATCTGCTTCTGAGATGCACTATGTTCAATCCTGCTGCTGTAGAAGAGATGGCACTATGTTCAATCCTGCGTTGAGATGCACTTGTTCAATCCTGCTGGCTGTAGAGATGGCACTATGTTCAATCCTGCTGTCTGAGGATGGCACTATGTTCAATCCTGCCGTCTGTAGGAGAAGATGGCACTATGTTCAATCCTTCCAATGTCGGGAACTAGCCCCATTTTTGGTTTTTACTGGGAAAATGTTTTTTAATCTTCCTCTCTGCTGAAAATAAAATCTTTACAGTCATAAACCTTGTATTTTTATCTGAGTTGTGGTAAGTTATTTTTCTGTGGAGGGGTGGGGAAAAAATTTGTGGGTATTAGCGATAATCTTTTTTTACCCACCATTACTGTATGCGCATTCCGACTTAACAGGGAAAAAATAACTTTAAAGTTGACGTTTTAGTTCTGAAACATATAACGAACTTATCTAGACGATCTATGTATAGTTCAGAGCTTTTCTCCAATTCTTCTGGGCATGAGTACAGAAAATAGAGATCTCGTGTCTTGGGTCAATAGCTCTACTTCTTCGTCCTTCTACGCTCAGACAGCAACTACTGTTGTTTCATACGAGCAAAAATGTGCTTCGCTGCTGTTAAGCGCCTGTCAAGTCAGGCCCAGCGCATCAGACTTTGGCGTGGGAGAGAATCGTTATTTTAAGTCTTTCTGGAAAAAAGAGCAGGAGAATTGACCAACAACAATATACGTAATTTGTCTAGCACTGACTCGGTAAAGTAAACCCTATCAAAGCGTTTGCATTCGTATCATTCACGTATCCAAAGAAATAAAAATTATATAGGCAAGAAGAAGTGTGTGACAGAAAGAAAAGCAGAATCAGAGAGGTAAAATAAGACAAAAGTCTCAGAGCTTTTACAGAAGGTGTTGATGCTATTTATTGTGACAGAACAACTGTATCCTCATGAAGAAGATAGTGCGAGTTACGAAGGATGAAAACGAAGGTAAAGTGGACATTTTTCATGTCCAATGTCAGCTCAAACCTTGAGTGCCCGACACAGGTGGACATTTACAATGTATATTCAGCGAACGGGTCTCAACCACCACCCAACGAAACAGAGCGCCGCTCAATTTGCAGGTGTGTCCCAAAATAGTAACAAACGTCGCTCTTATCGTATGGGAGGTAATCTATTTACCGCTCCGTCACACACACATATAAGAGTTAGCCTCCAGGTCACGTGGTATCCTCTGTAGAGTGCCAGTCAGAAATTAATGTTTGCTAGTTTTAACATATTTTTAAAACATGAAAAAATGAACTATGAACTTGTTTTGGGGGGGTTGATGCCATAGATTAACACCAGGTAAGGATGAGAAAGTGGGAAATGATCATCAAATGAGGATTGCTTGTGTTCCTACAGTGTTGTTCCCAGCCCATGCATATTGTGGTCAGGCAGCTAGCAGACGACAAAGGACTGAGGGGGGTGCAGTGTTTGTTGAATTATTACAAAAAGTTCAAACCTACCAAATTTGTATTGTTCTGAGTTTTGAGTCAGGGGCTAGTTTTTTCACAAAAAATAGTTTTTATTTCTGTGGATGCCTTAGTACGTGCAATACGAATGCAAGAGCGAAATATAAAAATAGAAGGAAAAGTACGAAAATCTAACTGTTATGTGTGACCGAAGGCCATGACTATCAGGACTCTCGCTTCTCTTAGTACTAAAATATGCATGGACAGTCACTGTAAGTCCAAACTGAAAGGACTTGGCTCTGTACTAATCCCTCCCATTGCTAGGCACGTCAAGCTAAGAAAAGCAACACTAAATGATGCAGTAAGAGGGGACAGTAGTAGGATGGTGTAGACGTTCACCTGTCTAACCAGTAAACCGTGAGGTTCTGGGTTCAACTCCCAGCCTTGCCTCTGTCCTTGACAAGACAATGGAAGTGAATGTCAAAGCCCTTACATAAAATGGAACTGAATGTCAAAGCCCTTACATAAAATGGAACTGAATGTCAAAGCCCTTACATAAAATGGAACTGAATGTCAAAGCCCTTACATAAAGTGGAACTGAATGTCAAAGCCCTTACATAAAATCGAAATGAATGTCAAAGCCCTTACATAAAATCGAAATGAATGTCAAAGCCCTTACACAAAATCGAAATGAATGTCAAAGCCCATATGGAACTGAATGTCAAAGCCCTTACCTAAAATCGAACTGAATGTCAAAGCCCTTACATAAAATCGAACTGAATGTCAAAGCCCTTACCTAAAATCGAACTGAATGTCAAAGCCCTTACATAAAATCGAACTGAATGTCAAAGCACTTAGAGAAAATCGAACTGAATGTCAAAGCCCTTCGGACGAGATTATAAATCGAAGTCCTGTTTGATAAACGCTTACAGAACATCTTGCACACGCGTTAAAAACGTGCTCCGCCTTTCGGAAGAGTAGGCCATTTCGTGCCGATAGGACCAGATGACATTTTTTTTAAAAGACACGCACACAGGTGTCGTGTTTAGACACCATCCCCGAAGTCGGAATGTGGCTACCTATATAGTTGGCAAAAAAAAAAGGGTCGCATACGCAAAAATCTCACCATTGAGCGCTTTGATTTGTTGCTTTACAAGATTCAGCGCTATATAAATTCCATACATTATTATTATTATTATTATTACCATTGGTAAATCTCGGAGCTTTAGCTGAGGAGCAAAGAAAAATTACACAGTGCTTTAACTACTAAAACTAGGCCACAGAATTAAGACTGAAGACAAGTAAAACTAAGCCACAGAATTAAGACTGGAGACAAGTAAAACTAGGCTACAGAGTTAAGACTGAAGACAAGTAAAACTAGGCCACAGAATTAAGACCGAAGACAAGTAAAACTGGGCCACAGAATTAAGACCGAAGACAAGTAAAAGTCGGCCACACTAAAGACAGTAGCGCAATGTTCTAACCACTAGGCTACCCCGTCCCCCTCATCTAATCTCATCTTAAGGACTCTTGACATTCATCAGTTCGATTTTCTCTCAAACTGTGGAAAAAGAAAGAGCGGAGCTAAGAATCGAACCGAGAACCTCACAGTTTACTTGTTAGGCAGGCGAACGTCTTAACCATCCCGCTACCTTCCTCCTTAACATGTCATAAAACGGTCAAGAAAAACAAAAAAACATAGCTGCCACACTTTCTTGAAAGAAAGACAGACACGTAGGCTGGGGAAGCCAGAACATATGGGAGAGGGAGGAAGGTAGGGGAAGAAGAGAGGGAAGGAAAAACTAAGAGAGTGATAAACATGAGGAAATTGTTAGCACAGATTTTCCACAAGGTCGGGATGCTGTTTGTACTGCAGGAGCCCCCAGGCATCCCCCGCAGAGGACGTTACAGGTAAAGGATGCTGAACTGAGGACGGCTTCAAATTAAAAGATGAGCTTTTACTGTCTTTTGGAACATTGGTTTTAAGTGGATGTATTTTGTTTCGTTTCAAATGTAATGAGCAAGATGGGGCAGACAGACAGGCAAACAGACAGATAGACAGGCAGGCAGGCAGGCAGACAGACAGACAGGCACAGAGGATATTTTCATGTCAATCAAAGTCGATTTCAACTAATCATACTTGCTTCATTTAAAATGTGACAAAAAATAGGCAGAGAGAGAGAGAGAGAGATGAGACACCCCTGTCAGTAAAAATTGATTTTAAGGTGTTTACTTGGTGTGTTTTAAATTATAAGAAAGACAGACAAGCAGACAATCAGTGAAACACAGAGAAGAGAGAGAGAGAGAGAGAGAGAGAGAGAGAGAGAGAGAGAGAGAGAGAGGAGAGAGAGAGAGATGACACACCCCTGTCACTAAAAATTGATTTTAAGGTGTTTACTTGGTATGTTTTAAATTATACGAAAGACAGACAAGCAGACAAGCAGTGAAACACAGAGAAAGGAAGAGAGAGACAGACAGACAGACAGAACTCTGGAGAGAGACAGAGATGTGAGACTTCTATGTTTCAAACATCAATTTTGATTGATTGCACTAGTTTAGCTTAAAATATGACAAGAGAGACGCACATAGACACAGACACACATACAAACACAAACATACACACACACATACACAGGCCAGCCAGCCAGCCAGACAGACAGACAGAGCAGACACAGAGACATGCACGCACACACATACAAATGTTCCACTTTGCCCATAGTGTATCCTGAAGCTCATTAATTAAACAGATTTTGGGCAAACTTCCAAGCGACAGTAAAACGTCGGGGTCGTGTTAGGGCTGTTCATGTTTCCATAATCCGCACAACACTTAAATAAATTACATCATCTTTCTCCAGCACACTTCAATTAACTGTGTCTGCATAGTGGATGGGGACGGGATAGCTCAGTGGTCGGAGCACTCGCTTTCCCCCAAGCCAATGTTAAGCAGCATCGAGCGGTGGTTGCCAATTGGATAGGTGACTGACTGTTTGTGCCCCTTTGGCTTCAGTACAGTCCCCCAGTTCACCCAGCTGTAAATGGGTACCTGCCTCTTTAGGGTCAGGGAAGGTAAAGCAGCGAGGGAGAGGAGATGGGCGCCGCCCTCAATATGCTGGCCCCTGGAGAAGTTGAGGTCTCTGACGCCTCGCTCTCTTACGACCACATAGGTTATGGGACACCTTTACCTTTTACGGCATACACGAAAGAAAAGAAGGCGTTTGCAAGTCTGCATTTGAACTCATCTTCACCTTCACCTATCCCGCAGTTTGGGGCGCCACTGAAGATTTTGCAACCAGCTTCCTCAACTCCTCGCGGTTCTCAGCTTTTCATAGTATGTCGTTCCACTCAAGGCCAGTCAGTCCACTGTCTGATGCTGTCTTCCCATCGTTTTCTCTGTCTGCCTCTTCATCTCCCTCCTCCTGGTGCTGTTCCCTGAGCAGGAAAGCTACAAAATTTGCCCTTCAATTTGTGGAACGCTGCCAAGATGTTATAGTGCAATTCATGACTTCAGAAATAGCAGTATCAGAACTTGTTGCTTGCAGTGTCTTTTGCTTTCCACTGTTGACCAGAAATAGAGAGAGAAAGAGAGACAGACAGACAGACAGAGAGACGGACAGACGGACAGACAGACAGACAGACACAGAGACAGTGACAAAGAGAGACAGAGACACACACATACAGACACACACACACGCGCGTGCGCGCATGAGAAAGACAGACAGACAGACAGAGCCATAGAGTAACAGACAGAAACTAAGACATCAAGAGAGAGAGGGAGGTGGAGACAAAGAGTGAGAGAGACAGATATAAAAAATAGAGAAATTAGAGAGACAGAGACCGAGAGTGACAGACAGCCACACAGACACACACAGGGACAGAGACATAGAAAGAAAAAGATGAAAGACACACAGACCTGAAAATGGATTAGACAGACAGACAGACAAAGACAGAGAATGACAGACAGAGACAAGGGCAGAGACACAGATAGACAGTGACATAAACAAAAACAGAGAGAGTGAGAAAGAGAGAGAGAGAGAGAGAGAGAGAGAGAGAGAGAGAGAGAGAGAGAGAGAATTGAATTGAATTCAATTGAATTGATTTGAACTGAATGAATTTTATTTAAAGAGGGTTATGGCATAAGCAAACGTGCTTTTTTACAACGAGCCCTCTGGGCAAAATGAACACCAAAAAAACACCAAAACAAAACCTCCCAACCAAACAACAACAAAACACCATTTTATTCAACGAAAAAGGGGAAAAATCAAATCATCCCAAACATAATTACTGTAAGCATATAACTTTAAAAACCTGACTGCACACACACACACACACACACACACACACACACACACACACACACTCGAGTGACAGAGACGAGACCATAAACCGAGGCCCCGTGTGCGAACGCACGCAGAACATCTCGCGCACACGTTAAATCCTGTTCCGCTTTTCGTAAGAGTAGGCCATTGTGTGCCGGTGGGAACAGATGACAGAATTGACAAAACCGCATACACACGGGGGACTGGATGTAAAAAAAGCACATAAAGTGCTTATTCCATTATCCTCGATATAAAAGAATAAAATAAATCACACACACACACACACACACACACACACACACACACACGAGTGACAGAGACAAAGACACACGGACACACACACACAGACACAGACACAGAGACAGAGAAACAACGGCAGACAAAGAGAGAGAGAGAGAGAGAGAGAGAGAGAGAGAGAGAGAGAGAGAGAGAGAGAGAGACAGAGACAGAGAGAACAGAGAGAGACAGAGAAGAGGAATTCGAGAGCGTCAACATGAACTGCCCTACAGCCAAAGCAAGGGTGAATTAGCCTCCTGACAAATTGGGGGTGTTTGATGTCCAGTGCAGACTACATCGTAAAAGGAAACGGGAGAAATGGAACTGGCTTTTAAACCGCGATACAATTAATTTTCTCAAATCGATTTTTCGGTTTAGGGGGGGTGGGGATAGGGGGGGGGGGGGGGGGGGTTCTTTCTGGTTTGGCAGTGCAATGATTTGTTGTTGCTCTGATGGTGTGTGGCATCTTACTGCGAAGATAAGACTACAAACAGACAGCGCCGAGAGAGAGAGAGAGAGAGAGAGAGAGAGAGAGAGAGAGAGAGAGAGAGAGAGAGAGAGAGAGAGAGAGAGAGAGAGAGAGAGAGAGAGAGAGAGAGAGAGAGAGAAAGAGAGAGAGAGAGAAGATGGGCGCCACCTTCAATATGCTGGACCCTGGAGAAGTTAGGTCTCTCTAATGATGATCTAGAGGTAACGCGCCTGCCTAGAAAGCGAAAAGTCCGGGTCGGAAATGTGTGGTGGTTCGAATCCCGTTTGGGACAGAAACGTTTCCTCCTTCCATTAGACCATGAGTGGTGATCTGGGTGCTAGTCTTTCGGATGAGACGATAAACTGAGGTCCCCGAGCGTTACGCATAATTATCTAGCGCACGTAGAAGAACCCACGGCAACGAGAGAGTTGTTTCTGGCAAAATTCTGTAGAGAAAAAAGCCACTCTGATCGGGAAACAAATGCAGTTGCAGACAGGAAAAGAAAAACTTAATAGGTGGCGTTGCTCTTGTGGCGACGCGCTCTCCCCGGGGAAAGCAGCCCGAAATTCACGCAGAGAAATCTGCCGTGACTTAAAATGGCATAAATAAATAAAAAAATAAACATGTCCATTTAACGGATCGGTGGTGTAGAGGAAACACACACGTTCACAAAGTGATGAGCTCTGGGTTCCAATCCTGCTTGAATCCGAACTTTTTCTCTTCCCACTACTAGACCTTTGTGGTGGTCTGAATGCTTGTATTTCGGATGAGAAAGATAAAGATCTCGTATACAGAACACATTTATCGCACTTAAGAGAACCCATGGCTGCAAGAGTGTTGTCCCTGATAAAAATTCTATAGAAAAAGTCACTCTGATAGAAAATCAAATACGCAGACATATATATCTTTCAAACTACTGGCGCTGCTCTTGTGGCGACGCACTCTCATAAGGGAAGGGAATTAACCCGACTTTCAGGCAGCGAAATCTGAATTTCCCGTTTAACTCAATTTGATCGAAACTAATAATAATTCATAAGAAACACGATAAAAGCTGAATTATCATGATGGTCCAGTCTCATCCATTTGAAAACCCGTTTACGAATATGGAAATGCTCATAATCTCACGCATGTAGACCATTTGTGTCACTCGCTGAATCAAGCGCGATACGTTTCCAAATGGCTAAACTGTGTTCCAGGACCCAGAAGGGAATCAATCCCAAATTGGTATTCTCGAAGTGGGAGGTTGGCATTTAGGACATTAGCTCCAGAACCAGTTTTTGAAATCGCCTGAGCAGTTTGTCTGCTGTCTGAAAATATGTGTTTATTTCATTTATCTATTCTTTTATTTCGAGGATTATGGAATAAGCACTCATGTGCTTTTTTATTTACATCCAGTCCTCGTGTGTTTGCAGCTGTGTAAATTTCGTTTTCCGTTCCCACCGGCACACAATGGCCTACTCTTCCAAAAAGCGGAGCAGGTTCTCGTGTGTGCGTAAGATGTTCTGCGTGTGTTTGCACGCGGGACCTCCTCGGTTAATATTCTCATCCGAAGGACTTTGGGGGGGGGGGGGGGTGGACTCGACACTGGCAAGGCAGCAGTAATGGTGATGTTTTTCACAGTGCGTATCACTTTTTGATCACAACAGTTCTCTGTATTATGAGAAATTCCAGGTACTTGTAGGGCAAGCTAAATTTCTCCATGTGCAAATCGAGTCGAGGACTGGATAGCTCAGTGGTCAGAGCACTCGCTTTCCCCCCAGCTAATATTAAGCAGCATTGAGCGTGGTTACTAAGTGGATGGGTGACCGTTTGCGCGCCTTGGCTTCAGTACAGTTCACCCAGTTCACCCAGCTGCAAATGGGTACCTGTCCTCTTTAGGGTCAGGGAAGGTAAAGCAGCGAGGGAGAGGAGATGGGCGCCGCCCTCAATATGCTGGCCCCTGGAGAAGCTGAGGTCTTTGATGCCTCGCTCCCCTACGACCACGTAGGTTATGGAACACCTTTACCTTTTTACAATTTGAGTGGAGTGGATGTTAACTCAAAGGGGGGGGGGGGGGGGGAAATTGCCTTAAACAGGATTGGAACCCGAGTCAGCAGATCGCAAGCGCAGTGCGCAACGCTATAACCACCGAGCTACTCTGTCCCACAAACACAGAGAGAGACAGACAGATAGAGACAGACAGACAGACAGACAGTGAGTGACAATGACAAAGGGTTATTGTGATAAGCAAGATGCCCATTCACAAGGGGACAGTGGAATGGGGGTCGGTAGGCACAAAGCACACAATGTCATATTCTGAGAAATTTGAAGGACAAAAATCTGAATCTATCCTGTAACGATGTTATGGAATCCATACCATTATGACTACTTGAGACAGACAGACAGACAGGCAGACAGAAGACACAATGTTATATTCTGAGAAATTTGAAAAGAAAATCTGAATCTATCCTGTAACCATGTTATGGAATCCATGCCATGATGACTACTTGAGAGAGACAGACAGACAGACAGACAGAAGACAATGTTATATTCTGAGAAATTTGAAAAGAAAATCTGAATCTATCCTGTAACCATGTTATGGAATCCATGCCATGATGACTACTTGAGAGAGACAGACAGACAGACAGACAGGCAGACAGAAGACAGACAGACAGACACAGGGACAGGGACACACACACAGAGACAGACAGAGAAAGAGACAGACAGAGAAAGAGACAGAGAGAGGTTTTCATCAAAATGTGAATGCCATCATTTTTCGCTTCTGACTGAAATTTCATTTTTCATCCTGCCAAAGGACATGTCGTGACGATTCAATGCTGCTGTGGTCGCCATGATTCTGATTCCGTAGTTATTTTTCTGTTTTCTTTTTTCTGTTTTCAAAATCAGAATGCCGCTGTCAAATTCCAGATTTTGTTCATATTAATTAATTTAGTTCGGACTGGAAGCTTTCATATTCAAATGGAAGAAATGTTATGACAAAGCCTTGCTCTAAAGATGCTGGGAAGTGATTATTATTTTTTAGCTTGTGAAGTAAAATCGATGCTTGATTTCATCGTTACCCGTTTGTTGTGATGACAAACGATGACAACGAGGAATTTGATGACGAGAGGAAGGAGAAGGAAGAGGATGATGGTGGTGGTGGTGGTGCTGATGCTGCTAATGCTGATGATCATGATGATCATGATCATGATTATGATCATGATGTGGGTGTAAGAGATTCGGTGAGTGTATGATGATGATGATGATGATGATGATGATGATGAGGAGGAGGAGGAGGAGGAGGAGGAGGAGGAGGAGGAATGTAATTGAGTAAGTGTGAGTGACTGACTGACTGAGTGAGAGAGAGAGAGTGCGCGCGCGTTGTGTGTGTATGTGTGTGCGTGCGTGCGCGTGTGTGTGTGTGTGTGTGTGTGTGTGTGTGCGTGTGTGTGTGCGCGCGCACGTGTGTGTATGTGTGTGCGTGCGTGCGTGTGCGCGCACGTGTGTGTGTGGTGCGCGCGCACGTGTGTGTGTGTGCGCGCGCGCGCTCGCGCGTGTGTGTATGTGCGCGCGCGGGCGCGAGGATAATAAATCGCCATCTTTTCCTTTTTTTGTGTGATATTGTTATACGTACACCTTGATTCCCCTTGTCCCTCTAGGGCTTTTTTTTCTCTTTTCTTCTCTCCCTTTTTTCATTATCTTCTTCATTCAATTTCGAGATATCGTTACTTTTCGGTAGAGCTGAGAGGAGTGGCGACAGCACTGATGTTAACTCCAGGAGGGAAAAATCCCCTTGAACGGTCGTCTCAGTGCTAGTTCAAACCTGGGATCGATCCCGGGCCGTCAGAACGCGAGTGCAACGCTCTAACCACTAGGCCATTCCGTCCCCCGCGTGTAAATTAGTTGTATAGTGCATTTGCCTGAACACACTCAAATCCAAGACAAAGGGGTTGAGCCGGTAAAGTGCATGCTAGACTTTGTCATTGCCATCTCTGCCTTGGAAAGACGAACACTGGTGACATTGCAAGCATGTTTTGTATTGTATTGATTCAGATTCAGATTCAGAATATTTTATTGCCATTATAAGTCATGTAAACTTATTTGACACAACAAAAACATCAATTATAATTATTATCTATTTTGGCTAAAAGTGATGTACACTGTATTGTATTGCATTGTGTTGTGTTGTACTGTGTTGTGTTGTAGTACAGTGTGGTGTAGTGTGGTGTAGTGGAGTGGAGTGGAGTGTGTTGTTTGTGTGGTGTGGTGTGGTGTGGTGTGGTGTGGTGTAGTGTAGAGTGGTGTGGTGTGGTGTGGGGTGGGGTGGTGTGGGGTGGTGTGGGGTGTGGTGGGGTGTGGTGGGGTGTGGTGGGGTGTGGTGGGGTGTGGTGTGGTGTGGAGTGGTGTGGAGTGGAGTGATGTGGAGTGGAGTGGAGTGGAGTGTATACCACTTTAAGTAACGATAGATTTATGTGCGTGAAATTCGGGCTACTCTCCCCAGGGAGAGCGTGTCGCCACAAGAGCAGCGCCATCCATTTTTTTTCTTTTCCTGTCTGCATATGTATTCAGTTTCCAATCAGAATG
>CM054160.1:37118023-37125523 GCA_028751875.1 Rapana venosa | reverse complement strand
CCATGATTCACAGGCATACAGAAATATGGATATGACAAGGGAGCGCATTAGTCTGATCTTGGAGATAAGTGAGATATTCTTATCTCTCCCAGATGGTGTTTAGTTTTGACAAAGCTGTTATTGTCTGTGCAGTCCTGCATACTACTTCTGGCTTGGATCCCTGGTCGGATACAATGGCTCCCAGGTACTTGAAGCTTTGAACTGTTTCCAGCTTCTGGTCATTAACCCTGATATCAGTGCTAATGCCGTTGGTGTTATTAGTCATCAGTTTGGTCTTCTATGCACTGATTTCCATGCCGTATGTTTTGGAGGCCTTATCCAAGTGTTCTGTTAGGCTGGCAAGCTCTTTTTCTGATCCTGCTATTCCATCATCTGATGACATTGATTAAACATAAAGTAAGAAAAAACCTTTGATTCTTAACCTGGCATCAACGAAACCGAATCAATTGGAAGACTGGCATCATTTATAGTAAAAATACAGACGTTGGGAAAACTATTTTAAAGCAATAATCATCTGAGCTAATAGTTTCAGTTCAATGTATAAGTAAAAACTTATTTGTACAAAAATAAACAATAAAGATTTTTTAAGGATATTTCAATCTATCTATGCCATATGAGAGAGAGTGGGGGGGTCAGAAGGGAGAGACAGAGAGAGGGGAAAGAGAGGCAGGGACAGTGACACACATAGATAGATAGACAGTCAGGCAGGCAGACAGACAGACAGACAGATAGACAGACAGGTAGATAGATAGATAGACTGGCTGTGAAATTCTAAAATAAGCCTCTCCTGGAAATAATAATTAAAATGAAAATAATGGTAGTAATAATAATACGTGGAATTTATATAGCGCTATATCTTTCAGAAAACAAATCAAAGCGCTTGCCAAACTTTTCCTTGTTTAACAAAAACAAATTTTCTGTAATGACAAGAGCAAGACTGGAGAAAACCAAAACTGGCACGGAGACAGCGGGATAGAAACATCACAGAAGATGAGGCCAGACAAACAGGAAAAGAAAACAACCGTAAGCAACAATAAGTCTCTCTCTCTCTCTCTCCTCTCTCTCTCTCTCTCTCTCTCCTCTCTCTCTCTCTCTCTCTCTCTCTCTCCTCTCTCTCTCTCTTCTTCTGTCTCTCTCTCTCTCTCTCTCTCTCTCTCTCTCTCTCTCTCTCTCTCTCTCTCTTCTCTCTCTGTGTTTCTCTTTCTTTTTCTCTCGTTCTTGGTTCTCTCTCTGTCTCTCTATCTGCTCTCTCTCTCTCTCTGTCTCTCTCTCTGTCTCTCTCTCTTCTCTTTCTCTCTGTCTCTTCTCTCTCTGATCTCTCTCTCTCTCTTCTCTCTCTTCGTCTCTCTCTCTCTCTCTCTTCTTCTGTCTCTCTCTCTCTTCTCTCTCTCTCTCTCTCTCTCTCTCTCTCTCTCTCTCTCTCTCTCCTTTCTCTCTCGTTGAAAAATGCATTCGTTATAGCCTGCTTATTGTTAAGAAATCGTCTTTGTATTTCTTTTCCTAAACTCAAACTGAAACAAGACAGAATGAACTGGCGGTATACTGGTCAAGAGATGGGCAAAATAGGATGAGAGAGAGAGAGAGCAACAACAAAAAAAGCTGGGAGGGAAAGGAAAAGAGGAAGGGGAAGGAGAGAAACAGAAGAGAAAGCCCGCCCCCCCTCCCCCCGCCCGCCCTCCTCCAAAACACACGTGCGCGTTAGCACGCGCGCACACATACACACACATGCACATGCACATGCACATGCACATACGTATACACATGTACATACACACACACTCGCGCGCGAGCACACACATACATACATATACATATATACATGATACATACATCAGAGGAGAGAGAGAGAGAGAGAAGAGAGAGAGAGGAGAGAGAGAGAGAGAGAGAGAGAAAAGGAGAGAGGGGAGGAGAGAGAGAGAGAGAGAGAGAGAAGAGAGAGAGAAATTACAGAAGTAAAACAAAGCAGACAAACAGACAAGACAGGCAGATGGGGGAAAGGGTTGTTGTTGGGTTTTTTTTTATTCTTTTGTTTCGAGGATAAAGGAATAAGCACTCATGTGCTTTTATTACACCCAGTTCCCATGTGTATGCACTTTTATAAATATTGTCATCCCTTCCCACCGGCACACAATGGCCTACCCTTCCGAAAAGCGGAACGAGTTTTAACGTGTATGCAAGATGTTCTGCGTGTGTTCGCACACGCTTTATAGTCTCATCCAAAGGACTTTTAGGAAGAGTGGAGTCGGCACTGATGTTAACTCCAAAGGAAAAATCCTCTTGAATGAGATTCGAACCAGGGTCAGCAGATCACGAGCGCGATGCGTATCACTCTAACCACCAGGCTAGAGAGAGGGGAGGGGGGAGAAGTAGGGAGGGAAGAAGCACGACTGTGGAAGGTGGAAGAGAAATACACACACGCACACACACACACACACACACACACACACACACACACACACAACACATACACACACACACACAAAACACACACACACACACACACACACACACACACTCTCTCTCTCTCTCTCTCTCTCTCTCTCTCTCTCTCTCTCTCTCTCTCTCTCTCTCGGGAAGCGGGATAGCCTAGTGGTTAGAACACTGTGCTCGCAATTTGACGACCTGGGTTCGATTCCCGTTCAAGGGGATATTTTCCCCTGGAGTTAACATCAGTGCAGACTCCACTCTCCCCTAAAGTCCTTTGGATGAGACTATAAACCGAGGCCCCGTGTGCGAACGCACGAGAACATCTTGCGCACACGTTAAAACCCGTTCAGCTTTTCGGAAGGGTTGGCCATTGTGTGCCGGTGGGAACGGATGACAGAATTGACAAAACTGCATACACACGGGGACTAGATTTTAAAATAAAAAAAAGCACACGAGTGCTTATTCCATTATCCTCGAAATAAAAGAATAAAATTAAAAAAATAACACACACACAACACAACACAACACAACACAACACACAACACACACACACACTCGCGCAACACACACAGAGAGAAGACAATCACATAAGCGGAACACAACTACCAGGGTAATTTCCTTCCTGACAAATGGGCTGCTTGAAAGATGCGGAAAGAAACCGTTACTGTCAGAGCCCAACAAATGTAACTGGCTTAGAAACATAAACATGATGCGCGCAACTTCATCTAAAACCCATCTTGAGATATTCATGGAATAATAACAATGTTGTGGCTTTGGTTTTGTTTTACACTTCGCTAAGATATTATTGCTGCTTTTTGTGGTGTAGTAAAAAATATTTTAAAAAATAGAAAGTGTCCAAGTCATCGAGATATCAATTTGTATTTTGATGCAAGTCAAACGTAAGAGTTAAATGATGCCTTCGTTTAAATGTGTATTTCAAAACCATATTCAATGACGAAAATGTTCACATTCTTACAAGAGACAAGCGTGACTCCTGTGGGAAAAAGTTTTCATAGAAACTAATGTTCATATTGTATGAAAATCAGATAGAACCATCTTTTAAGACTCTTTCCGTACTGTGAAATTACCGCTGGTTTTTTGTGACTTTGTTATTAGTTGCTTGGTTTTCCTTCCCGTTTTAATGTGTTTTGGCCTAAGGCCAATCTACTATTAAACTCTCTATCTCTGTCTCTGTCTCTCTCTGTCTCTCTCTCAGTCTTCCTGTGCTCTCTCTGTTTGTCTGTCTGTCTGTCTCTCTCTCTCTCTCTCTCTCTCTCTCTCTCTCTCTCTCTCTCTCTCTCTCTCTCTCTCTCTCTCTCTTATGATTGCCTGAGCAACCTGAATTAATGAAAGGGTGGGGATAGATACACACACACACACACACACACACAACACACTGGGACAGAGAGTGTGTTACAAAAAAGATCAGACGAATGAGTGGAGGAGAAACAGAGACGGAGACAGAAGCAGAAACACAGAGACAAACAGACAGACAGACAGACAGACAGAGTACTGGGGGGGGGGGGGGATAAGACGAGAGAGACGAAGAAGAAGAAGAAGAAGAAGAAGAAGAAGAAGAAGAAGAGAAGAAGAAAGAAGAAGAAGAAGAAGAAGAAGAAGAAGAAGAAGAAGAAGAAGAAGAAGAAAAAAGGAGGAGAAGGAGAAGAAGAAGGAGAAGAAGAAGAAGAAGTAGGAGGAGGAGGAGAAGGAGAAAAAGAAGGAGAGGAGGAAGGAGGAAGAGAAGGAGGAGAAGAAGAAGAAGAAGAAGAAGAAGAAGAAGAAGAAGAAGAAGAAGAAGAAGAAGAAGAAGAAGAAGTAGGAGGAGGAGGAGGAGGAGGAGAAGGAGAAGAAGAAGGAGAAGGAGGAGGAGGAGAGAGAAGGAGAAAGGAGGAGGAGAAGAAGAAGAAGAAGTAGAAGAAGAAGAAGAAGAAGAAGAGAGAAGAGAGGAGAGAAGAAGGAAGAAGAAGAAGAAGAAGAGAAGAAAGAAGAAGAAGAAGAAGAAGAAGAAAGAAGAAGAAGAAGAAGAAGAAGAAGAAGAAGAAGAAGAGAAGAAGAAGAAAAAGGAGAAGGAGAAGAAGAAGGAGAAGGAGAAGAAGAAGGAGAAGGAGGAGGAGAAGAAGAAGAAGAAGAAAGAAGAAGAAGAAGAAGAAGAAGGAAGAAGAAGAAGAAGAAGAAGAGAGGAGGAGGAGGAGGAGGAGAGGAGGAGGAGGAGAGAGAGGAGAGAGAGAGAGGAGAGAGAGAGAGAGAGAGATGAGAGAGAGAGAGAGAGAGAGAGATCAGACGAGAGGTTAGGTCAGAAACAGAGACAGGCACAGAGACAGAAACGTACAAACACATAGGGAGAGCAGCAGAGAAAGAGAGAGGAAAGGTCAATAGTTAGGAAGAAGAGTGTTGACATTCGTGCATACGTGTCTTCATCCATATACGCATCCGGTGCTTGCATGCATGCATGCATGCCCACCCACACACACATGCATGTGCATGCCATTAAAAAAAATTCTGGCAAATGTTGTTTTAAGGTTAGGGTTGTTGTTGTTTTTTTCATTTCTCATGTGAGTTGAACCTGGGGACGAAGTCTTCACCTTTTCTTGAACCCAGCCGCAGACAACAATACTTCAGTTCCTGGCTTGGCTGGCACTTCAGAAACCGAAAAGAAAATCTCCTCCATCCCCCCACCCACCCACCCACCCCACACCCCCCTCCATCCCCCACCCTCGCCCCCCTCCCTTCTCCAAAAACGAAGCAAACAAAAAACCAAGCAGCCCTTTAAGCAAACAGAAGGAAGCAGACAGCAGGGCCATGTGCAGCGCAGATGAAGAGAAATGAAGAAACAAACGTCTTCTGTCATATAAGGGGTTTTTTTCAGAGAGAAACATCCCTCACAAATTATCTGCGTGCTGTGACAGACGCCGGGCTGGCTGTTCAGCAGACAAGCAATAGACTGGAGACTATTTTCAGACCTCTTGTCTTCAGAAACCCAAAGCTTGTAATTTTTCCTCCTCCTTGAATGTCAAGAATCTTGTGTTTTATCGCTATACTTTTCTGCATAATGAAAAAAGAATGTTTTGTGTAACTAAGATTTAAGGTTTATGAATTTTTCTATAAATAAGTGAAAAAACTGATATTTCTAACATGGAGTACACTGTTAATACCTATCATTATCAGGAGAACGTGTTAATGGGGTTTTTTCTTGTAGTTGTATGCATATAGGCATTTCACTTCTCAGCCATGTAGGGAAAATGTATGCAAAGATTCTGGAACAGCGAACAAGAGCCAAAGCAGAACACCTACTGAGCAACGCCCAGTTTGGCTTTCGGAAAGGAAGAGGGTGCACAGATGCCATTTTCGCACTCCGACAGCTGTGTGAAAGAGCCATCGAATACAGCCAAGACCTGCATACAGTATTCGTTGATCAAGAAAAAGCTTTCGACCGAGTCAACAGAGACAAGCTCTGGAAGATCCTGGAGCAGTACGACGTGAAGGGGCAGTTGCTTGATAACATCAGAGCAATCTATGCCAACAGTATGAGCGCAGTCCGAACAGCCAGTGGAACAACCGACTGGTTCCCGGTTACATCAGGGGTCAGGCAAGGCTGCGTACTCTCTCCCCTTCTCTTCGTGATCTACATGGACCAGATTACAAAGGAAGCCAACCCAGATCTTGAGGCCCTGAACGAACTATTATTTGCTGATGACCAGTCCCTGATGAATCAGAACAAAGCAGCTCTTCAAGATCACACAGACCAACTCAACACAAGCTGCGAGAGGTATGACATGAAGATCAGTATCACCAAAACAGAAGTTATGTCTGTCAGCAGAAATCCAGGAAAGCTGGACATCAACATCAACGGCACCCAGCTGAAACAGACCAAAGAATTTAAAAACCTTGGCAGCCTCTTCCCTGAAGATGGAAAATTGGACAGAGAGATAGAAACAAGATGCCAGAAAGCGAACGCAGTCAGTTACCAACTCGCCCCCCTTCTAAAACATTCCAGCATCCCAATGAGCACCAAGGCAAAACTCATCAACGCCATCTTCGTTCCAACACTCACATACCAGTGTCAGACATGGGCCCTAACAAAAGCCTTAGAGAGAAAACTGGTCACATGTGAAATGCGCTGCCTGAGAAAAGCTGTCAACAAGACCAGACGCGACAAGATCAAGAATGAGGTGATCAGAGACATGGTTGGACTAGCACCAATTCTCCACCATATCGAACAACAAAGGATCAGGTGGTTTGGTCACCTCACTAGAATGCCGCCCAACCAACCAGCCCTACGGGCTTACACCACCAAATACAATGGCTGGAAAGCCAGAGGTAGACCAAGGAGACGATGGAGCGACTCCGTGGCTGACACCCTACGAGCCCATGACCTGTCACTACATCAAGCCTCCCGCCTAGCTGCAGACAGACGTCTGTGTCTCCCCGCGACGCCGAAGGGCACCAGCGGCAGATGAAAGAAGAAGAAGAAGTATGCATATAATGGAGTGTCATCTTTTCTCAGTTGATTGGGTGATTGGGGATGTTAGGGTTTTTTGTTGGTTTGCTTTTGTTTTTGTTTATGTAATTTATTTCTTTATTATTATTTTCTGTTTGGGGTTGTTTTGTTGTTGATGTTTTTAGGGTGGTGCCACTCTGCTAGACATGTAAATAATTGTGATCTACAAATAAACCTATTCAAAATGTAAAATGTTTATATGCATTCAACCATTACAACAAGAATCTTATTTTTTTTGGCCTCACTTTCCCACACATAATGAATTGCCCATCTTATCCTCTCTCCCTTATTATTTCAGAGAGATCACGCACTTGTCATTACTGCTAATTTGGGGCTTTAATTTTGGGGGTCTTAATTTGTTGTTGGTAGTGTTTGTTTGTTCGTCAGGTAGAGCTCTAAGATTCACCAATTGTGAGATTTTGCGTATGCGACCATTCTCTCCCACCGTTAAGGTAGCCGTATTTCAACATCAGGGATCTTTGTATAAATATTGTGATTTTGTTTTCCTCATCTGTCTTCATCAACAGCAACAAAAACTATAAAAAGCAGGTAATTCTTTACTCATTTATTTTGCT
>CM054160.1:37095523-37110523 GCA_028751875.1 Rapana venosa | reverse complement strand
GTTTTGTATACGTTGAAGGGAGTGGATAGATGATGCTGGCAGACCAGACAAAAGAGAATTGCAATAGTCCAGACGTGAAAGAATGAGAGAAGTGACACGTTTGGCTGTTGCATTGGTGGACAGGTACTTTCGAATTGCACTAATACGCCGTAATTGATAGTAGCACGACTGACAGGTCTGGGTGATGATTTTTTTCATAGAGAGTGTGTTGTCGATAACGACACCTAGATACTTCACAGAAGTGGACAGAGGGACTGATGTATTGCCGAGTTCTATTGAAGCTGTTGTAATGGAAGAGAGTTTGTGTTTGGTTCCTACGAGCATGGCTTCGGTTTTATCTGCATTTAGCTGTAATTTGTTCTGTGTCATCCAGCTTTGAATATCTTCAAAGCAGCGGGCCATATTTAATAATAATAATAATAATAATAATAATAATAATAATAATAATAATAATAATAATAATAATGATGATGATGTATGGAATTTACATAGCGCTGAATCTTGTAAAGCAACAAATCAAAGCGCTCAGATTTCATTTCATACCACTTTAAGTCACGGCAGATTTCTCCGTGAAATTCGGGCTGCTCTCCCCGGGGAGAGCGGGAGAGCACGTCGCCACAAGCGCTGCGCCACCCTTTTTTTTTCATGTCTGCAAATGTATTTGTTTCCCTATCAGAGTGGCTTTTTTCTAAGAATTTTGCCAGGGACAACTCTCTTGTTGCCGTGGGTTTTTTTACGTGCGCTAAATAATTACGTGTAACACACGGGACCTCGGTTTATCGTCTCATCCGAAAGACTAGCGCCCAGACCACCACTCATGGTCTAATGGATGGGGGAAAAGTTTCCGGTCCAAACGGGGTACGAACCGCCGCACACTTCAGACCCGGACTTTTCGCTTTCTAGACAGGCGCGTCACCTCTAGACCACCGATCCACCATCTGCCCACCATCATCCACCATATTTGTCAGGAGAGAAGGCAGATTTTCAGGAGTAACACTGCTTTGAATCTGAGAGTCATCTGCGTAAAAATGATGGTTGATTTGATGACGGTTTATTATATGTGACAGTGGGGCAGTGTAAAGAGTGAAAAGAACAGGGCCTAGAACTGATCCCTGTGGGACTCCGCATTCCAGTTTGACAGGTATTGATTGAATCTTGTTTACTGCAACTGCCTGTTAAGATCAGGGAAATTATGATGTAAAATATACTCTTTCTGCTCCAACGGGAATCGCCGGAAACGCACATGTGAGAGTGATTACCGCATACACACGGGGACTGGATGTAAAAAGAAAGCACATAAGTGCTTATTCCATTATCTTCGATATAAAAGAGTAAAATATAAAAGAATAACATTTTTTAAATGAATAAAAGATTAGCATCTAGTGTGTCTCTTAGCACTTCTTTTTTTTTAATTTATTCTTTTATATCGAGGATAATGGAATAAGCACTTATGTGCTTTTTTTACATCTAGTCCCCGTGTGTATGCGGTTTTTGTCAATTCTGTCATCTGTTCCCACCGGCACACAATGGCCTACTCTTACAAAAAGCGGAACAGGATTTAACGTGTGCGCAAGATGTTCTGCGTGCGTTCGCACACGGGGCCTCGGTTTATAGTCTCATCCGAAGGACTTTGGGGGAGAGTGGAGTCTGCACTGATGTTAACTCCAGGAGAAAATATCCCCCTTGAACGGGAATCGAACCCGGGTAGTCAGATTGCGAGCGTTATGTTCTAACCACTAGGCTATCCCATCCAACACCAACGCTTAGCAGAGAGAGGAGAGAGAGAGAGAGGAGAGAGAGAAGAGAGAGAGAGAGAGAGAGAGAGACAGACAGGACAGACAGACAGACAGACAGACAGACAGACAGAGACACAGAGAGACACAGAGAGAGATAGAGAGAGATAGAGACAGAGAGATAGAGACAGAGAGACACAGAGAGACACAGAGAGTAGAGACAAAGAGAGACACACAGAGAGAGACAATGACAATGACAATGGCAATGGCAATGGCAAATTCTTTTATTTTGAGAATAATGAATAAGCACCCATGTGCTTTTTTTTACATTCAGCCCCCACCCTTAGGGATACATCATATGATAATAAAGATAATAAAGAGAGAGAGAGGAGAGACAGACAGACAGACAGAGAGACAGAGAGACAGAGGGAGACAGAGAAGAGAAAAGAGGGACGGGGTGGGGGGGGGGGGCAGAGGGAGGGGGAGCGGAGAAAGGGGTGGGGGGGGGTGGTTTTGTTTTGATTGGTTAGTTTTGTTTCTTTCTTTCCTTGTTATTCTTTTTTCTTCTTCCTCCTTTTTCCTTTCTTCTTCTTCTTCTTTTTCTTCTTTTCTTCTTTTCTTCTTCTTCTTCTTTTCTTCTTTCTTCTTCTTCTTCTTCTTCTTCTTCTTTCTCCTCTTCTTCTTTTTTTTTTTTTTGGGGGGGAGGGCCCGGTTCTTTTAAAACAATATAGTGAAAATGAAGCCCTTCCTGTATGGTGTTTGTTATGTGTACTGGGTTGAGAAAAACAAAAACAATCTTTTTTTTGAATCATAATTATAGAAAAATCAGTTAAATGACACTTTGTTTGAATGGGAAGGGCAAAGTAAGTGTGCATTAAAGGTAAAGGTATATCTCTCGTGCGTTCACCAAAAGGCAAGAATGTAAAAATAATTGAAGTGGGTTTTTTATTGCAGTGGGTGGAGTTTGTGGGGAGTGGGTGGAGGGGGGAGTGGGGGAGAGGAGAGGGGGAAGGGGAGGGAAAGGGGGGGGGGGGGGGGTTGGGGGGTGGGGGTGTGGAGTGGGGTGGTGTGGTGTGGTGTGGTGGGTGTGGTGTGGTGTGGGGGGGGTTTTGGTTAGTGTTAGTGTGGTGTGGTGTGGGTAGGTGGTGGGTGTTTTGTAGTGTGGTTGTGGTGTGGGGGTGGGGTTTTTGTTGTGCAGTGTAGTGTAGGGTTGGGTGTGCGTGTGTGTGGAGTGTGTGTGTGTTGTGTTTGTGCGTGTAGTGCAGTGCATTTGTGTGTGTAATGTGTGAGGTAGGTTTTTTAGGCAGGAGTGGTGGTTTAGTGTAGTGTGTGTGTGGTGTAGTGTGGTTTAGTGAGGGTAGGTAATGTAATGTAGTGTAATGTGTTAGGACGGGTTTAGTGTGTGTTGTGTAGTGCAGGAGTGCGTGTGTTAGGAGTTTTTGAGTGTATTGTAGTGTAGTGGGTGTGGGGTTAAAACGTGGGTTGTAGTTTTTAGTATAGCTTACTGTAGGTGGGGTTTTGTGTTTTGGGTTTTGGGGGTTTAGTGTGTGTGTGGTGGGTAGCTTTAATCAGTCCCAGTGAAGTTTTAGTTTTAGTGTGTGTAGTGTGGTTTTTGAGTGAGTGAAGTGTAGTGTATTGTGGGTTTTAGGTAGTGTATTTGTATGAAATGAAAGTCAAATTTTTGTGTGTGCAGGGCAGGAGTGTGTTTTAGTTTTAGATTAGCGAATTTTGTGTTTTAGTGTAGTGCAATGTAGTGTTGTGTAGCGTGGTTTGGGTTTTTGTTGGGGCAGTGTAGTGTGGGGAAAGTTTTTAGGTAATGGAATGTTTGTGTGTAGGGTAGGGTAGTGGGGTCGTTTTCGGGGGTTTGCGTAATGCGGGGTGGTGTTAGTTTAGTTTTAGGGTGTTTTAGTGTAGTGTAGTGTGGGTGTAGTGTAGTGTAGTGTAGTGTATTTATTGGGAAATTTGCGTGCATTTGTGGGTTTGGTGTGTGGCATTTGGGACGTGTGGGTGTTGTGTAGGGGAAGTGTAGAAATTGTGCGGGGTTTTAATTGAAAGTGGTGGTTTTAAGTTTTTGGTGTTTTTGTTTTTGGGTTTAGGGGAGGAAGGTTTTCTTGCGTGCGGGGCGGTGTAGTGAATAATTAATAATAATTTTTAAAAAAAATTGGAATTTATTTTGGCTTACTTGCAGGGAAAATCAAAGCGTTGAACTAAAACCTATTCTTACACGTAAACAACCTCACTAACTCATAATCATCCCTTGGTGGGACAACCGTTGGGGGACCCCCCGGGGACGCTGCAAGGGGACCCCAAATTGGTTCTTCCTGGGCTGTTTTCGGGGAAAGGCTTGGTAAAGTGAGGCCGGTCCACTCTTGATGTTGGATACCCGTTTTGCGGGGTTTCGTCCCTGCCTCCTTGCTCTTCCCAAACCTTTCCCGGGCGGGAAATTGGTTTTGACAGGCTGTTATGCCTTTTTGGTGGGGCCCAAAACCACTTCCTTTTCCCCCCGTTTGATGTATTGCAATGGTTTTGTTTGCCAGCCATTTTGCCCCCGTTGCTGCCGGTATTTTTTTTGGGTTTTTGGGGCCCTTGTGGGGAATTTTTTTCAGGATCCGTTTTGGGGCATTCCCCAAAAAGGTTGAATGCGAGGGTTCAAAATTCGGCGGGAAAGTGCCCAATGTTCACAGCTGTACAAGGAATGGATGTGACGAGTGCTTGAAAGGTCTGCCCTTGTGTGGGTTTGATGTTGGGGGTTTCCCCAAAATTTCCCCAGATTTGTCATGGAGGGGGTTTTGCCACAGCAAGTTGATTTTTAAACTTTGTGTGCTCGTGCCTTTTTTGGTATGATGCCCCCAAAGGGTTTCTTGAAATTTTCACCTTTAGTGTCTCGCCCTATCTTGATGGGGTTTGGGAGGGGCCCCGGTTTTGGGGTTTATGTTCACTAGGTTCTTGCCTTTTCCTTTGTTGATTCCTACCGTGGGCTTTTGGTAATTTTTCCATTTCGGGGTGGTGAGATCCGGGGGTTTCTTTTCATGGGCCCATGAGAAAATTTATGTCTGCGAATCGAAGAATTGCGGAAGGGCCCTTTTCCTCCTATTGGTTTGGGGTCTTAAACCCAAGGGGGGGCCCCTGTTTAAATTTTTCCCAGGAACCGTTGAAAAGAACGGGGGATGGGGGCCCCTTTTTTTGAACTCCAATGAAGTCCGGAAAAAACCCCCGATTTCTCCACCCAGGGGGCTGCAGGGTGGGAGCTGTAAAACAGCCTGGATGATTGAATCGGTCCTGGGTCGAAATTTTGTTCTATGACTTCCCAACAGAGCTTTTGCCCATCAAACCAAAGGCCTTTTTGAAGTCAATGAATTGGGTTGTGGTTTGAGTGATGTTGGAGTTTGCTTTTTCTATGAGCATTTGATTTTGGGAAGATCTGTTGGTTCAGTGTTTTAAAATGGTCTAAATCTTGCCTGTTTTTGATAGGTTTTCTTCGGGTTGTGGTTTCAGTTGTTCAAGGCAATGCGTAGTTAACTTTGTTTGGTGGTTACCCGTTGATTTTTCTTTTTTTTTTGGCATTCTTGGTCTCCCTTTTTTGGGAAAGTGGAACTTTGAGGGTTGGGGGGTTCACTGTTCAGGCCACTTTTCCCTGGTCCGATGCTTTTGGCTTTTTGTTTTTTAATGCCTTGTTATCTCTGGGACCTTTCTTGATGGGTCAGCCGGGATGTTGTCAACCCCTGGTGACTTGTTTCCTTTGGGGATTTTACTGCTTCTTCTACCTCTTTTTCCCCACCTGTGTGTTTTCAGGATTGATGGTTGGGTCTTGTCGTGAAGTTTTTCGGATAGCCTTCGTTTTGAAATTTGGGTCGGGTTTCTCTGCAATTTCTGCCCATCTCTTCATGATAGTGGGCTCTCTGTAAGGCGGCCCCCTCTTTGTTTTCAATAAGGAGGTCTTTGGCTGCTGGGATTGGTTAGTCCTTGTTTTGGTCTGGTACCCCTCTTTGCTTTTCCCCTTTCCCCAATTGCCTTAAAAAACCTTGGAGCTTTTTTGGTTCGACATCCAGCCCCCCTGGTCGTATCTTCTTCTTGTTTGCCCCTGTTGATGTTTATATTTTGGGCCTTTTAGGGTTTTTGTTTTCCTGGTTTTTAGTTTTCCCCTTCTTTGGGTTTCGCACAGGTCCAGGATATTTTGGGGAAACCCACGGTTGGTTTTTTTTCCCTTTCTTTCCCAAGGATTCCAGCGTGTCTCTAAATTGGTCTTGTAAAGGTTAGTGAGGTTTTTAAATTGTTTTCTTGGAGGAAATTCAATGTAAAATTTTCTCCCCCTACCCTTGCTTTAAGTTTTCAGCGACTTGGGGGCCCTTCAGTTTTTCCCCATGTTGAACCCCCCAACGGGGATTTCTCTTCTGGTTTTTGGGGTCTTCAGCTTGATCTTTTAGGGTCATGAGTCCCCGGGGGTGTGGCCCCTTCCCCGTATCAGCGCCAGGGAAAAATTCTTGTCTGGGTTTGTTAAATTGCTCGATTTAAAATTCTTTTTGGGGGCCCAAAGATGTGCCAATTGGTTTTTGTTCTTTCCATTTGGTGAGTGCAAAGGTTTTTTCTTTTGATGTCTTGTGGGGGTAAAAGGTTTTGGGGAAAAACATTTTTAAGGGGGGTTTTTTGAGGGGGGGGTTTTGCTTGCTTTTTTCCAAAAGTCTAAAGGACCTCTTATTATTTTCGTCCCCCCCCAAAAAACGGTTTTTTTAATTTTGCCCCGGGCCCTTTGGGTTTTTTTAAGGTAGGCCCGTTTTTGGGGTTTTCCGTCCCCCCTGGATACGGAAAGTCCTTTTTGGGAAGTTGTTTTGATGGCGTCTCCAAATCTTCTTTAAAAAACCCCACCCCGTTTTGTTCATCTTCTTTGTTGATGTTGGTGGATAGATTGTAGGGAGGGTTTTATTTTTTTTTTTGGTTTTGCTGGGGACACGAATGGAGACCCAGTTGCTTGAAATTGGGGTCCCAGCTGTGCACTTTTTAGCCCTCTTCTTGTTGACAAAAAATTTCCTACTCGTGTTTTTTTGTTTGGATTTCGCCCATTTTTCCCATAGTTTGGGGACCCTCCTCTGTAGTTGTTCCCCGCCAAACCCAACGGATTTTGGCCTTCCAGTATGCCCCCTTTTATCTTCAAAAGTTGTGGGTTGCCTTGGAGCTTCCCCCATGCGTGTAGGTAGGATTTTCCCAGTTCCCCAATGATGGTCCTTTCGGGCTGGGGTTTGATAGCGGTTGTTTGCGTCCGGGTCGCATTTTTTCCCACTCCACCTGGAAGGGAAATGGAAGGCGCGGTTGTTGGTTTTTCCCGGGGGCCTCAACCAAACCCGGCATGTCTTTCCTTGCAATTTTTGGGCCCATGTAGGTATTTCTGGGGCCGTGGTTGTTTGGGGGCCCCCGCCTTTTTCCTCTCCAAGCTGTTTTTTCCCCATAGGGGGGTTTTTGGGGGTTGGGTTATCCCCCCACTGAGAAGGAAAGGAAAAGGGGTTTTTAAGGGGTTCCCATTTGCGGGGAAAAAACCTCGGGATTTCTGAAAGAAACCCAGTAACAAGTAATAGGGGAGTTTTGGGGTGTGTGTATTTTAAAGTGTAGTGTAGTGTTGTGTAGTGTAGTGTAGTGTATTTAGTTTTAGGGGGTGGGGTTTTAGTTTTGTGCAGTGCAATATAGTGCAGTGTAGGTATTTGCAGCGTAGTATAGTGTGGGTGTTTGTGTAGTAAGGGGGGGGGTTTTCGGTTAGGGAAAGGTAATGTAGTTAGTTTTGTTTTGTATGTTTTAGGGTAGTGTGGGTGTAGTGCGGGGTAGTATTTTTGTAGTTTTGGTGTAGTGTAGTGGTGTTTTAGTATAGGTGTCGTGTGGAAAGGGTTTGGGGAGTAATTTTGTGTAGGTGTGTGTAGTGTAGAAAATGTGTTGTGTAGGTGGGTGTAGTTTTGTTTTAGTGTGGGGTGTTTAGTGTAGTGAAAGTGTAGGGTTTGGGGTTGTGTTAGTTGTTTTGGGGGGTCGTGTCGGTAGGGTAGGGGAAATTTGGTGTATGTAGTGAAGTGTAGTTTAGTGCGTACAGTGCAGTGTAGGGGTTGGGTAGTTTTGGTAGGGGTTGGGTTTTGTGTAGTTTAGGTTTTTAGTGAAAGTGTAGTGTAGTGTGAGTAGCGTTGTGTGGGGTTAATTATATTTGCGTGCGTGCATTTTAAATTTGCGTGCAGTACGTTTTATGTAGTGAGTGTAGTGTTGGGTTTTAAGTGTGGGTTTGCGTAGTGAGTTTTTTAATTTAAATGGGTGTATGCAGTGCGGGTAGGGGCATTTACGGTGTAGTGTAGGTAGAGTAGCGAAAGGTTGTGCCATTTGTAGGTAGTTTTGTTTTTGTGTTGTGTATTTGTAGGTGGGTTTGTGTAGTGAATTTTGTTTTAGTGCAGTGTAGTGTAGGTTTGTTTTTTGTGTTGTGTAGTGTAGCGTAGCGTAATGTAGTGCAATGTAGTGTAGTGTAATTTTTTTTTTTTTTTTTTTTTGCTGCCTCATCTTCTGACGACCCCCGTTCCATTGCTCCCACGCCGCTCATTCCAATCTCCCCGCCACAACCACACCCTGATTTGTTATGTCTCATCCTTAGGGTCGGAAGTCCACAGGGAGCCCATCACTATCAGGCCGCCGTGGGGCCACCAACCAGAGGGGCCCTGCACTGCTGCTGGGTCACTTTGGTGGTGTTCAGTGGTGCCTGTTCTGAGCTAACCTACGCAGGACACCACCTACTAAGCCCCCTACTAACGACAGTATTAGCTCAGTCGCGGAGCCAGACTGAGTGAGTTGCCCACCCCAGGTGGCAACCACCACAACGTCCCTCCAACGACCGTCCCCCGCGAACCTCCAACCCCAAAGGCTTTGACACAAACTCATCACAGGCACAGAAGTGTATGGGCAAACCGAATCTGAGGTCACCATGAGACCAGAGAAACCGGGACCACCGAATCAGAGGCAATTTTTTTTTTTAATGCATGATGATCAATGACAATGAGGATGACGTAATGATGCTGCTGTGGAAGTGCATATGCTTTGAGACTACTTGGCAGGGTTGTACTCTACGCTTACTATCATAATATATCCCGGCGTCAACCGGGCCCGAGAGATACAGACACCTGCAGTGTTGGTCAGGTAATTTGAGCAACACTCTCAAATTCGCATCCGTTAAGTGGATGAAGCTCGACTGTGTGGTCCCAGTCTTCCCACTGAGCCCACAGCACACTCACTCTGGGTAGGAGCCGGCCGGAGTCCGAAAAATCCCTATGACTCTTATGGGAATCGAACCCGCGACCTTCCAGTCCGTAACCCAAGGCGCTAACCACTGCGCCATGGCGGCTGGTTAGTGTAGTGTAATAT
Source organism: Rapana venosa (assembly GCA_028751875.1). Taxonomy (NCBI): domain Eukaryota; kingdom Metazoa; phylum Mollusca; class Gastropoda; order Neogastropoda; family Muricidae; genus Rapana; species Rapana venosa. The sequence continues at coordinate 37,101,416 of CM054160.1, read as the reverse complement.
AGTGCAGTGCAGTGTAGTGTAGTGTTGCGTAGTGTAGTGTAGTGTACGGTAGCGTAGGATAGTGTAGTGCAGTGCAGTGTAGTGTAGTGTAGTGCAGTGCAGTGCAGTGTAGTGAAGTATAGTGCAGTGCAGTGCAGTGCAGTGTAGTGTAGTGTAGTGTAGCGTATTGCAGTGCAGTGCAGCGTAGCGTAATGTAGCGTAGCGTAGTGTAGTGTAGCGTAGCATTGTGTATACCACTGTTAATTACGACAGATATCTCGGCGTGAAAGTGGGAGCCACTCTTTCCAGGAAGAGTGTGTCGCCATAACAGCAGTGCCACCCCACTCTTTGTTGTTATTTTTCTCCAGTCTGTGCTGGCATTTGTGTCCTTATAAGTCTGGTTTTGGGTTGCTTTGGTGTTTTTTGTTGGTTTCTTTGGGGGGATGGGGTGTTTGAGGGAGGGGGGTTTTGGGGGGGATTGTTGGGGTTTTTATGCTGTGTGTGTGTCTGTGCATGTGTGTGTATATGTGTGTGTGTGTATGCGTGTGTGTGTGTGTGTGTGTGTGTCAGTGTCTCTGTGTGTATGTGTTTGTGTGTGTGTGTGTATGTGTGTGGTCTGTGTGTCTGTGTGTGTCTGTGTGTCTGAGTGTATGTGTGTCTGTGTGTGCGTGTGTGTGTGTGTGTGTGGTGTGTGTGTGTGTGTGTGTGTGTGTGGTGCGTGCGTGCGTGTGTGTGTGTGTGTGTGTGTGTGTGTGTGTGTGTGTGTGTGTGTGTGTGTGTGTGTGTGTGTGTGTGTGTGTGTGTGTGTTTGTGTGTGTGTGTGTGTGTGTGTGTGTGTGTGTGTTGTGTGTGTATGTGTGTCTGTGTCTGTGTGTCTGAGTGTGTGTATGGTGGGTGTGTGTGTGTGTGTGTGTGTGTGTGTGTGTGTTGTGTGTGTGTGTGTGGTATGTGTATGCGTGTGTCTGTGTGTCTGAGTGTCTGTGTGCTGTGTGTGTGTGTGTCTGTGTGTCTGAGTGTCTGAGTGTCTATGTATGTGTTTGTGTGTGTGTCTGTGTGTGTGTTTCTGTGTCTCTGTGTCTTATTGTTATGGGTTTGTTTTTTATTTGGGGGGCGGGGGTAGAGCGTGGGTGGTACATAATGTTGCCAGGAACAACTCTCTTGCCGTGAGTTTGTTTCATACACTACTAAATGTCCTGCACACACAGAACCTCACTTTCTTGTCTCATCCGAAAGACTAGAACACAGACCTCCAACTCAATGATTAGAGAATAGAGGGTGAGACAGGGAGGATGGGGTTCAAACAGGAATCAAACCTGCGATGTCTCACATTTTGGGCAGGTGCATTAATTTTCATTTTATTTCGTTTCATATCACTTTAAAGTCACGACAGATTTCTCTGCGCGAAATTCGGGCTGCTCTCCCCGAGGAGAGCAAGTCGCCACAAGAGCAGCGCCACCCACTATTTCTTTTTCCTGTCTGCAACTGTAACTGTTTCCTTATTAGAGTAGCTTTTTTTCTTCGGAATTATGCCAGGAAAGATCTCTTGTTGCCGTGGGTTCTTTCACGTGCGCTAAATAATTTTATGTATTACACAGGACCTCGGTTTATCGTCTCTTCCGAAAGACTAGCACCTAGCCACCACTTATGGTCTAATGGATAGGTGGGGGGAGTTTTTGGCCTAAATGGGGATCGAACCACCGCACACTTCCGACCCGGACTTTTCGCTTTCTAGGCAGGTGCGTTACCTCTAGACCACCGATCCACTGTAGCCTCCCGATGTGAACACGATGAACCCATCTCAGATAACTGAAAAATAAATAAATAAATAAAACATAAAATGAAAAAAGCGACGGGTGAAAAATCGTGTGTTGTTTCTGGAATCGATACTGAGAGGATGTCATGACAACAACAACAACAACAACAACACAACAACAACAACAAAAATGATGAGGGTGTGGGTTGAGCCATTCCAGTGTGTGTTCTGTGTTTGTTCATGAAAACCATGACATGAAAGCGAAAGGTTGGAAGGAAGGAAGGAAGGAAGGAAGGAAGGAAGGAAGGAAGGAAAGAAGGAAGGAAGGAAGGAAGGAAGGAAGGAAGGAAGGAAGGAAGGACGGAAGGAAGAAAAGAAGGAAGAAAAGAAGAGAAAGAAGAGAGAGAGAGAGAGAGAAGGAGAGAGGGGAGACAGACAGTCAGAAAGGAAGGAAGGAAGGACAGAAGGAAGAAAAGAAGGAAGGAAGGAAGAGAGAGAGGGAGAGAGGGGAGACAGACAGTCAGACAGACAGACAGCAAGAAAGAGAGGGGAGAGATAAAGAGGGAGAGAGAGGGGAGAGAGGGAGAGAGAGAGGGATAAAGAAAGAAAAAAAGAAAAATGAAAGAAAGAAAGAAAGAAAGAAAAGAAAGAAAGAAGATAAGATAGATAGATAGATAGATAGATAGATTAGATAGATTAGATTAGATTAGATTAGTTATTAGTAGGAGTTAGATTATAGATGTAGATAGATAGATAATAGATATAGATTAGATTAGATAGATAGATAGATCAATCAGATCATAGATTCAGATCAGATATCAGATCAGATCAGATAATCAGATTAGATCAATAGATAGATCAGAATCAGAAATCGATCAGATATTAGATAATCAGATAGATCAGATAGTAGATCAGATAGATAAGATAGATAGATAGATAGATAGATAGAAACAAAGAAAGAACAGACAGAACCAAAAGAAAGAAAGACAGATAGAAAGACAGAGAGAGGGGAGGAGGGAAGAAGAGAGAGAGAGGAGAGAGAGAGAGAAACACAAAAAGGATATATCTCTTTCTATCTCTTTCTCTACATATATATATATATATATATATATATATATATAGATATAGATATATATATATATATAGATATAATAATAGTATATATAATAATATATATATATATATATATATTATATAAATTTTAAAAGAAAACAAAGAAAGGAACAAAAAGTATCGAAAAGCAAAAATTGGAAAAGAAAGAAAACACAAAAAAGACAGAAAATGAAGGGAAAAAAACAGAAAGAAGAAAGAAAAAGCATAAAAATGGAACGGAGATAGAATCAGCAGGGGGAAAGGCAGAACAATGTCCTCAAAGAAAAGAGAGAGAAAAGAGAGAGAGAAAAAAGAGAGAAAGGAGACCACAAAAAACCCGATCAGCTATCAGCTCTCACTGATCACAAAGCGCAGAATTCAATTGCTTTCTTTCTTTGCGAAGAAGAGAAAGACAGAGAGAACAAAGACAGAGACACAGACAGAAAGACAGACAGGGAGATAGACAGGTAGACAGACGAGGGAAAGGGAGCAGAAACAAAGACATACAGAGAAAGGAAGAAGGTGGAGACAGGCAGACACAGACAGACACACACACAGACAGACGGGGAGATAGACAGGTAGACAGACAGAGACAAGCACACACAAACAAAGACATACAGAGAAAGAAGGAGGTGGAGACAGACAGACACACAGACAGACACACAGGCAGACAGACGGGGAGATAGACAGGTAGACAGACAGAGACAAGCAGACAGAAACAAAGACATACATAGAAAGGAAGGAGGTTGAGACAGACAGACAGACAGATAGAGACACAGCTACCCACATACAAAAGAATTTACAGCTCTCCAAAAAAAAGGTCACAGTTTTAACAACAACATGACCGTGATACCATCACACGTGCCACTTGACAGTAAACACTAAACTTAACGCGTCTCATTCAAAAAAAACAAAAAACAAAAAAATAGACACACACTACCAGCAAACATTCAAACAAAAAGCTAGAAATGTTAAATATTGTAGAAACGTGCGTGCTGTTTAGACATTAGCCGATAAATCGATTGTTTAAAAAAAATATACAATTTTGAAAAACGGAATAAAATTTTCATTCACAATGTCTTAGCTTCCTGACCTGCCATCAGGAATATCAACAAACCCGATGAGTAGGAAGGGGAAGGAGGTGGCATGGGTAAGATGAGATGACACTCATAACTGCCACGAAAGAGGGAGAGGGGGGAGGGAGGGAGGGAGGGAGGGAGGTGGTGAGGGAAGAAACATGTTCATAATGTCTTCATCTCCTGACCACACTTCAAAGTGACGATGTTTCTGTAAACAGGAAATTGGTCGCCACAGAGAGGCATGAGCCAAAAAATCAAATATTTTGGTTCGGGGTTTTTTTTTCCTTAATTTCTGAATTTTAAATACTGTCAAGAAGAAAAACTGGGTTCCATGTATTTATATTTAGATTCATATTTATAGACAGACAGACAGACAGACAACACAGACAGACAGAGGTAGGTAGGTAGGTAGGTAGGTAGGCAGGAAGGAAGGTAGGTAGGTAGGTAGTTCAGTTGGTCACTCAGTAGATAGGTAGATGGATAGATAGAGAGACAGACAGACAGACAGATAGATAGATAGATAGATAGATAGATAGATAGATAGATAGATAGATAGATAGATAGATAGATAGATAGATAGATAGATAGATAGATAGATGGGTGGGAGGGTGAGGTAATAATAATATAATATGATGATGATGAGATGATGATGATGATGATGATGATGATGATGATGATGATGATGATGATGATGATGATGATGATAATAATAAATGGAATTTATATAGCGCTGTATCTTGCACAGACAATCAAAAGCGCAAAGGTACAAAAAAAGACAACATTGATGATAACTGCCATGGAAGAGGGAGATGAAGTGACCACACCTCAAAGTCACGCTGTCTCTTTAAGCAGGAAATTGGTTGCCGAAGAGAAGCGCGAACAAAAAATCTAATTTTTTGGTTGGGTTTTTTTGTTGTTTTTCCCCAAAGTTTCCGAATCAAGGAGGAAAACTGGGGTCAATAAGTCTGATATTATTTTATTCACGTTTATATTCATATAAAGATCGATTGCACACAGCACGCAAATCCAACATCACTCAGTCAAGAGTGCTAAACTTAGCATGTCCCTTCCTTTTACCAAGAAGTCCAAGTGTGGGGGTCAGTTCCTGCTATAGTAAGCCCCAGCAGGGCTGGGATGGGATGGAATGGATGGCAGTTGAGAGCAGCTGAAAGTGGGAGAAACTGACAGCTGTGATTGATTAATCAACCAATCAATCAATCAATGATGGATTGATTGACAGTCAGACAGACAGACAGATAGACAGACAGACAGACAGACAGACAGATAGAAAGAACAGAAAGACAGACAGACAGACAGACAGACAGACAGAAGAAGAAGAAAGAAGAAAGAAGAAAGAAAGAAAGAAGAATAGATAGATAGAAGATAGATAGTAGAAGACAGAAGAAAAGAAGAAAGATAGATAGAAAAAGATAGATAGAAGATAGAGATAGATAGATATAGTAATAGAACAGACAGACAGACAAAGGAAGAAGAAGACAGACAGATAGAAATAGATAGATAGATAGATAGATAGATAGATAGACAAAGATAAATAGAAGATAGATAGTAGATAGACAGACATAGATAGATAGAAGCAAGATAAGAAGAAGAAGATATAATTAGATAGATAAATAGATAGTAGATAGATAGATAGACACACAGAAACAACACACAGACCACAGAAACCGACACGACAGCAGACAGGCAGCAGCAGGCTGGAAGTTGCCACAAGAAGCAGGCAAACCAGACGACATTCACTCACATCAACAGAACTACAAAAAACAAAACGAGAGGCACAGAACCAACAACAACCTGCATGTAACCATAAACACGCCATTGACAGTTAACAAGAAAAAACGCGTTCCTTCTTAAACATTAACATGAAACATTCAAAGAAAAATATCAAAAACATTTTAAAAACGAAACACATCAAAGATTGTAGACATGTAAAGTGCTTTTCTTAATATGCCCGAAAATGGAACAAACAACA
>CM054160.1:37085523-37090523 GCA_028751875.1 Rapana venosa | reverse complement strand
GCACACAATGGCCTACTCTTCCCGAAAAGCGGAACAGGTTTTTAACGTGTAAGCTAGATGTCGTGCGTGCGTTCGCACACGGGATCTCGGTTTATAATCTCATCCAGACTTTTGCGGAGAGTGGAGTCGGCACTGATGTTAACTCCAGAGGGGAAAAATTATCTTGAACGGGATTCGAACCCGGGTCGTCAGATCACGAATACATCACTCTAACCACCAGGCTATCCCGTCACCATGTAGTGTAGTGTAGTGTAGTGTAGTGTAGTGTAGTGTAGTGTAGTGTAGTTAGTGTGTGCGGTGTAGTGTGGTGTGGTGTGGTGTGGTGTAGTGTAGTGTAGGTGTGGTGTGGTGTGGGTGGTGGATGGTGTGGTGTGCGTGGTGTGGTGTGGGTGGTGTAGCGTGGCGTGGCGTGGCATAGTGTAGTGTAATGTAGTGCAGTGCAGTGTACTGTACTGTACTGTACTGTAATATAGTATGAAACTCCATCATGTCATAGTGCGTCGTGTATTGGATCTCATTGTATTGTATTGTATTGTGTTGTATTGTATTGTGTGTATTTTATTGTATTGTATTGTATTGTGTTGTATTGTATTGTGCTGTATTGTATTGTATTGTGTGTGTATTGTATTGTATTGTATTGTATTGCGTTGTGTTGTGTTGCATTGTATTGTATTGTGTGTTATTGTATTGTATCGTATTTTATTGTATAGTATTGTGTTGTATTGTATTGTATTGTATTGTAGTTCTTCGGACGGAACTATAAAGCGAGATCACGTGTGAGAACGCACGCAGAACGGGAATCGAACCCGGGTCGTCAGATTGCGAGCGCAATGTTCTGACCACTAGACTATCCCGTCCCACCCCCCACCCCAGCATCCCGTCTGTGTGTGTCTGTGTGTATTTGTGTGTGCATGTGTCTGTGTCTGTATCTCTGTGCATCCGTGCCTGTGTGTGCCTATGTGTGCGTGTGTGTGTGTGTGTGTGTGTGTGTGTGTGTGTGTGTGTGTGTGTGTGTGTGTGTGTGTGTGTCTGTGTGTCTGTGTGTCTGTGTGTTGTGTGTGTGTCTTTGTGTGTCTTTGTGTGTCTGTATGTCTATGTGTGTGTGTCTGGTGTATCTGTGTGTACGTGTACATGTGTCTGTGTCTGTATCTCTGTGTGACCGTGCCTGTGTGCGTGTCTGTCTGTCTATCTATCTGTGTCTGTGCCTGTGTAACCATGAAACCATCAATCAACTATACAAAATGAACGACAACTCCTCTCACGCGTAACAGAGGTTATCTGTATCACTATCAAACGGAGGTAGGTACATTAGCGAGTTCAACATCTACCTCCACCATCAGATGACCTTCTCACTGTTCTGTAAAAAAAAAACCCAACCCTATGTGCTCCTGCTGGTGTTACTGTTTAACTGACTCGAAGCCTGACAACTGGAAATAGCCTGTGCTTGTTGAGATGGATTGCCAGGCAGACGAACAGATCGATGGATCGATAGACACACAGGCAGACAGACAGACAGACATAGATCGCAAAAGCAGACGAACAGATCAATGGACAGAGAGACAGATAGACGAGGAGGCAGGCAGGCAGAAAAAGCCGATAGACAAGATTGAATAAAGGTTCATTTCATCTCTTCTCGTCTCTTCTTTTTCTCCTCGTATCTCATCTCTTCTCGTCTCGTTTTTCCTCTTCTTTTTTTTTCCTCTTCTCTTCTCTTCTTCTCCTCTTCTCTTTTCTCTTCTTCTATTCTGTTCTTTTCTTTTCTTTTCTTCTCTTCTCTCCTCTTCTTTTGTTTCTCATCTCTCATCTCTTCTTTTCTCCTTATCTCTTCTCTTTTCTTCTGTTTTTTTCTTTCATCTCCTCTCTTCTCTTGTCTTTCCTTTTTTCCTCTCTTATCTTCGTTTTTTTACTCTTCTTTTCTCTTGTCTTCTGTTTTATTCTTTGTCTTCTCTTCTCTTCTCTTCCCTCCCTTCCTTTCCTGTCTCTTTTCTCCTCTTCTCTACTCTTCTCTTCTTCTTCTCTTCTCTTCTCTCCTCTCCTCTTCTTCCTCTCCACTCTCTTTTCTTATCTTCTCTCCTCTCCTCTCCTCTTCTCTCCTCTCCTCCCCTCTTCTCTCTCTCCCCTCTCTCTCCTCTTCTCTTCCTTCTCTCCTCTCCTCTTCTCTTCACTTCTCTTCTTTGTCTTCTTTTTTTCCTTTCACCTCTCTTCTGCTTCTCTTCTCTCCTCTCCTCTTCTCTCCTCTCCTCTTTTCTTCTCTTCTCTCCTCTCCTCTCCTCTTTTCTTCTCTCTCTCTCCTCTCCTCCACTTTTCTCTTCTCTCCTCTCCTCTCTCTCTTCTCTCCTCTCCTCTCCTCTTCTCTCCTCTCCTCTCCTCTCCTCTTCTCTTTTCTTATCTCCTCTCCTCTCCTCTTCTCTCCTCTTCCTTCTCTTCTCTCTCTCTCCTCCTCTCCTCTCCTCTCCCTTCTCTCCTCTCCTCTTCTCTTCACTTCTCTTCTTTGTCTTCTTTTTTTTCCCTTTCTCCTCTCTTTGCTTCTCTTCTCTTCTCTCTTCTCTCCTCTCCTCTCCTCTCCTCTTCTCTCCTCTTTTCTTCTCTTCTCTCCTCTTCCTCTCCTCTTCTCTCCTCTCCTCTTCTCTCTTCTTATCTTCTCTCCTCTCCTCTCCTCTTCTCTCTTCTCCTCCCTTCTCTTCTCTTCTCTCCTCTCCTCTCCTCTCCTCTCCTCTTCTCTCCTCTCCTCTCCTCTCCTCTTCTCTCCTCTTCCTCTTTTTTCCTCTCCTCTCCTTTTCTCTCCTCTCCTCTCCTCTTCTCTTTTCTTCTCTCCTCTCCTCTTCTCTCCTCTCCTCTTCTCATCTCTCCTCTCCTCTTCTCTTCTCTCTTCTCCTCTTCTTTTCTCTCCTCTTCCCTTCCCTTCTCTCCTCTCCTCTTCTCTTCACTTCTCTTCTTTGTCTTCTTTTTTCCCTTCTCTCTCTCCTCTTTTCTTCTCTCCTCTCCTCTCCTCTTCTCTCTTCTCTTCTCTTCTTTCTTTTCTTTTCTCCTCCTCTCTCTCCTCTTTTCTTCTCTTCTCTCCACTCCTTTCCTCTTCTCTTCCCTTCCCTTCTCTTCTTATGCTTACATGCATGCATACTTATCCACCCACCAGCCTACGCTGCCTGCATGCATGCCTGCCTACCTACCAATCTACCCACCTGTGTGGTGCATACGTGCATTCGTACACGCACACGCGCACGATAAAAATAAAATAAATAAACTGAAGAGGAAAAAAAAAATGGCAGTTGACGAAAGACCCGGATGTGTGAACCCGAGTGTTACATCGGACACGTTAGGGGGAGCCATTTATCTCCCTTGTCTGCCGGCTTCTCTTTTCTGTAAGACAAAAATACTCCCTGATTCCCACACACACACACGCACACACACACATACCACACACACACACACATACCACACACACACACACACACACACACCACACACACACACACACACACATACCACACACACACACACACACACGCACACACACACACACACACATACCACACACACACCACCACACACACACACACACACACACACACACACACACGCACGCACGCACACACACACACACACACACACACACACACACACACCACACACAGAGCTCCTCTTGTTACGCATGTTCTCGTTGTATAACCTTGTGACCTTGTGAACCCGTGACCTCCAGGTTTTTTTGTTTGTTTGTTTGTTTCCGGTATGTTTGGTTTAACACATATCTTATTCTTAAACTCACTTCTTAACGTCTATGTTCTTGACAAGATAACTTTATCATTTCACGATATTATAATACATAATCAAAGCAATAACAAGCTTTGCGATTTGGCAACAAACAACAAGCTTGGCAATTTTGCAACATGGCCTATTGCTAGCCTTTCGGATGAGACGATAACCTGGGGTCCCGTGTGTTACACATAATTATTTAGCGCACGTAAAAGAACGGGATAGCTCAGTGGTCGGAGCACTCGCTTTCCACCCAGCCAAGCAGCGTCGAGCGTGGTTACCACTTGGATGGGTGACCGTTAGCGCGCCTTGGCTTCAGTACAGTTCCCCCAGTTCACCCAGCTGTAAATGGGTACCTGCCCTCTTTAGGGTCAGGGAAGGTAAAGCAGCGAGGGAGAGGAGATGGGCGCCGCCCTCAATATGCTGGCCCTAGAGAAGTGAGGTTTCTGACGCCTCGCTCCCCTACGACCTTATAGGTTATGGGACTCCTTTACCTTTACTTACCTTTTAAAAGAACCCACGACAACAATGAAGTTGCCCTGCCAAATTCTGTTTTTAAAAAAGCCATTCTGATAGGGAAACAAATACAGCTGCAGACAGGAAATACCAAAAAATAATGGGTGGCGCTGTTCTTGTGGCGACGCACTCTCGCCGGGGGACAACAGCCGGAATTTTACGGAATCTGCCGTGACTTAAAAGTGGTACACAATACAGTACAATACCGCACAATACAATACAATACAGTACAATATAGTACAATACAATGCAATTAAAGCAATACAATGCAATTCATACAATGCAATATATACAATGCAATACAATGTAATAATAATAATAATAATAATAATATAATAATAATAATAATAATAATAATAATAATAAAATAATAATAATAAATAATAATAATAATAATGCATGGAATTTATATAGCTCTGAATCTTGTAAAGCAACAAATCAAAGCGCTCAGATGACTTTTTTTTTATATCGAGGATAATGGAATAAGCACTCATGTGCTTTTTTACATCCAGTCCCCGTGTGTATGCGGTTTTGTCAATTCTGTCATCTGTTCCCACCGGCACACAATGGCCTACTCTTTCGAAAAGCGGAACAGGATTTAACGTGGGCGCAAGATGTTCTGCATGCGTTCGCACACGGGGCCTCGGTACAATACAATAATGTAGGCCTTGGTACTTGGCCAGATACAACATGTAATAATTACTTCAAGTCCAAGCTTTACAATTCCACAACAT
>CM054160.1:37073023-37078023 GCA_028751875.1 Rapana venosa | reverse complement strand
AGTATCTTTCGTGAAATGTTGGTTAAGTGTTCATTTTCTCTTATTTGTGGCATGTTGATAAAAGCATTGATGATGATGATGATGATGATGATGATGATGATGATGATGATGATGATGATGATGATGATGATGATGATGATGGTGGTGGTGGTGGTGGTGGTGGTGGTGGTGGTGGTGGTGGTGATGATGATGATGATGATGATGGTGATGATGGTGATGGTGGTGGTGGTGGTGGTGGTGATGGTGATGATGATGGTGATGATGATGATGATGATGATATTAAGAAGAAGAAGAAGAACAACAACAACAACAACAATGTATGGAATCTATATAGCGCTGAATCTTGAAAAGCAACAAATTAAAGCGATAACAGTGTAAATGGAGCTTGAAGGTTTTATCCTTCGGATGAGACTATAAACCGAGGCCCCGTGTGCGAACGCATGCAGAACATCTTGCGCACACGTTAAATCCTGCTCCGCTTTTCGAAAGAGTAGGCCATTGTGTGCCGATGGAAACAGATGACAAAATGTACACAACCGCATACACACGGGGACTGGAGGTAAAAAAGCACATGCGTGCTTATTCCATTATCCTCGATATAAAAGAATAAAGAAAGAAAGAAAGAAAGAAAGAAAGAAAAATTTGGATTTAACTTGTACTTCTACCTTATCTTACCTTGCCTTTGTTAGACTTTGACTTTGACTTATTCGACTTGCCTGATGACTTCGACTTGCCTTGAGTTAACTTGTCTCGTCTAGCCTTGCTTTGCCTTACCTTGCCTGATTAAGTCACAGCAGACAGCTCTGTGTAAACGTCGGGCTGCTCTCCCTGGGGGGCAGCTAAAACACTGTAGGAGCAGTGCCACCAATTTTTTTTTGTAATTTCCTGTATGTAAGTATTGGGGACGGGATAGCTCAGTGGTCGGAGCACTCGCTTTCCCCCAGCCAAGTTAAGCAGCGTCGAGCGTGGTTACCATTTTGGATGGGTGACCGTTTGTGCGCCTTGGCTTCAGTACAGTTCCCCCAGTTCACCCAGCTGTAAATGGGTACCTGCCCTCTTTAGGGTCAGGGAAGGTAAAGCAGCGAGGGAGAGGAGATGGGCGCCGCCCTCAATATGCTGGCCCTAGAGAAGTGAGGTCTCTGACGCCTCGCTCCCCTACGACCTTATAGGTTATGGAACTCCTTTGCCTTTCCTTTAAGTACTGTTATTTCTTACAAGAGTAGCTGTCTTCTTTAGCATTTTTCCAGGGGTAGCTCTCTTGTTGCCGGGAATGGGGGGGGGGGGGGGGGGGGGGTCTTTTATGTGTGTGCTAAATATCTTGCAAACGGGATTTCAGTCTATTGTTTCCTCTGAAAGACTAGCTCCCAGACCACTGCTCAAGGTCTAGTGGAGATAGGGTGGTAGGGGGGCTAGGGGGAGATTGGGTTCAAACGAGGATCAAACACATGACTTCTCGGCTTCTAGGAAAGCGTGTTCCCTCTAGACCACTGAACTACTTTTGATCTGACTTGACCTCACTTGACCTCACTTGACCTAAACTCACTTGAACTCACTTGACCTAAGCTAACTTGACCTCACCTGACCTCACCTAACCTAACTTGACCAAACTTGACCTCGCTAAACCTGACCTCACTTGACCTCACCTCACTTGACTTCACCCCACTTGACCTCACTTGACCTAACCTCACTTGACCTAACTTTAAGATGACAAGATATGGCCTCTGTACTTCAACACTAATTTGGGGATTTGTTTTTTCTTTTTTACAGATGACTGTTGTGCACTGACTGGCAGACAGCGATGCTGGCAGAATTCTGGCACCTCCTCTGACGTGGACTACCTCAGTCTCGTGCTTCACAACCTTCCTGCTCCTGCTCTCACGAAACAAACTGAACGAGACAACAAAACGCCAATCCCCAAGGTAAAGGTGTTCCCATAACCTACACGGTCACTGAGGAGCGAGGTGTCAGAGACATCTTCTCTAGGAGCCAGCATCTTGAACGCAGCACCTATCCCTTCTCCCTGGCTGCTTTACCTTCCCTGACCCTAAAGAGGGCAGGTACTTAATTTACAGCTGGCTGAACTGTGGGGACTGTACTGAAGCCAAGGCGCGCGAATGGCCCACCCATCTACTTGGTAACCACGCTCAATGCTGCTTAACTTAAGCTTGGGGAGAGTGGGTGCTCTGACCACTGAGCTATCCAGTTTTGAGTCTTCATGGTAAGATATACGAGAATAAAGATACACAGCTTGAAAATTACTGCCACGTTCTCAGACAAAGAGTTTGGTTGGTTGGTTTTTGGAGGCACGAAATTAAATGAGCGGCTCTACTTTTTTTTTCCCCAGGCAATATTGGTGTTTTCTTGGTTGCAAGTGTGTTCGCCTTTGAGAAAATTACTGTGGTATGGGTGGGTGTCAGACTTCTGTCAGTACATTTAGTGAGTGCTGGTGTTCCTAGCTTTGAGGACAGTGTTACGGTACGTGTGTCAGACTGGTGGAAGCGCATATGTTCTTATCTGAAGGTACACATGCCCTCCAGACTATACCTTTCTGATCGTATTCGTGCACGTGCACTGGATCTGACTGAGGATAGTACTGAAACGCAAGTGTTCAGTTCAAAGTCTTTGCGTTCTAGTTTTGAAGATGACGGTGCAAGAGTTCGACTATTAGTACATGTTCCAGTGCTTTTCGGACATTACTACAGAACAGGTGTACGACTAACAGTACTTGTGCTCTTGATTGGAGGACATTTGCAATAGAACATGGAAAGCTGGTGTGCTCTTGATGGGGACTGGAACTACAGCGCAAACTGTTCGACATGCACTGTCACATTTTTCATTGAGGACATGGCAAGAGTGCGAGCGTTCTTCTGGTAAAATTCACAAATCTTTGATTTGAGGACACTATATGGGTACGAGTGTTCGACTAACAGCGTTTGCATTCTTGTTGGAGGACACAGGTTTAGTGCAAGAGTCTGCTGGGCAGTGCATGTGTTCTTGCTTGAAGTACACTGCTTAAAGTGCAAGCGTTCTTCAGGCACTTTAATTGTGCGAGGACACCACTTCAGTGCAAGCGTTCGACTGGCAATATGTGTTCCTGCTTTAAGAATAACTACTACAGAACAAAATAATTATCTCACCAGCAATCTCGCTTCTAAGGACAACGGCTTTGTGTGCAAGTCTTCTGCGATCAGTGCATGTGTTCTTGCTTTAAGAGCGTTGCAAGTGCTTCAGCAGTGCACCTAAGTTCTTGAGGACAAGTGTACTGGTTCCCTACACACTGCTGCACTCTGTGTTCTTGCTCTACCAGCGCTGCTGCGTGCACCCGTGTTTAGTCCTTGCACTAGAGATGCTGCTGCGGTGCACGTGCTTTTGACCTAAGCACGGTACGCTTGTACTGCTACATGAAGGCACGTGACACGTCAATTGCTACCTTTGTGAACAGCGCTGTAGTGCACATGTACTAAAAGTGTCTCACATCAGTCACCACCCTATCATGTTTGAACAACTTAAGGGTTGCATCACAGGAATAGCTGCCGTGTACCTATCAACCAACGCTGCAGTGCGCCTGTACTCAACTGTATATTACGTCAGTTGCTGCCCTTGACTGTTTCAGCAACACTGCAGTGCACGTGTACTAACGAGTTGTGTCACTTGATTACTTGCCGTGTGTGTCGTGGTAACTTGTTGCCCTGTAATGCTTGAATTTTGCAGTGCATGTGTACTGAGGAACTGTGTCACGCTGTCACGTCACGTATGATACAACCCTGCAGTGCGTGTGTACTAAAGAGTGTCGCGCTGATCGATACTGTATATTTGAGCAACGCTTGCTGCGCATGCGTTATCAAGTTCTGAACGACAGCGCATGCGCACTGTACAAAGAAAAACTGTGCTATTTGAGTCAGCGTTGGTGTGAGCATAATCCTATGTGCATTGAAAATATGATGATAACATTATTGTAAATGAATATGAATCTGTGTGTACAGCCAAGATTTAATATGTGAATATCTATGGTGAACACAGTTTCAAAAGAATGGTACATCTTTTTTTTTTTGTCAGTAAACTGTTGGTTTCTCATTTTGAAAATAGACCTGTATTTGTGCTATCTTTTGATACATTTGGGGTCCCTTACTCCAAAACCCTTTCTGTGTATTTGTTTGTTTGTTTGTTTGTTTGTTCCAAAAGTGTAAGCTAGTTTGACGAGAGGTTTTTCAATGTTAACTGTTTTTAAAACTGATTTTTCTGTTTAAAAGTAATGAACGTTGTTTCAGCTGTGGACTAAATTGTGTCAGAAAGCGAACATTTTCTCAAGCAACAGAACAATCATGATGATGAATGATGTTATAATTTTGTATACGATTTTGAAATCTGGGGACAAATGAAATGTAGATATGTTTTATTCTTGTCGTGCTTCTGTTCAAAACTTTTGTGAATTATCTATAACATGAAATTTGTCATTCAAAATGAGAGTGATGTTTTTGTTCGTTTGTTGGTTTTTAAATCATTGACAACATGAAATTTGTCTATCTAAATGGGTTAGGTTTTTTGTAATTATCAACAACATAAGTTTTTTAAGTCAAAATTACTTTGCTTGGGTTTTGGGGGTGTTTGTTTCGTTGTTTTAACTATCAACATCATAAAATTTGTCATTCAAAGTGGGTTGGTGTTGTTGTTGTTTTTAATTATCAACAACATGAAAATTGTTAATCAAAATTATTTGGGGCTTTTTTAATTATCGACAACACAAAAATTGTTATTCAAAACTGTTTGGGGCTTTTTCAATTATCGACAACATATTCAAAATTGTTTGGGGCTTTTTTTTTAATTATCGACAACATGAAATTTGTCTTTAAATTTTTTTTTCATTATAGAAAACATAAAATTTGTTATTCAAAATGTTTGGCTTTTTTTTTTAAATCGCTGAGAACATGAAATTCGTTATTCAAAATGTTTGGTAGTTTTGTTTTGGGTTTTTTAAATTATCGACAACATGACATTAGTGA
>CM054160.1:37018023-37063023 GCA_028751875.1 Rapana venosa | reverse complement strand
AGAGTACCTAACGGGCGGGGACTGGATGTAAAAAGCATCATTGTGCTATTTTTATCCTCGAATAAAAGTATTTGTCATTGTCATTGTCATTGTCATTCTCTCTCTCTCTCTCTCTCTCTCTCTCTCTCTCTCTCTCTCTCTTCTCTCTCTCTCTCTCTCTCTCTTTCTCTCTTCTCTCTCTCTCTCTCTCTCTCTCTTTCTCTCTGTCCCAGTTTGTCCTTATCCTCTGATTACGTGTATGATCTCTCTCTCTCTCTCTCTCTCTCTCTCTCTCTCTCTCTCTCTCTCTCTCTCTCTCTCTCTCTCTCTCTCTTACTGGTGTGGATTTTCTTTTTCTCCACTATTTATCATTTTATATATTATTGATTGTGTTGATGCATGAATGCTTACAAACACAGATTGTAAGACTAGGCTTGGCCGAACATCTTCATCCTTGCCTATTAAAGATCTCTCTCTCTCTCTCTCTCTCTCTCTCTCTCTCTCTCTCTCTCTCTCTCTCTCTTTTCTCTCTTTTCTCTCTCTCTATCTATCTATCTATCTATCTATCTATATTCTATCTATCTATCTACCTCTCAAACATGCGATTTTTTTTAAAGTAATCAATTCATTTGTGATTATTGTATACGTGAAATCACTGCTGCTTTTTTTTTCCTCTTCTTAATTAAGCTCATTAATTTGTTGTTGTGTTATTAGCTTGAAGTCAATATTTTTAATATACTTTTAAAACCACTTCAGAATTGTCCTCCAATGCGGTCCGACGCGTGCGATTACTGTCGAAACGAAAATCTTTTTTTGCGATTGTTGTTGGTAACATCTAAGCTTGGGTCAGAAAATGTATACAAACAGGACTCTGTGTAACAGTCTTTCAGTCCAGCTTCATTGTTTAAAGTCAGTGGTAGATCACTCGCTTTACCCCAGTTAAGGTTTAAGCAGCATCGAGCGTGGTTACCACTTGGATGGGTGACCGTTCGTGCGCCTTGGCTTCAGTACAGTCCCCCCAGCTCACCCAGCTGTAAATGGGTACCTGCCTCTTTAGGGTCAGGGAAGGTAAAGCAGCGAGGGAGAGGAGATGGGCGCCGCCCTCAATATGCGGGTCCCTAGAGAAGTGAGGTCTCTGACGCCCCCTACGACCACACAGGTTATGGGACACCTTTACCTTTTTAAAAACTGGATTATGATTTTTTTTCCAAAACAGGGCTTTGTTTTACACTCTTTCGGTCCAGTTTTATTTCTTAAGTTCCAGTTGTTTAAGAAGGTCTTGGTTGTGAAAAATGAATATCTTTGGCAGAAGTCCAAAATGCAGGAATGTTCTTAAAGTATTGTGTGATTCTGAGCAATATGTTGCTGAATTCATTGGTCTCTGTGCTGACATTATTGTTGTTGTTGTTGGGAGTGGTGATGGTTTTGTCATTTTGTTTGGGGGGGGGGGGGGGGGGGGGGGGGACGAGTTATTTCCTTTGTGTAAACTATACTATGTTCTAGACTTTATTTGGACGTCAATCTGTGAATATGTCTATCTGTTTAGTGGTTTTATCTGTATGTTTGTTTGTCTGTGATAAATGTTTACATTCATCCGTCTGTGATAAGTTGTTATATTTGTCTGTGTGTTTTTTTTGGGTGTTACATTTGTCTGTTTGTGATAAATTTTAACTTTGGTATGTATGTATATGAAAAATTTTCACATGTGTCTGTATGCATGTATGTCTGTGAAATTTCCACGTGTGTGTGTGTGTGTGTGTGTGTGTTGGTGTGGTGTGTGTGAATTTTTTTTACATCTGTCTGTATGTGTGGGTGTATGCCTGTGATAAATTTGGCAATTCTCTGTCTGCATGTATGTCTAACTGAAACAAACTTGATATTGCAACTTTCTCGAACATTAACTTGCCAAGCAGAAACCAACTGTGGCAGATTACATATGGGAATGCTGCCTCTCCAGACATCCTCACTATATATAATGATGTCCTGGGAAATGAAGAAGTCAACACAAGGGAGATAATTTCCCCACAGTGTCAGAAAACTTAGGTATCTTCCCATTTTCGGGGGTGGGGGGAGGCAACAAACTCAAAGATCTAGAAAATAAATAAACAAATAAATAAAAAGTTGATAAATTAGGATAAAAGTTCTCAAAGTTCTAGAAAATAAATAAACAAATAAACAGGTTTCAAGTTCAAGAAAATAAATGAATAGATAAATAGATGAATGAATAAACACATAAACAGATAAACAAAAGTCAACAGAGATATAAATCCTCAACGTTCTAGAAAATACATAAACAAAGAAATGAATGAAAAGACAACAAACAGGAATATAAGTTCTTTTAACTCTATAGATAGATAGATAGATAGATAGATAGATAGATAGATAGATAGATAGATAGACGACAACCTGGGATATAAGTTCTCAAAGTTGTAGAAAATAAACAAGCAATTCTTGTTTTTAAAAAAGCTAATAAACTAGAATAAAACTTCTCAAAGGTCTCAACCACATTACAAGTTTCTCAAAGGGAGGTCACCACTCACAAGACATACCCTCAAGATCTGAAAGGGAGGTGACCACGATTAATCTTTATTGTTCAACATCAGCTTGAACTGAGTGAGCAGACAACACCACCAGCAAGAAGGGGCCTAGGGGCAAATAAATCTGTCACTGTACAGCCTAAAGGTAGGGTGGTTTTCACCTGGTCCATTGGGTCCCTGCCTGCTTTGTACAGACAATACATCGTGGGTAAATAAACCCCATCCTTCCCGATTCTTTTCTCCTCCTTGAATTACTTCAAACCAATATTTGGGGGACGGGGTAGCCTAGTGGTAAGAACCTTGAGCTTGTGATCTGATGGCCCGGGATCGAGCTACCACAGAGGTGCCCGTTTTAGAGAATTTTTCTTCGGAAGTTAACTTCAGTACTGACTCCACTCCCGCCTCCCAAAAGTTCTTAGGATGAGACTATAAACTGACGTGCCCCGTGTGCGAATGCGCACAGCATGTCATTTTGAAATGCTTTTCATGGTATGAAAATAACCATGTGTTTGTTTTGGGGCTTGAGACTAAAGCTGGGTAGTCTGAGAAGTTGGAAAAGATCTTCCTCTGAGGACTGCTTGCGTTTGTAGGCCTATGATGCCGCTAACTGATAACATGGAGGGTTTTTTTTAATTTTCTAGTGGTGTGTCTTTAAATCTAATGTCTTTTTGCTTGTAGTAAAACTGGTATATAGCGTGATTGAAGGATTGTAACAAGACAAGCAATATATTGTTTTCAATATTGTACTTTTTAATGATGATATATCAATGGAATGCGCTTTCAGCATTATTGGTTTCACTGAAAAGCGGGATTAAAAAATATATGTTGTATATTGTGGCTGAGGGACTAGCAGATGACAAGAAATGAGTTGTGTGTTCTACATCTTTTTTATGGAAGCAATGATACCCCAAAATAAGTGACAAACAAGAAGAAATAGGGGGAAAATTACAACTGGAGTGCGGCCTGTATTCGGACAGGGGAAAGAACTGGGAATATGCTAGCAAAGCTTGTACAGCCCCAGAGCTTTCATGCCCTTTATCCAGTTGTTAATGTTTATAAATAACTTGTTTTAAAGGAGGCGGGGTGGGGGGAGAGCATTGATAGTTGAACTGTAGTGTTGCATTAGTGTGCTCTTTTTCACTATGTAAACCTTCAGTTTGTTTTATAAACAGTTTTCTCTCAGAGCCGGTCATTCAACATGCAATCTGTTGTCGGTCTTGGGCCATCCTGATTTAATCTCGTTGGCACGTAAATCACAATAACAATGTCATGGGCCATCCCAAATCAGGAATCTCCAGGTTAATACACAATGTCATGGGTGGTTTTTTTAATCGTCAAATACAGCATTTTAGGCATTTATTTTTCAGAATGAACGAACCCCTTCATTTTCTCTCCTTTGACTGGCATGTGAATGGAGCACTCTTCAGAGGTCCTGGCGGTGATTGAACCTCCAATCCTTGTGGTACATTACAGCCAGACTCTCCTCACAACTCACTAGTGGCTGCCGCATTCACAAGATTAAATTCATATTCTCGAGGCCTGCCAAAGCTGCCATCAATAGAAGTACAGCAGAAGGAGGAGGAAAATGTTACTTCAAGGAACAATTCAAGGATGGAGACGAAGATGCAGGACAGAGAAAACCATAGGAAAACATCAGAGAGTAAACTGGGCTTGAGTGAAACGACATACTAGGGAAAGCTGAGAAATGCAAGGAGTGGAGGAAGCTGGTTGAAAAATTTTCAGTGATGCCCTCAACTGTCTACTAGACTTCGGGACAGGTGAAGGTGAAGGAATAAAATAAGATTGCAGGCCTACTGCATTCCCCTAGGTTACACCACTGAAGTTTTCATATGAGCGGAAGTCAGCCTTCACTTCCGTTGGACTTCAGCACTCTGGGAATTGGTCAGTACCTGTGCTCTGTCTTATTCACCAAGGGGAGACATGGGACAATCTGACAGGTTTTTAATATCTTGCCATGTAAGTTCCCCTTTCCTCCCTCTCCCCCTCCCTATACTGACATCAGTTGAGGGTGGGTTGTTTTTTTCTTTTATGAAGAATTAAGGCTGTTATGCTTGACCTATTTGCTGAGGATTTTTCGATATATAAAGGCGACAAACTCATCTAGGAATTGTTATTATGCTTTGATCCATTTACTGAGAATTTTGCCACATAAAAAATTTATATAAAGACAGAATACTGCTACCTAGATTTTGCCACATAAAAAGACAATATACCGTCATCTAGGAATTGTTGTTATACTGATTCATTTACTCAGGATTTTTCCATATGTAAAGACGACATCCTTTCAACTAGGAATTATTACCATGCTTTCATCCATTTACTAAAATTTTGCCACATAAAAAGACAATATACTGTCATATATATGATTGTTATTACTGAGGATTTTGCCACATATATAAAGACAGAGTACTGTCATCTAGGAATTGTTGTTGTGCTCGCTCCATTTACTGAGGAATTTGACACATAAAAAGACATATACTGTCATAATAGGAATCGTTATTACTGAGGATTTGCCACATAAAAAGACAATACTGTAAATAATACATCTAGAAATTGTTGTTATGTTTGGTCCATTTACCGAGGATTTTGACACATAAAAAGACAATATACTGTCATCTAAGAATTGTTATTTCTGAGGATTTTGCCACATAAGAAAAAAATATACTGTCATCTGGTAATTGTTGTTATATTTGATCCATTTACTGAAGATTTTGCCACATATTAAAAGTGCTAACTGGGAATTTTTGTTATGCTTGATATTTCTACTGAGGATACAGCCATGAATAAAAACAACAGACTGCCACCTAGGAACTGTCACAGGTAAAGGCAATAATTACGCAAACATTGTAAAAAGCATGACCAACATTCTTTAACAGTAAACCTGCACGTATCACCTTTCTTTAGTTTAACATCTCTTCAGTCAACTTGATATATGAAAAACTGCATTTTGCTTGTGTGCTGACAAAGTTTCTGAGGTAACCATTTCCTGAAATGCAGTTTTAGGCTTATAGGCGTACTACACGTCTGATTATTCTTTAGGAAAACAAAACAAAAAATTAAAAACAAAGACAAAATTCACGACTTTTTTTTTTATCACAGTGATATCTGAACGGCCCCACAAAGGAAGCATAAAACGGGTATTTGCTTTTGTGTCTGTCTGCGTGTTTCCGTTCTGTTTCTGTAGGGATCATTTGTTCAGTGTTCTTCATTTCTTTCAGCTGTTTCGATGTTTGTTTATTTGTTGCTGTTGTTTTCTACACATAATGTCTTACTAAATATCGTGTGTGACTATCTTTTATTTTTTTTTCTCTTCTGGTCTTGTGAATCTTTCGTAATGGGTTCCTATAGTAAAGTTGTGTGTGTGTGTTGCTTTTGGTGTTTTGTTTGCGTCCTCTCTCTCTCTCTCTCTCTCTCTCTTCTTCTTCTTCTTCTTCTTCTCCTCCTCCTCTCAGACTCTTTAATTCTCTCTCTTCTTTATCTCTGGTGTGTCTGTGTGTCTCTGGTGTGTCTGTCTTTGTCTATGTCTCTCATTTATTAGCGCTCTCTTCTCTCTCTCTCCCTCTCTCTCTCTCTCTCTCTCTCTCTCTCTCTCTCTCTCTCTCTCTTGTTTGTCAGTATAATTTTATAATCGTTATTATTTTGGGAGGGCGTATTTTTGAAGAGAGGGGGGATGAAGATGGGCCGGGAAGATGACAAAAGTCGTTCCAAAAAAATTGCTTGTTTCCACACACACACTTTCTTTATTCAACCAAACGGTTTGGATTTTATTTATGCCAAAGAAACATACCAAAAGATGTTAGAGCAGCCAGGCTGCACTTCTATGGCGCTATTGAAGGGACTCTGAATAATATGAGAGTAGAGGAAGGCAGGCTGTGTTTGATTTATCAAAGAAAATGTAGATGTAAAAATATATTTAAAAAAACCAATGTTATCTCTGATTTACTGGAAATCTGTGATCATGCTCCACTAGTATTGGTGGTTTGACATTAATATGCTTCATAAGGTCCCTGCAAACCCCTAGGCGTAAAAGATGGTGGGTTTCTAAATGGTGTGTGGGTGTGTGTGTGTGTTAGGCCTATCTTTTAGTTTGAATGGTTGGGGGTTGTTTTTGCTGTTTAACTTATTGCATTTACGTGTCCCAGCTGAGATTTCCGATCTAGGGAGTGAAAAGACACCGAGTTTTTAACAAAATCTATATCTCACCTCCTCAGTTGTTCTTTTGCACAACAAAGGCTAAAATGTGCATGTCTTCATATGAACTGAATCGGAAGACTAAAACTTAGATCTAGATCTAACAGACCTACAAACTTGGCTATGTCCAGACTTGATATCACTGATTTTTTAAAATAAAATTCAAGTGAAGTTTATGGACATACCACAAATCAAAAGGGCATCAAAGATACATCCTAAACTTTCACAATTTACTTCCTTCCAAGCACTGTTGCCATAGAACAAATCCAACATGGCCGCCAAAATCAAAATGGTCGATCTTGTATGACTTTTTACCAGTAACAATATTATTGTGGTTTCTACAGACAATTTTCCCAGGCCAGTTTGTTTTTTTCTCAATGTACACAGAACAATCTTTACATACGTTGCACACAGCAACCGTTAACACTTTCACTTGCTTTCTCTCGGGTACAAGTGCCCCCTTCTCTGTGCAAGCTTTAAGACTCTGTTTTATCATTATATTAAAGTTCTGACGTTTTGTCTTTATTGTCACTTCACACTATCTCATCTTTACTGCGAAGCGCTATTTTCATTCAAAAGCTACCTGAATCTATTTTGATGCTAAAGTCACACTAGTTGATCTTGCCTCTAAAGGCACACAGCTTCATCTTTATTTCAAAATTGTGCAATTTTATCTGTATCCAGAAGTCATGGTTGTTGTTTTTTAAAGTCACACTATTTTATCTTTTATTTGTATAGTCATTCCGTTTGATATTGATTGTACCTTCACGTTATTCTGTCTGTAAGCGTGGGATCATGCTGCTTTTTCTAAAGCCAGGGTTGTTTTATTATGAGTCTAATGCCCTGCTGTTATTCTAAAGGCATTGTATTTTAGCTTGAATCTAAAGTGAAAACCCTCCTTATCGCTAGAGTTATTTTATTTTATTTTTGTGTTTTAAAGTAGCACTCTTTTGCTGTGATTCTGAAGTCAGGCTAGTCCTTATCTTCATTTCATATTGACCACAGTTTATCTTGTTTCTCTCACAAGTCAGGCCCAGAGCATCCCACTTCCACACAAGCAGAATTGCCATATTTAAGTCACTCTAGAAAAGAAAAGAAAAAGGCAGCAGAATGGACCAAGAAGACAGAAAATAGACAAAAAGAAGGTGACAGGAGGGGGGGGGGGGGAGGAGCAAGGCAGAAACAAAGAGAATGATAGAAAAGAGGAAATTTCTAGCACAGAATTTCTAGGTGGGGATGCTATTTATAGGCCACTAACAGCCCCCACATCCCACCACGGGGGAATCTTCTGTCTACAGTCAGGCTATTTTTGTCATCTTTATTCTAGAGTCACCTGTCTTGCCTTAAATCTAAATCGATTATCAACTACTTTTATGAGGGCAGGCAGGGAGGGGGACAGGCAGGGAGGGGTGAGGTACTCCCGGTTTTTATAGGTAGTTGTTTTTTTCTTACTATATTAGTTTGGGGGTATTTTTTTCTACAGATTTTTTCCCCAGATACCATTCTCTTCTTGCTGAGGGTTCCTTCACGTGTGCTAACTGTATGTTGCATAGGGAGTATCTGCTTATTCTTTTATCTCAAAGACTGATGCCATGACTGCCTCTCATAGTCTACTGAATGGGAGGGGGGGGGGGATGTTTGTGTGTTTAGATGAAATCTGACATGGGACAGTTTGGTTTTGATTTTTTAATTTTTTTTTTTAGGGGGGATGGGTGTGGTTGGGCGGTTTTCTTTGTTGTTGTTTGAGGGGGGGGGGGGGATGATTCTTTTGGGGGTATTGTAAAACACACATAGATGCAATGAAGATTTTGCTGTTGTTTTTTTCAAATACGAGAAACTTTTTTTTTACGAAGCAACATGCAGACAAACAAAGAAAATCAAACAAATAAACTGACAGCAGCAATAGCTGAACATAAAGACTCAGCTATGTTTTTCCCATAGTTATACTGCTGCAGACCAAACAAAAGCTTAGAATAGTTTTGGTGTGCCTTGGTAGTTTAACTGCCATTTTGCCAGCGTGAATTATCTAGCATGTCTTTTAGTTTAGATTTGAATAGTTTTCGTGTTTGTTGGTAGTTTTTCTGCCATTATGTCAGTGTGAATATTCTGACATGTTTTGCAGTCAGCTTTGAATAGTTTCCATGTAGTTTAACTGCCATTGTCAGTGGAGATAATCTGGCATGTTTTTCAGTCAGCTTTGAATAGTTTTCGAGTATACTGGCAGTTTAACTGCCATTATATCAGCGTGAATATTCTGACATGTCTTTCAGTTTAGTTTAAAATAGTGTTCCATGTACTGGTAGTTTAACTACCATTATGTCAGTGTAGATAGTCTGACATATTTTTCAATCAGCTTTGAATAGTTTCTGTGTGCCTGGCGGTTTAACTGCCATTAGCCAGTGTGAATAATTTAACATGTCCTTCAGTTTAGCTGTGAATAGTTTTTTGTGTGCCGTGGCGGCTTAACTGCCATTATGTCAGTGAGATACTCTGACATGTCTGTTAGTTCAGTTTTTAATAGTTATCTTGTGCCCTGACAACTAGTTTAACTGCCATTATATCAGTGTGAATAATCTGGCATGTCTTTCAGTTTAGCTTTGAATAGTTTTCATGTATACTGGCATTTTAACTGCCATTATATCAGTGTGAATAATCTGACATGTCTTTCAGTTTAGCTCTGAATAGTTTTCGTGTATACTGGCATTTTAACTGCCATTATGTCAGTGTGAATATTCTGACATGTCTTTCGGTCAGCTTTGAATAGTTTTCTATAGTTCAACTGCCATTATGCCAGTGTGGTCTGATAAATCTTTCAGTTAGCTTTGAACAGCTTTCTTGTATACGGGTAGTTTTACTGCCATTATGTCAGCATGAATAATCTGATATATCTTTCAGTTTAGCATTGAATAGTTCTCATGTGCCGCAGAGCTTTTACTGCCATGATGTCAGTGTGAATAATTTGGCATGTTTTTCAGTCAGCTTTGAATAGTTTCCGATTAATTTAACTACCATTATGCCAGTGTGATCTGATATATCTTTCAGTTAGCTTTGAACAGCTTTGGTGTGAACTGGCAGTTTAACTGCCATTATGACAGTGTAAACAATCTGGCATGTCTTTCGGTTTAGGTTAGAATAGTTTTCGTGTGTGCTGTCAGTTTAACTGCCATTATGTCAGTATGAATAATCTGACAGTTCTTTCAGTCCTACCTGAGGAGCTTTCTGTCTTGTGGGAAAAATATGATAACTACTGAATATCGAGAAGTACCCTGCATGTGAAATATGTTTTGCAGAATCTTTTTGTTTGGTTGGGGTTATTTTGTATATACTTATGACTGCTGCTGGTTGGGTCCGTGTTTGCCAGTCTGGAAAGACACATAAAAACCAAATAAATAATACTTGTTCATCAGTGCTTAAAACTCTCTCCCTCTGTCTCTCTGTCTCTCTCTGTCTCTCTCTGTCTCTGCCTCTCTCTCTCTCTATCTCTCTCTCTCTCTCTCTCTCTCTCTCTCTCTCTCTTCTCTCTCTCTCTCTCTCTCCTTTATTTTGAATTCATTTTGAGCAAATTGTATGTGCTTACATGTTTATCTTCCCTTTTTTCTCTCTTTCTTCTTCTTCTTCGTTGTTTTGTTGTTTTGGGGTGTGTTTTTTTAGAGCTGGGTAGAAAAAAAAAGTAATCTGCTTAATCTATTTCCCTTGGTGAATAAAATTTCCCTACTCTCTCTCTCTCTCTCTCTCTCTCTCTTCTCTCTCTCTCTCTCTCTCTCTCTCTCTCCTCTCTCTCTCTCTCTCTCTCCCCCCACCCCACCCACCCCCCCCTCTCCCAAATTCCAGGCCAATTATTCTCTTCTGCTGAAAGAGCAACTGAGTCCATTCTTTTTGTAGTGTATCACTGTTAACACAGTAATCACAGATGCTGACTTACAAAAAAAGCAAAAAACAAATCTTCTTGTTATTTTTCTTTGTATGGAAAATAGGAGGGGGGGGGGGGGGGGGAGCTTGTTTAATTGATCTAGATCTAGATCTATTGTTTGTTGTTGGGTAGCAGTACGGTTTTTGTGGGGGGGGGGGGGGGGGGTTCATGTTGTTGTTGTTGAGTTGCTTTGTTGTCGGTTTTTTTACTATGGCAGATTTTTCTGCTTAAAATTCCAGGCAATAATGCAGACTACAGAGACTGTTGTATGGCACTTTGGCAACCAGTCTGACATAGCAGGGCCTTGGGTTTTTGTTGTTTACGAATAGGCCTAAGTCCCGTTACTGCATATAGATCTAGCAACTTCATTGTTTTTACGTCATCTAAATTAATACGTCACTTTGCACCACCTGCTAGGCATGAGAGAGTGAATGGTGATTTGACAATATTTTGATGACAGAGATTAAAGCAACAACAAAAAATCAAAACCGAAAGAAAATGTTTTTAAAAAATTGAAACGATTTTACGAAGTGCTTGCTTGAACTCTACTTTGTGTTCATTTCAATGTACAGTTTCTTTTATCAGTTGTGTCGTGTGTGTGTGTGTGTGTGTGTGTGTGTGGTGTGCTTGTTATATATATTACGAAATTGATAGTTTGTGATTAATGGTTTTATTTATAGCCTACACCAAGAAAACATGGTAAAGCTGTTATGGTTATATTTACTCCTGTATTTATTTATGATTTGTTCTTGGCATTTTACCCATATAATATATCATAGCAATGTCTTTTTATTTCTTTTTTTTCCTCTTCTTTTTGCATTTGTTAAATGTCTTCTTTCCTTTCCAAACTTTTTTTTTAAATTGTGTATAATCGAATTTGTATATAATTTATTGTTAAAAATGAATTATGAAAATATGACGTGCAAAACACTCACGTGAATATGCGTCAATTGACGCCATGTTGTTTGTTTGTGTTGTTGTTGTTGGTTTGTTGTTGTTGGTTTGTTTCTTTGTTGTTGCTTTTTTTTTGGTTTTCCTTCTGTTTTGTTTTTGGAGGGGGGCGTAGAGGCTTATGTGTTTGTGTGGCATTGGTTTGGTTGGTTGTTGTTTGTTGTTGGTGGTTTGGGATGTTTTTTTTTTTTTTTTGGGGGGGGGGGTTGGGGGGGGGGTGGTTTGTGTTGTTGTTTGTTTTGTTTTGTATATGTTTCACCATGTCAGTGCAGTTATTTGGAGAAGAAAAAATTGTCGCAGCCCCGAAATTGAAGGACCCTGGCGGTCAATCGACTAACGGGCGCCAACTGATAGTGATTGGATGTATTATAGTATGTAGTCTGTGGTGGTGATAATGACAATGACGATGTAGATCTATCTGTAACGATGTCCCTTGTTGCTCTACTGATGATTGATTTTGTTGTGGCTGACAGGCCGGTACCTCCACACACCAGTCTGTAGGCCAGTGGTCCGTCGTGTACATGCACATTCATTGCCAGTCCTACGATAATCATAACAACAATATATGCTGGTTGCTAAGCGACTGGTATATAATTGATCTGTCGACCAATCACGTGACGGCTGCTGAGATCACGTGATTTGGACCCGGGGTCGCAACATGAGCGCCGGGAAATTTTTTGGATCACAGACAATATTTTTGATGGTTGATTGATTGATTGATTGTTGATTTCTGCTAAAGCTACCAATATTTTTATCAATTTTTATCAATTGAATTGCTTATTTGCTTAGTCTATAAAT
Source organism: Rapana venosa (assembly GCA_028751875.1). Lineage (NCBI taxonomy): Eukaryota > Metazoa > Mollusca > Gastropoda > Neogastropoda > Muricidae > Rapana > Rapana venosa. The sequence continues at coordinate 37,050,636 of CM054160.1, read as the reverse complement.
ACATCCAAAAAAACTGTACCAAGCCCTTGTAACATTCATTGGATTTTTTTTGTGATTGGCCGCTTTATGATATATTTTGGCCAATCAAAATGTCTGATGGTCTCTGTGCGAGCTGGCTCTCCGGTGAAAATGTACCCCGCCACCCACCTCCCCCACCTTCCCTTTCTTACCCATCTCCCTCTTCCTCCCATCCAGTCCCACCTACCTTTCCTATACTTCTCCAGCATATAAAATCATGTTTTCTGAAAGCTGTCGAAACGGTCTTTTGACAGCACGCGATGTTCAAGACCTGTCTATAATGTTTGAATTCAAAATTGTCCTTTCTATGAGATGATGTTTTAACAACTATGTTTACGTCATGAGTGTATGCATGTCTTCTTTTAAAAGCTGTCATTATGTCATAACGTTCTGTCATACCTTGGTGGCTGAGAACCTGTTCGTCACTAACACCAGACCAGTTCTGTGATTTATCATAAGGTATTTGATGGTATGATGACGTGTGTGTTCAACGTTTACGTCATTTGATGGGTAGCGTTTCGCATCAAGTGATGTGACAAGTGCTGTTGAACATTGCGTCACGTTAGGGTGATGTTCACTTAACCAAAACTGTTTACGTCACCGGACTAATGATGTTTCACACTGCGATTTCACTGTGACGTCACCTGAATGGTTGGTGTTTCACGTTACGTTACCTGACAGTGATGTCACATGACGTCACGTGGCGGCTTACGTTTCAAAATTCACATTGACTGAAATGGGTCAGATGCTGTTTCAAAAGACGTCAGTGACAAAACTTGTCACGTGTGTTGTTTATATATATATACAAAAAACTGCCACAATGTCATTCAACAGACCATGCTTCAAAATCTTGTCACGTCAGATGACATGACAATATTGTCTTTTCTTGCTATGTACGACAGACACAACTCTGCCAGTGGTGTCAGTTATGAAAGTTGTACATCTTTGGTATACATGGGTTGAACCTCTCCCCCCCCCCCCCCCCCTCCCACACTCCCTCCCTTCCACCTCCCCCTCCACCTCCCTCCTTCCCCTCCCTCAACGCCCCCCACATCCCCACTTCCCTCCCCTTCTCCCCATCATGCTCACTGCAGATGATGCAGGCTTTTATGTCTGGCATCATTTTCAGTTTATGATTCGGTTCCAGTAACACACGATTCTCTCTCTCTCTCTCTCTCTCTCTCTCTCTCTCTCTCTCTCTCTCTCTCTCTTCGTCTCTCTCTCTCGCTCTGTCTCTCTGCTCTCTGCCCTGTCTCTCTCTCTAGCTCTTGCCTCTGTATATCTCTGCTGTGTGTCTGTTGTCTGTTGTGCTGTCTGTTGTTGTCTGTCGCTGTCGTATCTCTCTCTCCTGCTTTCTCTCCTCTCTCTCCTCTGCTTCTCTCGCTCTCTCTCTCGCTCTCTCAAACGTGTTTGAACGTCCATTAACTGAAGCCAGTTGTAATGATAATATGCTGAGTGTGTGTGTGTGTGTGTTGTGTGTGATGTGCGTGCGTGTGTATGTGCGTGCGTGTGTGTGTGACGTGTGTAGTTGTTGCGTGTGTATGTTGCGGGTGCCTTCAGTTTGACGTCCTTACATGAAGTAAGGTTATAAGACAATGTGTGTTGTGTGCGTGTGTGCTGCGATAATGGTTTGTGTGTGACGTAATAAAGCTCTTTGCGATGTGTTATTATGCGTTTTTACTCTTACGAAAAGTAGAAACACAATCAAACACGTATTTGTTGTTACTATGGGTTTGTTCGCTTGATACTACTATTTGACTATGAATATATTATCTGTTTTGGAGAAATACATCAGAACTGTTACGTGGCAGTTTGTTTTGTACTCCTCTCATTATGACTTGAATATAACTATTTCATAATATTGATCAGAATGTTGCTCTTGTTGTACGTGTACATTTGTCGTATTTATATATATATATAAAAATGTATGTGATGTATATTGATTATATATATTATGTTGTGTGTGTGTGTGTGTGTGTGCGTGCGCGCGTGCGTGTGTCTGTGTGTCTGTCTGTGCGTGTGTGTGTGTGTGTGTATACACACGCGCGTGTTTGTGTGTGTGTGTGCAAATAATTATTTCATAAACAATGTAACAATATTTTGACTATATCTGCTGTATATCTATGTTCACAAATAATGTGTGGTTTTTGTTTTGTGTATACATCAACTTGTACAAATTATTATTATTATTATTATTTCAATCATGGATAACAATATAATGTGTGAGCTTAATATCATTATTGTTGTCATGACGAATCAGTAATTGGGGACTCAAAATTAGACTCCACCCCCCCCCCCCCCCCCCCACCCCCCCCACCGTCTCCTGTATCTTCTTATAATCCCATTCTTATTTTTAAATTTAAACATGAGGTTAAAAACAACTTATATTCCCATTGAATCACATTGTCCTATTCTTGATTCCGTTAAGAAACCAAATCACCGCTGCTATCCACGGTAAAAGCAAAAACAAAAAACAAACAAACAACCACACACACACACACACACACACACACAAACGTTACAACAAAAATTAACCGAAAGACAAAATTTTGCATAAGCCGCATTACGAACGATTTGTTCAAAGATATGTGAACACTTCAAAACTAAAAACCAACAAAAACAAACAACAACAAAAACACAACAACAACAACAAAACCCACCACCAACTGCTTGGTAGCAAAAAGTCTTATAGAGAGAGACCTCGTTTTCAAATAACAATTGCTAAGTTTTGTTGAAGTTACACACACACACACACACTCATCACACACACACGCCGCGCCCGCACATCACGACACACACACACACACGCACGCACACATTCACACACACACACACGCACGCACACATGCACACACACACGCACGCACGCATTCACACACCACCATGCACACACTCACACAAGCACGCGCACACACACACGCACACACACACTTACACGCACGCACGCACGCGCACACACTCACAGATTGTCCGTTTCCAATTTCCTGTACGCTGGTGTATGTATGACTTACCGCGTCATCGTCATCATCACCATCATAAAAGTAAGACGATCACACCCGAGAGGGTTTGACTCGTGTTTCTACAGTCCCAGCAGAGCTATCCCATTTAGGGACTCTACCACCAACCAACCATCATTATCAACATGTAACAGTTCACACCCCAAACTTCATAATGGGGCTTAAATATCCCTCGCCTCCGTAATCACCTCCCCTACCGCAAACCACCACTACCACCTCCACATTACACTCACACACACACACACGGTACCCTCTCCCCCACCCCTACCTTCTCGCTTGAAAAAAGAAATGCAGAAAGAATCTGATGACAGACCACCAGGGTATTGTGTTGTGTGCTCTCTGTGACATATTATTATCGCGCGGCTATCATGTTTGCATTATTATCTTTTTCTCCCAACTTTTAATAGTAGAGGTGTGGTTGTTTTTTTCCTTTTCTTGTTGTCCTACTTTGTACGCTTGAAGGTCAAAAACAAAAAAAGGAAAAGGAAAAACGCCTGTTGTATGTGTGGCATGTTATCGGGGTTGTTATGTTTTTTTGTATGTATGTGTGAATTAAAAGGTGCGTTCACTTGGGATTTTCTGGCTTTTAATGTATGGATGTTTGAATGATGAATATTTGTGAAAGAGTTTGGTCACTGGGGGGGGGGGGGGGGGGGGGGGGTTATTGGTTGGTATAGTTGATTAAAGGTAAAGTTTCCCATAACCTATGTAGTCGTAGGGTGAGTGGGTAGGGTGAGGGTCGTAGGTAGAGTGAAAGGCATCAGAGACCTCAACTTCTCAAAGGGGCCAGCATATTGAGGGTGGCACCCATCTCCTCTCCCTCGCTGCTTTACCTTCCCAGACCCTAAAGAGGGCAGGTACCCATTTACAGCTGGGTGGAACTGTACTGAAGCCAAGGCGCGCAAACGGTCACCCATCCAGATGGTAACCACGCTCGACGCTGCTTAACCTTAGCTGGGGGAAAGCGAGTGCTCTGACCACTGAGCTATCCCGTCCCCGGGTTGGTTAGGCACAAAGAAGTCAGAGATTCTCAAACAGACAAAAAAGGACACAGAAGACAGAGATACCCGAAAAACTAAAAGATATGGCGCTATATAAATTCCATACATTATTATTATTATTATTAAATGCTGAGTGATAGAAAAGTTGGATTTTCCAGAACAAAATGTGGGACAAAAATTTGCCCAAGGCATCCCCATTGTTTCATCTCATATAATGATCTGTCCCTGCCTTCAATGACCAAAGTTCCCATCATCCTGCCAAAGTGTCCAACCTGTGTGTGTGTGTGTGTGTGAGTGAATTTTGTTAAAACTGTTAATTATTGTTGGTTGCATGACTGTGTAGGAGTGGGTCGAATACAAACGCTTTGATTTGTGTTTTTTTACAAGATATTAGAGCTATATAAATTTCGTTTATTATATTATTATTATTATTTCAGTTCATATAAAGCCCCAGCGACTAAGAGGGCTACCTACACCACTCATTTCTATCAGGAAAAAAACTTTTTTTTTTCGTTCCTCGGCTAGAGCTCCGAGGTTCAACATGGTGAGATTTTATTTATGCGACTGTTTTTGCCCTGCACCATGAAGGTGGCCACATTTCAACTTCCAGGATGCATGCTGGGTATGTTCCTGTTTCCACAACCCACCGAACGCCGACATGAATTACAGGATCTTTGACGCGCATACTTGATCTTCCGCATGTGTATGTACATGCAGGGGAATTAAGAACTGGCAGGTCTGCACTTGAAGTTGACCTGGGAGATCGATAAAGTCCCCACCCTTAATTCACCAGACGCTGCTGCCGAGATTCGAACCCACGACTTCATGGACCCGTGGGATTGAAGCTGTAAGGTCTTAACCACTCGGCTACAGTGTCTGTCAAAAAGCCCCAACCCACACAACTTTTTTACAATGTAATCCAACAACTCAGCACTTACTAGGAACTGTTACACTTAGGCATATCGTACAAAGACCACATCACGAATGAAGAAGTCAAGAGATGCATCCGCAACGAAATCGGACCCTATACTGACCTTCAAACACTCACAAGACAACGACAACTGAAGTGGTTTGGTCATGTCACACGCTCATCTGGTCTTGCTAAAACAATCCTACAAGGCACAGTGAGGGGAGGTAGAAAAACTGACCTTCAAACACTCACAAGACAACGAAAACTGAAGTGGTTTGGTCATGTCACACGCTCCTCTGGTCTTGCTAAAACAATCCTACAAGGCACAGTGAGGGGAGGAAGAAGAAGAAGCAGACAAAGGAAGAGATGGGAGGACAACATTCGAGAGTGGACAGACATGGAGCTGAGAGACACCCTGAGGGTGGCTGAGAGACGAGAGGACTGGAGAAAGGGGGTTGACAAAGCTTCGAAGGCGCCCCAAAGGATTCGGAATCTGAGGGATCAGTGACGGTGATGGTGACGGTTACACTTTCATACCAAATAAAAACAAAACAGCAGCAACAATATTCTCCTGACTATATCAAACTTTATTCAGTAAACTGTAACAATAGTAAACATCTTGATATAATGTATGTCTTCACAACATTACCACACAAAAAAGAGATAGTTTCACCTTAAAATATAACACCAACAATAACATTGGTACAGTTGGATTGTGTCAAAGCAATAACATCACAGCACAACAATCTTAAAAGAAAGTCTTTCACACTGTGGAAGAAAGGGTGTGGGAAGAGTGTTGTGTTGACAGTGTGTGTGTGGTGTGTGCATGCATGTGTGTCTGTGTGTGCGCACGCACACACACATGCGTATGTGTGCTTATGTGTGTGTGTGCGCGTGTGTGTGCTCATATGTGTGTATATGTGTCTGTGTGTTTGTCTGTGTGTGTGTGCATGCATGCGTGTGTCTGTGCAGTCATGTGTATGTGTGTGTGTGGTGTTGCGTATGTTGCGTAAATCGTATTGTTAAATCGTATTGTTAAATCTTGTTAATAATCTGGACAACAAAACAGATCAAGAATATATGATGTCGTTATTTGAAAAACTCACATCAAAAAGACAAATCTGACTTTTAAAAAAAAAAATCACAAACCACTCTACAAAACTGGGTAAGGCTTTGATAATAAGATTGTCCATATTTGAGTAACTCACATATCATTTTGAGCACTTCACATTCAAAATAAAACCGCACTCAAAAAACAAAACAAAATCCTCCTCTTCCAGACTTAAACCTGTCTAGAAACAACCATGTTATTATTTGAGCAACTCGCCTTTCATACTGAGCAGCTCACATTCAAAATAAACCTTGCTACCAAAAATAATATTTAAAAAACCCTCCAAAAAATTCTTCAACCTCTTCAAAACTGGGTAATACTTAAACTGTGTAGAGACAACCATGTCATTATTTGAGCAACTCGCGTTTCATATTGAGCAGTTCACATACATACAAAATAACCCCCCTATAAACCAACAAAAGTCTTCAACCTCTTCAAAACCAGGTAAGACTTTTAACTGTCTAAAGACAATCATGTAATGAAATTTGAGAAACTCGCGTTTCATACTGAGCAGCTCCCATTCAAAATAAACCGCACTACAAAATAAAATAAACCCACAAGCCAAAAAAATCTTCAACCTCTTCAAAACTGGGTAAGATTTCAACTATATGGAGACAATCAATGTCATTATTTGAGAAACACACGATCGAAACAGCCTTACTGGGAAAACCAAAAAACTTAAACCTCTTCACTACTTGATAAACTGTTCTAACCGTTCTGCCAATCCCCGAAGTCAGAATGTGGCTACCTTAATGATGGGTAAAAACAATCGCATACGCTAAAATCTCACCATTGATGGACCTCACAGCTCTAGCTGAGAAATGATTTTTTTTAAATTAAAAAAATTTTTAAGCATTCTTTCTCGCTCAGGACAAAGCTGTGTGATGTATTGATGTGCTTGCAAGTGCAATCAAATATGCACGTTAAAGATCCTGTACTTCATGTCAGCGTTCAGTGGGTTAGGAAAACACGAACTTACCCAGCATGCATCCCTGAAGTTGGAATGCGGTTACCTTCATGGTGTGCAAAAAACAGTCACATACGTAAAACCTCACCATTGTTGACCTAGAAGTTCTAGCCAAGAAACAGGAAGAACAGAGAAAAAAAACAACACACAAATAAAAACTCCTAACATATACATATACACACATAATGTCTCCCAAAAACGGAGCAAATTATACATTATCAACACACAGTATCACACCGCTTACAAATGAATAACTGAGAGTCCCATCATACAATATAAACTTGTGTTATCACATGTTCTGTAACACAAAACCTTTTCTCTAAAAATGGTAAATTTTTTATCAAAAATCTTTTTCGTCCGTAGTGGTAATTTTTGGTTAATGTGGAATGAAGAACAGTTTCGTTTCACAGGTTTTAACAACTGTAGAATACAATTAGAGCGCATGCAAAAAAACTTCATGATGTTTTAACATGTGACCATTTATAACAACACTAATAGAAATAATAATGAAACGATAAAAGCACACCAGAGTCAGTGTGCTGGGCCTGGCTTACTGACAGCACGACACATTTCGACTTATAAAGGTAAAGGTAAAGGTGTCCCATAACCTATAAGGTCGTAGGGGAGCGAGGCGTCAGAGACCTCACTTCTCTAGGGCCAGCATATTGAGGGCGGCGCCCATCTCCTCTCCCTCGTTGCTTTACCTTCCCTGACCCTAAAGAGGGCAGGTACCCACTTACAGCTGGGTGAACTGGGGGAACTGTACTGAAGCCAAGGCGCGCAAACGGTCCCCCATCCAACTGGTAACCACGCTCGACGCTGCTTAACTTGGCTGGGGGAAAGCGAGTGCTCCGACCACTGAGCTATCCCGTCCCCTTTCGACTTATATGACAGACAAAAACTGTCACTGTCAAAACATTCAACATAGAATAAAAAAAATAAAAAATTTTAAGGAAGAAAAGAAAATCAACAATTATTATCTGCCTCTGTCGATTTAGATACTCCTTATTTTTCTTTGACATCATTTCTATTGAAATAGGATATGCATGAAAAAGAAACTACTACATGCTAACTCAAAATCATGCGCTTGCATGCACACACACGCACACAAACACACTTCATTTTTTAAAAAACATAACACCTAGAAAAACACCGTCACTTCAGATCATCACATCAGATCTAAAGTAAAAAAAACAACAACCCAACTACAACATCCAATAATTACATCAAAACTAATCAGAACACCTATTCCTGAGACAATACATGCTTTTCTTTATAATAAAGACTGCACAATGTATATATATATATACTAAATGTTCAGGGTATTTGCAAAACTAGTCACCAACGTAACACTATGATCCTGACACCTGTGCTTCTGGTAAACTTGAGACACTTCTGTGGCAGCCACAAAGTGAGGAAAACATCTCCCAACTGTCAGTTTCCTCCACTTTCAGCTGCTATCCATTCCATCCCTTCGGATGAGACTATAAACCGAGGCGCCGTGTTCAAACGCATGCAGAACATCTTGCGCACACGTTAAATCCAGTTCCGCTTTTCGGAAGAGTAGGCCATTGTGTGCCGGTGGAAACAGATGACAAAATTTACAAAACCGCATACACACGGGGACTGGATGTAAAAAAGCACATGAGTGCTTATTCCATTATCCTCGGTATAAAAGAATAAATAAATAAATACATCCCATCCCATCCCAGCTGGTGCTGATTACAGCCGAAACTGACCACACTTGAACTTGGTAAAAGGAAGGGACGCGCTAATTTTAGCACCGGACCCTGGACCCTTGAGTATGGCTGAATTTGCGCACTGTGATCTATCAACTGTCTACAGTGTTCCCACAATGACATTAATTTCATCAGCACTTAATTAACCCTTTCACCTCCAAGTTTCTGACTGAAGAACACTCTTCAGCGTCAAGTATTTGTCAGCGCTGTTGCTGATTTCTCGGCACTCAGTCTGTGCCAGAATAACGCGGTTGTTGGGGTTTTTTTCACTCAAAAGTGGGCGGAGGGGTGAAGGAGGGTATGTCTGCTATATGTCAGCTATCATGTGAGCAAGTCAACTGCAGGTGTGAAACCTTGTTGCTGTATGAAAACCTGTCCTTTTCGACATGGCTTGTGCTGTTGACAAAAGTCACCTATGGCAGTGAACAGTAGTGTTGACTAAAGTTGCCTTTGGCAACGTAAGAGTTAACCAAACCCTCTGCAAGCTGACATTAATAATACTGATACATGCCATGCCATTTTTAAGCAATTTTTTTAAAAGCAATTTTGCCAAACCTCACAATGATTTGTAAGCAGACATTTTAGCAAATGGTGATACAGTTAGCGTTAGGATGCTGAACCTATGTTTGTAAGCTGATGGATTTTAGTAATGGAGTTGCGTTAATCACAGCACCAACAACATTAACACAATAGGTACCTAGTCTGAAAGCTCGGGCTGGCAACCCTCCTCACTCTCTGGAGCAATGCTGGGCTCAGGGTTGAATGAGTTAACGATGATTGATTACTGAATACACTTCTGAAAATGCAGGTTTCTTTTGATGTGAGGTTGTTTTGTCTTTTTAAGCATGCCAGAACATTTGTCTTTTTAAGCATGCCAGTACATTATAAGTTCATTCATTCCTTTTTCAGTCAATATACAAAGTTTTGACTCTAAGATGGATTTCTGAGGCTATTGAAACTTAAGTGTGTGTAAAATCAGTCTTCATTCTTTTTTTTATGTGTGGTTTAGCTATTGTATACAAAGACATATACTTCTATTGAAAAAGTTTTGTGTAAATATCGAAAGTACACTGTTGGGAGGGGGGGGGGGGGGGGGGGGTATGGGGAGGGGGTATGAGGGGGGGTATGGGGGGGGTTCCTTGGCTAGAGCTCTGAAGTTCACCAATGGTAAGTTTTTGCGTATGCGGCCGTTTTTACCCACAATTTAGGTAGAAACTTTAGATTTAAACATAATATAGCTGGTTGTATATAAAGCATAAAATATATCTTTATATATTTGATTCTGTTTACCAATTCTTTTTTTTAATGGCTAAAACAGTGTGTCACAGATTAGCTATTGCGTAACAAGTGATACGACTCCAATGAGTTAAAAACTTTTCCAAACAAATATATTTACAAATTTATAAACAAAACAAGGCACTGTTAAGTCACATCATCATCACCATCATCTTCATCACTATCTCCACATCATCATTACCATCATCATCATCACCATCATCATCACCTTCATCATCATCATCTCCATCTTCACCATCATCTTCACCATCATCACCATTGTCATCATCACTGTCCATGTCCTTCCCAAAACCAATGCTAACACATGCCCACTGATATGTTTTGATATGCATACTGAACATGGAAAGCATTTTGATAACAACAACATAACAATGAATAACAAATATACATCAGCATCTACATTGTCACCAATAAAAGACAATATGCTCCTACAACAAGAAAATGGTACAGTACCACGTCTACAAGAATAATACAAAACATTTTCCAAGAGAAAAGCAAAAAATCTTTTTTTAAAAAAATTCTGAATAAATGAACAAAAAATGTTATAACTTGATTTTTTTCAATAGAATAAAAAAAATTCTTTTTTAACCCTTTCCCATTTTTACCCGCCGTAGCCCGCCGCTGCCCGCTCGCCCGCATCTATTTATACCCGCCGCAGCCCACCGGACGTCATTTCAGCCTAGTGGGGATTTTCCCTCACGCACTAAGCTCTACCTAGTACACGCACACTATGAATGAACATTCCACTGAGGTCAGCATAAACTAAGGAAGGAATGGACACCAAATTCAGTGCTACACAGCCTCCCTTTCACAAGAAATTGGCCAGTGACTGGCTTTGTCTTTCCCATGCTTTCTTGTAGCTAAAGATGGCAGCAAAGATTGAGCATACAATTTGGGAGGAATATATTGATGTGGAAATTGAAGCTATTTTGGCTCAAGTGGAACAGTTCGAAAGAGAATAAAATGTTGAATCCGATGTTGAGGTAGATGTAGAAGAAAGAGATGAAAAAGGAGAAGGTAGTGAGTCGGAAAGTGATGCTGAGGATAACATTCCGTTGGCTTCATAGCAGACGACATGGCGCAGCGCACAAGTGCCTTGCTCAGTGCAAGACTTCACGCTGCCGACTGGGCCGGCACAAACTCTCCCACTGTTTGCCAAGCTCTTAGATTACTTTGTTTTGTTTGTGCCCCAACATTTTTTTCAAATTGTAGCAGATGAAACTATAACAATTATGCCAGGCAAAAGATCGCTGTGAAAGGCTTAGTCATAGATCCATTACGGACAGAAACAACACCTGATGAAATTTGGGCTTACCTGTCAGTTTTGATCATGATGGGGATCAAGCGTTTGCCGAGGCTTCATCTCTACTGGTCTACTGATTTGACATTTTCTGAGTCACGGATCAGTAATATTATGATGAAAACCAGATTTCTCAAAATTAATCAGTATTTTCACCTGAGAAACACGCCAACACACCTGGACGCGACACTGGCTGTGACACCTGCATTGTGACAGCCATGTAACTGGCTATTGGTGAAGGACACACTAGTGTCTTTGTAAATAGGAGGCGTCAGCATATATTTGTAAATAATGTATATATGCGCATTAGTCAACGTCGTTTTCAATATGTTTGAATACTTTCCACTGAGGAAGTGTAGACTTGGTGACAGTAATTTTGTGACATGTGAATGTTCGATTGGATTACCATGACGGTGGATGCGATGGAGGACACATTCAGGCAGGACCACACATATTATTTTTTTTAATCACATACCTATATTGCGCATGTTAGAGGGTAGTTGTAGACTAACAGCATGATGTCACTGCAATGTTACCTGTATTTGGTGACAAAGAGGGGACAGCACCACGACACATGTAGGTAGGACACACATCTTGGGATGCAGAACAAAGTATGACATCATATGAATACTTTGGCCAAATATGACTGCTCTGCGAACAATAGTAACTGTACAGGACTATGTGTACTTGAGGTACCTTATTCTCTGAAAAAACAGCGTAAATTTCCGAATACTACAGAGAGTTTCTCTGTAAGAAATGCGAATGGTAAAGGGTTAAAAAGTGCAGTACAATCAGCACAAACGATTTATTCCATGAGAAAACAAAACTTATAAGCGCTTTGATGTGTTTTTTGCAAGATATAGCGCTATATAAATTCCATTTATTATTATTGTTGTTATTATAAATATATGAATAAATAAACGGAACAAAATGACATAAAAACAAAATGCATACATACCTAAAATAAATAATAAAATAAAAGAGTACGGTACCACCTGCAAAAAAAAAATGCAACATATTCTCAAAAAACAAACAAATGAACATATAAATAAAGAAAATAAGCCAGAAGAACACTGGTTTTTTCTTGAGAAAACAAAAATCATGACATATCAAAGGATAAAATGATTAATAAATTGATAAATTTTTCAAATCTCGATAAATACACAAATGAATACAAAAAGGATTGCAATACTACCAGAAAAAATACCACACATCTTCCATTACAAAAAATTATAAATCACAAATAAATAAATAATCAATCTATCAATTAACATGTTCAGTCATTCATCAAATAAATCAAATAAAAGAGAACAATACCACCAACAGGAAAAACGTCACATTATTTTCCATGACAAAACAAAAAATACGACAGAATAAATAAATGAATGAATGGATAAATAAATCAAATCAAATACATTAATAGTTTAAAGAGTACATGCCCTCCAGCAGGAATAACATGACACATCTTTCATGCAGAAATAAAAACTGAAGATAAATAAAATGAATAAATAAATAAAGAAGAAAGAAATAAAGGTCAACTGCAACTCAACAACTGCAACTCAAAAAAACCCTTCACCATTCTAATTGTCAACATTTGCAAACTAAAGTACGCTATACTTAAAAAATCAAAACAAAAAACCCAGACAACTACAAAAACCATCACCTTCCATTTTCAAACTGATTGTTCTACAATATTATTCTGACACCAATTCCCATTGTCACAACAACAAATAACACTTCCGTCAACATTTACCATCACAGCAATTCACATCACACAACATAACAACACTCTCTTACTGATATGTATCGACCAGATTCTAGCCGATATGTGTAAGTTGTAGGTAAAGGTGTTCCCATAACCTATGCAGTCGTTGGGGAGCAGGATGTCGGAGACCTCACTTCTCTAGGGCCAGCATATTGAGGGCAGAGCCCTTCTCCTCTCCCTCGCTGCTTTACCTTCCCTGACCCTAAAGAGGACAGGTACCCATTTACAGCTGGGTGAACTAAGGGACTGTTCTGAAGCAAAGGCGTGCTAACGGTCACCCATCCACTTGGTAATCATGCTCAATGCTGCTTAATTGTAGCTTTAGAGAGCAAGTGCTCTAACCGCTGAGCTATCCACATCTTTCAAACTTAAGGGGATGGTTTAAAAAAAAAAATTTTTTAATCACTTTTCGCAAGATAACGGTGTGGTAACTGATATGTACTGTCCAAATACCAACTGATTTGCATCAGTTTTAAACCATTACTGTATATATATATATATATATATATATATATATAAGAGAGAGAGAGAGAGAGAGAGAGAGAGAGAGAGAGAGAGAGAGAGAGAGAGAGAGAGAGACACACACACACACACACACACACACACACACACACAACAAGCATGTAAAACAATGCATTCAAAGATACATGCACACTGGTCTGATGATCTAAAAGAAACTGCGGATGACTCTATCCAATCTTCCCAATATATCTTCAATATTTTTCAAGTGTGCATTACAAGATCCAGACAAGTTAATCTGATTGTCTAGAAGGTAGGATAGCCTATTAGTTAGAGCAATACGCTAATGATTGTCTGGGGTGCGGGATAGCCTAGTGGTTAGAGTGTTGCGCTAATGATTGTCTGGGGTGCGGGATAGCCTAGTGGTTAGAGTGTTGCGCTAATGATTGTCTGGGGTGCGGGATAGCCTAGTGGTTAGAGTGTTGCACTAATGATTGGGGTGCTGGATAGCCTAGTGGTTAGAGTGTTGCGCTAATGATTGTCTGGGGTGCGGGATAGCCTAGTGGTTAGAGTGTTGCGCTAATGATTGTCTGGGGTGCAGGATAGCCTAGTGGTTAGAGTGTTGCGCTAATGATTGTCTGGGGTGAGGGATAGCCTAGTGGTTAGAGTGTTAAGCTAATGATCGTCCAGGATAGCCTAATGGTTAGTGTTGCGCTAATGATTGTCTGGGGTGTGAGATAGCCTATTGATTAGAGTGTTGCGCTAATGATTGTCTGGGGTGCGGGATAGCCTAGTGGTTAGAGTGTTGCGCTAATGATTGTCTGGGGTGCGGGATAACCTAGTGGTTAGAGTGTTGCGATAATGATTGTCTGGGGTGCGGGATAGCCTAGTGATTAGAGTGTTGCGCTAATGATTGTCTGGGGTGAGGGATAGCCTAGTGGTTAGAGTGTTAAGCTAATGATCGTCCAGGATAGCCTAATGGTTAGTGTTGCACTAATGATTGTCTGGGGTGTGAGATAGCCTAGTGATTAGAGTGTTGCACTAATGATTGTTCTGGGGTGCGGGATAGCCTAGTGGTTAGAGTGTTGCGCTAATGATTGTCTGAGGGGTGGGATTGAGCCACCACCGAGGTGCTTCTTTTAGGGAACTTTGCCACGGGGTTAGCATAAAATACTGACTCCACTCCTCCATAAGTCCTTCAGACGAGACTATATAAACTGTGTAAGAATGAGTTGAGTGCAAGCGCTTTGATTTGTCTGTGCAAGATACAGCGCCATATAAATTCCATTTATGATTATGATTATGAAACTGAGACCCCGTGTGCATAAGCGCTGCAAAACTATTGATTATTTTTTTTGTTTCTTTGTTTTGTTTTGGGTTTGTTTGGTTGGGGTTTTTTTTTTTGGTTTCTTTTTGTTTGGGGGGACAGGAGGGTTCTTGGGGGGGAGGGGGTTTGCAGAAAAAGTATTCTGCAGAGTATCTGTTGTTGAGTTAGTTCATTTTGTTTGTGGAATTTGGGAAGGGGGGGGGGGGGGGGGGGGGTGGTTCTTTCTTTTTCAGGGATTGTGGGGGTAGGGAAGGGGGGATTGATGTTTTGGGGGTTGTTTTTGTTTGTTGTTGTTTTTTTGCTTTGCATTGCAGATTATGTTCTCTCATTTAGCACCCACATGTAAAATCAATGTAAAATGGCCATTAAAACTGTAGCAATATCAATATTGTGTATTGGAGAAGTATAATATACATAAGACATATCAATATTGTGTATTGAAGAAGCATAACAAATTATATATATATATATATGTATTATGTATATATATATATAATTATATATATATATATATATAATATATATATATATATATATAATATATATTGATATTGTGTATTGAAGAAGTATAACACATGTAAGACATCAAAAGCAATGCCTCACAAGGGATCATTGTTTCTGTGTTCTGGAAGGTTTTTGCACTAACATCTGTTCAGAAACCACTTTGCAAAAAACATGGTTTCTGCACACAAATCTATGCAGAAGCTGCTTTGCAAAAGACAATGGTTTCTGCATACACATCTATGCAGAAACCGCTTTGCAAAAACCATGGTTTCTGCATACACATCTATGCAGAAGCCACTTTTCTTTCTGCACACACATCTATGCAGAAACCGCTTTGCAAAAAAACCATGGTTTCTGCACACACATCTATGCAGAAACCACTTTGCCAAAAACAATGATTCTGCACCCAAATCTATGCAGAAACCACTTTGCAAAAAACCATGGTTTCTGCACACACATCTATGCAGAAACCACTTTGCAAAAAAATATGGATTCTGCACACAAATCTATGCAGAAACCACTTTGCAAAAAAAACATGGTTTCTGCACACACATCTATGCAGAAACCACTTTGCAAAAAAACCATGGATTCTGCACACAAATCTATGCAGAAACCACTTTGCAACAGACAATCTTTTTCATCTACAAAGTGGGATTTTCTCTATTACTTTCTTTCTTGGGTTAACGTTTGCACCTTTCCTTTCAGCACTGAAATAGAAGATCACAACTCATCTAAACCTGAATACTAAACTCGAGCCAAGTGTAAATAAACACTTATAACATTTCATACATTATTTTTTATCATCATTAATGGCACTTTCTGCAGTCGCCTGGTCTCTTTTAACAATCAGGCTCTAAAACTTCTTTCTCTACATAGAAACAAAAAAAAGAACATGAAAAATCATTTAAGCCTCTCTATAAGAACGTTGTTGTTTTTAAATATGAAAAAAAAGAAAAAAACTAAAAGACAGAAAGACATCTTTAAAAAAGAATGTTTTAAAAAAAAAAAAATTTTAAATGAAAAAACACACCTTAACCACCATAAAATGGCTGTAAAATGTTTGCATCATATACAAACAGAATTTTTACAGATGTCGTCGTCATCATCACCATAACCATCACTATCACCCTCATCATCATCACCCTCATCATCATCATCATCATCATCATCATCAGTCCCTTGACCAAGATGGTTGTTGGGGAAACATGTATGTTTGTCCGTCGTGTTCGACATTGACCTCCAAAACAGCAGAGGAGGCAGCTGCTGTTTCAGAAATTGGGGAGAAATTTAATTATAGTGGAGATTGCCTTGCCCACAGTACATCCCCACTCTCTCGGCCAAGTGGGCATAAGGACAGTCAGCGTTGGAGATGTTCTCCAAAGGCCAACCAGCCCCCAGGGCTGCTGCAGCACATAAGGACTGTGCGAGTCAAGCCTCCTAGTCAGAGAGTCATAGTCGATCACTAAAGACTAAGCTGTAAAGTGGAATTCCATGAGTGGGAAAGAAAGCCACTGGTCATACAGCCTCTCACTTTGCTGTTGCTCCCAGCGTCAATGCGGGATGGGCTGGTCGATAATTCACTTCAGGCCGATCAGTCTGTCTTCAGCCTCTCTCAGCAACAACAGCACAGCTCTCATGTCAAGGCCGTGTGGTCCAGTCTGTGATGTGAGTTCTGCATCATCCTCCAGTTCTGCCTCTGTCTGTCTGTCTGTCTGCCCCTGACTGCCATGTCCTCCTCCTCCCTCAAGTATCTGTCCCCTGCAGGACAACAGTCTTGGCAAGAGAGTCATGATGAGTGACGTGACCAAACCATGCCAAATTTACGACTTTGGTATAAAAAATAAATATGTACCTTATAAAAATGTTGCATAATGTAACTATAGAACTGGTTACATGATTAAAAAAAAAAAAAAAAAAAAGGAATGAGATTCTTGTATGTACACATACAAATTTCCAGTTATTGGGGGGAGAGAAAATAATAGAAAAAAAGTCAGTACATTTTTCTGGAATAAATTCTGGCAAGTTAATATCTGTGGTTAATGCTTCGTTAAAGAAAAAAGAAGTTACAAATCCACAGTTTACAAAAAAAAATGCCAACCAATTCACATAATACTTGATAACTTTAACAACAACCCTAGCAATAAAACCTCAAAATGCATCACGGTATCAAACATACATACACACACTGTGGAGATGTAATATCTGTGATCTTTTTCCTTCCAAGTTCCTATGACTATTTTCATTTTTTAAGTACTCCTTCAGAAAATTTCAACATGATTAACACACCTTTCTCTACCTGGGCCAACATACCCATAAAAACAACAAGGGAGATCACTGATCAACAGCAAACAAGATCTCAAAAGACTAAAAATATCTTGTTGTTCTCGTGTGATATCACGGATACAGTTTCCAAATATCACTTTTCTTGTAACACTTCCGCATACTTTAAAAAAATATTTTTTATTAATAACTTCGTAATGTTTGTACATCATTTTATGTAATACAAGAAAAATAGCTATCAAGTTCGGTAGGGTTGGGTTTTTTTTTCCAATAACGTCCCAACTACAACAATAATAATAAGCTACAACACTAAAAATAATGAAAGTACTACTACTAATAATAACAGCCAAATTCTCATCAAATGCACTCTTCAAAGTCTCTCAGTAACTTCTCACGGGTAACCAATGAAAACACACTGCACATTCTGGGCGACCCTCAAAATTACTTCAGTTAAGAATGTTCAACATCACATCACACTAACAACAACAAACTTAACAAAAACAAAAATAAGCACGCTATGCCCCAACCTTCCCTAAATCATCCCATCACGTTGCAATAGCCAGTGGATTTCACAGAAGAGGCCGTGTGGTCCACACAGTAGCACAGCCACCAGGGGTTCAAGTTCAATTCTTGGGGTGCTCAAAGTAGTTGAAATCGATCAGGAAAGTGGCGCCCAGCAGTAGCACCTTTCTCATGATGTCCATCTGGGCAGGAACTGAAAATGACAAAGGGATGATCCTGTGAAATCCTTCTTCATCGTCCAACCCTCACTCACACAGAGCGACTATTGCCGTTTATCGTAGGAGCGAAAATGCATTGTGCTGCCCCTGAGCGCCTGACAAGTCAGGCCCAGCGCATCCGATTTTGGCGTGGGAGATCATTTTTGAGTTGTTGTTTTTTTTGTTTGTTTGTTTTTGTTTGTTGTTTTTGGTTTGGGGTTTGTTTGTGGGTTGTTTGTGTGTTGTTGTTAATGTTTTGTTTTGTTTTGTTTTCGAGGGGAGGGGCAGAGGAGAGAAAAATTGTTATTTTTTAGCCTTTCTGGGGAAAAGGCAGAAGAATAGACCAAAACAGCAGAAAGTAAGACAAGAAGGAGGTGACAGGAAGAAAAGGAACAAGGCAGAAACAAGAGCAAAAAAGGGAATAAGATTCCCTAGAACAGAATTTCCAGAAGGTGGGGATGCTATTCATACTGACAGGCCCCTGGCATCCCCAAAGGAAAAAAACATTTGAATGAAAACTAACAGGGAGGGGGGTGGGAGGGAGGGAAAGGGGAGCGGATTTGATTTTTTTGTTGTTGTTGTTCCTCAGCTAGAGCTCCAAGGTTTGCCTACCATTCAGGTTGCTGCATTCTGGCTTTGGGGAGAAATGTCGTCAAGATTTTGTTTCAAAAGGCAATCATCTTTGAAATATCGGTCTTCCCCACTTATGCAACGATCCCTGAACTGCGGCTATACTGGTGGTCAGGAGGGAAAGGGTTGATGCAATTTTGTGATACAGGAAAAATTTGTGTTGATACATTTTTGTTAATGTTGTTGTTAATTACTGTAGCAGTCTTTTTTTTCTGCACACCAAAGAGCCCTAACCTTGAGGGAAAGGAATCCATCCGTCATACAGAAATTTGGGTTACCTCCCTTCAACTGTTCCTCCAACACATTTTGGCGACGTGAGAAATTATTATCTCCCTTCAACTGTTCCTCCAACACACTTTGGAGACATGATAAATTATTATCTCCCTTCAACTGTTTCTCCAACACACTTTGGACACATGATAAAAATAATTTTGTCACGCAAACATCTTTCCATCATGAATTAAAAAATGACCACCACCCATCAACTTAACTCTTGAAATCAAAATGGCAAGTTTCTTTTCTGGGGGGGGGGGGGGGGTAGAGAAAGCAAGGAGGGAAAAACATAATGGGGTCTTCTTCTTCCTCCTCTTCTTCTTCTTTACAATGCAGTAAATTTTCTAGTTTGACACATAAGCAGATAACTAAAAGATTAAAATAATAGAAAAAGATTCAAAATTATCTGTCTTTTTTTAATTAAAAATGGCAGAAACAGAAGTTTCAAAGTACATGGGTGTCATAGCCACTGCTGTAATTCATATGATCAAGTGGGGAAAGCTGAATACATTGTGTACAAAACTGAATCAAAACGGCTTTCCGTTATCCTCGATATAAAAGAATGAAATAAAATTTTAAAAACCACACACACCACCCACCACACAACACACCAACCCACACCACCCCATTCCACCAACCACACACACACCACACCACCCACCCCACCCCACCCCACTCCACACCACCCCACACCATACACACACCTGAAACGCGAGACAGCACCAAGTTGACTGTGCAGAAACAGTTGTATCAAGGTAGCCTGATCTTGCTATATGAATTCACTCCTTTCTACGTCAACATTTACATTAGGAATGTACAGTTCCTACCTCTTCATACGGCAGATTATTTTTATATATTTATTTATTCTTTTATATTGAGGATAATGGAATAAGCACTCATGTGCTTTTTTACATCCAGTCCCCGTGGGTATGCGGTTTTCTAAATTTTATCATCTGTTGCCACCGGCACACAATGGCCTGCTCTTTCGAAAAGCGGAACAGGATTTAACGTGTGCGCAAGATGTTCTGCATGCATTTGCACACGGGGCCTCGGTTTATAGTCTCATCCAAAAGACTTCGACATTCAGTTCAATTTTTTTGTCGAACTGGGAAGAAAGGGCGAGGCTGGGAATCGAACCCACAACCTCACGGTTTACTTATTGGCAGACGAACGCCTTAACCATCCTGCCACCTTCCTTCCTTCATTAGGAATGTACAGTTCCTACCTTTCCATACCGCAGATAACCTTTCATAACCACATCTCTCACATACGAATGCATAAGCAGGCACGTGTATTTCTGCCTCTCACTCTTTCCTTTACTTTGGCCTTCACCTTGATTTCTTTCTTTTTTGTTTTTTTAACTTCCTTTATATTCTAAGTTGGGGACAGGATAGCTCAGCGGTCAGAGCACTTGCTTTCCCCAAGCTAGGGTTTAAGCCGCATTGGGTGTGGTTACCAAGTGGATGGGGGACCATTTGCGCGCCTTGGCTTCAGTACAGTTCCCCCAGCTGTAAATGGGTACCTGCCCTCTTTAGGGTCAGGGAAGGTAAAGCAGCGAGGGAGAGGAGATGGGTGCTGCCCTCAATACACTGGCCCCTAGAGAAGCTGAGATCTCTGAGACCTCACTCCTCAACAACCACATAGTTTATGGGAACACCTTTACCTTATATATTCTAAGTTGTGGTGTAGGGTAGGGTAGGGTAAGACAGGCAGTGCAGCATAATGCAATGCAGTATAATTCAGTCTCTCTCTCTAAGACGAAACAATAAACAGAGGTCCACTATGGTAAGGTAGGGTAGGGTAGGGTAAGACAGGCAGTACAGCACAACGCAATCCAGTATAACTCAGTCTCTCTCTCTCTAAGAGGAAACAATAAACAGAGGTCCACTATGGTAAGGTAAGGTAGGGTAGGGTAGGGTAAGACAGGCAGTACAGCTCAATGCAATGCAGTATAACTCAGTCTCTCTCTCTAAGACGAAACAATAAACAGAGGTCCACTATGGTATGGTAGGGTAGGGTAGGGTAGGGTAAGACAGGCACAGCACAATGCAATGCAGTATAACTCAAGTCTCTCTAAAAGTAAACAATAAACAGAGGTCCACTATGGTAAGGTAGGGTAGGGTAGGGTAAAATATCAGTGCAGCACAACACAATGCAGTATAACTTGGTCTCTCTCTCTAAGAGGAAATAATAAACAGAGGTCCACTATGGTAAGGTAGGGTAGGGTAAGACAGGCAGTGCAGCATAATGCAATGCAGTATAACTCAGTCTCTCTCTCTCTAAGAGGAAACAATAAACAGAGGTCCACTATGGTAAGGTAGGGTAGGGTAAGGTAAGACAGGCAGTGCAGCTCAATGCAATGCAGTATAACTCAGTCTCTCTCTCTAAGAGGAAACAATAAACAGAGGTCCACTATGGTAAGGTAGGGTAGGGTAAGGTAGGGTAGGGTAGGGTAAGACAGGCAGTACAGCACAACGCAATACAGTATAACTCAGTCTCTCTCTAAAATGAAATAATAAACAGAGGTCCACTATGGTAAGGTAGGGTAGGGTAGGGTAAGACAGGCACAGCTCAATGCACTGCAGTATAACTCAGTCTCTCTCTCTCTAAGATGAAACAATAAAAGAAACATTCTATAGAGAGAGAAAAAATTGGACGCTGCATTTGTGGCAACAATTCCCCCAAAGGAAAGCCGTGTGAATTCCACACAAACATTTTGGGTAACCACCTGGGTGTTAAGCAGAGAAACATTGCAACAACAACAACAAACAATAATAATGTCCTTCGGATGAGACTACAAACCGAGGCCCCGTGTGCGAACGCATGCAGAACATCTTGCGCACACGTTAAATCCTGTTCCGCTTTTCGAAAGAGTAGGCCATTGTGAACCGGTGGGAACAGATGACAAAATTGACAAAACCGCATACACACAGGGACTGGATGTAAAAAAAACCCACACGAATGCTTATTCCAAAAAAACAAAAAACAAATGAGCGCTTTGATTTGTCGCTTTTACAAGATTCAGCGCTATATATATATAAATTCCATACATTATTATTCAACAACAACAACAACAAAAGTGGACAGTGTGTAAAGAGAAAAAAAAGAGGGTGGGTGAGAGGGGGGGGGGGGGGGGGGGAGGGGGTCTGACCGTGCAGGGTGAAGTCGTTGGCTTGTCCGCAGATCTCCCGGGCACCTCCGAAGTGTTTGCGAATCTCCCCCACCTCCTGCACCTCGCCGTCTCCTTCAAACAGCTGCACAGCACAACAACCACCATCATCATCTATCCATCCATCCATCATCATCAAGCGCTTTGATTTGTTGCTTTACAAGATTCAGCGCTATATAAATTCCATACATTATTATTATTATTATCATCTCTTAACCTGTAGTGTATTGCTTTTACATTGTGCTGTGTTGTCTCACCTGTCGGCATCACACCATCCATCACTGGAACAGTTGACAAAATTTTACGAAACTGCATACACGGTGGGACTGGATGTAAAAAAAGCGCATGAGTGCTTATTCCATGAGCCTCGAAATATAAAAAAAAAAAAACATTTCTTAGCCTGTGGTGTGGTGTGGTGTGGTGTGGTGTGGTGTGGGGTGGGGTGAGGTGTGGTGGGGTAGGGTAGGGTGGGGTGGGGTGGGGTGAGGTAGAGTGAGGTGAGGTGGGGCGAGTTGGGGAGGGGGTGAGGTGGAGTGGGTTGGGTGGGGTGAAGTGAGGTGAAATGAGGTGAGGTGAGGTGGGGTGGGTGTGATATGGTGGGGCTGGGGTGATGTGGGGTGCTGTTATATTGTCATGTCTTGTTTTGTATTTTTTATTTTAAAAAGTTAACTCATTCTTGTAACTGCTTTAAAGGAAGGTGCCAAATCTTGCAGACGTAACTCAATGAGGTGTGCTCACAGCTTTCTCTCCAGCATGTAACATCACCCAGTAACATGTGGGTAGTAGAGTGCTCATGTACACACACACACACACACACACACACGGGGGGATGTGACAGCCTAGTGGTCAGAACATTGCGCTCGCAATCTGAAGACCCAGGTTTGAATCCCATTCAAGGGGATATTTCCCCAGAGTTAACATCAGCACCAACTCCACTCCCCCCAGACAGTCCTTCGGAATAGACTATAAACTGAGGTCCTGAGTTCGAACACACAGAGAACATCTTGCGCACACGTTAAAACATGTTCCGCTTTTCAGAAAAGTAGGCCATTGCGTGCTGGTGGGAACAAATGACAAAATTTACAAAGCTGCATACACATAGGGACTGGATGCAAAAAAGCACATGAGTGCTTATTCCATTATCCTCGAAATAAAAGAATAAAATAAAAGAATAAAATGAAAAATAAATAAAACACACACACACATGCTAACACACACACAAACGCACACACACACACAAACGCACTCACGCATGCGCGCGCGCACACACACACACACACACACACTTCCTCTGAAGTTAACATCAGTGCCCATGCCACTCCACCCAAAACGCACATAGAACATCTTGGGCACACATTAAAAACAATTCCGCCGGTGGGAACAGATGACAAAATTTACAAAACTGCATACACATAGGGACTGGATGTTAAAAAAAAAAAAAAAAAAAGCACATGAGTGCTTATTCCATTATCCGCGAAAGAAAAGGATAAAATGTTTTACACACACACACACACACACTGACTGACGAACACAACTCGCCTTGAAGATGACATCAGAACACTTGCAGTAGCAGCAGTCCCCAATGATGGTGAACACACACTGCTGGTTGATGTCATACACTTTGTACTTGGGTTGGCAACAGGTCCAGCTGAGAACAAGATCACACACACATTAACAACCAATCATTATGGCTACAATATGTTCAAACTAAAAGCCTGAAACTGCGCCGACCATGTCAAGCTGTGCAAATTAAGCAAAGTGCAGGCCATTTCTGAATGGCACAAGTACATTTTTGTGTGGGGGGGAACAGGATAACTCAGTGGTCAAAACCTTCGCTTTCCCCAAGTTAAGGTTAAGCAGCATTGAGTGTGGTTACCAAGTGGATGGGTGACCATTTTCATGCCTTGGTTTCAGCACAGTCCCCCAGTTCACCCAGCTGTAAATGAGTACCTGCCCTCTTTAGGGTCAGGGAAGGTACAGAGAGAGCAGATGGGCACCACCCTCAATATCCTGGCCCCTACAGAATATGAGATCCCCGATGCCTCACTCCCCTACGATTACATAGGTTATGGGAACACCTTTACCTCTTACAGTTTTGTATGCAGTGTGAAGAAAATCTGTACCGTCATCTCCTTAAAGAACAAATTTGGCCACAGACCACATTTGCTTTCCAATTCTCAAGCACCTATGTTTCACCGACAGCCATTTTGTAAACAATGTGCAAAGATGCGCATACACTGGCCATTCACAGCTCAGCTGTGCCAAAATTTTAAAATTTTCTTTTACTAAGAATGATAGTAGTGAAGAAAATGGAAAATTCTTATTTTTCATCAGGCAAATATCACGGTCCAATATCACTAAATGTGAACAGACTTTAAACAAAAGTGGTTTTCAACTTTGGACCAGATTTCCACTTTCTGTAGAAACTATGAAAAATTCATAGAGGTAGGCAGCCCTGCAACGATGATGTCAAAGTCCTAATATAAATAACAAAAGGAAATCAAGAAATAATGTGTACTACATTAAGAATCACACATGCATATACACACACAAACCTGTATACAAATCTACACATGCACATACGCACACACACACACACACACACCACATACACACACACACATACACATGTCCCTCCAACACCCCTCCCCACACACACATACATGCATACAATCACTGCGCATGCAAACACACACACATCCACCCCCCTCCTCCCAAACCCCTAACCCTCCACCCACACCCTTCCCACACCCCCTCACCCCCCTCCCTCTCACACCCTCCCAACCCCACCTCCCCCCCCCACCACCCCCCTCCCCCCAACCCAACCCCCCCCCCCCCACACCTACCCCCCTCACCCCACCCCCAACCACCCTCCCCCCCCCACCCCCAACCCCTCCCCCCCCCTCTCACACCCTCCCAACCCCCCCCCCCACACCCTACCCCCCCTCCAACCCCCCCTCCCCCACCCCCCCAAACCCCCCCTCCAACCCACCCCCCCCACCACCCCCTCCCCCACCCAACCCCCCAACCCCCCCCCCACACCCTCCCCCCTCCCCACCACCCCTCCCCCACCCAACACCCTCCCCCACCCAACCTCCCCACACCCCCTCCACCACCCCCACCCAACCCCCCCCCAACCCCACCCCCCACCCAACACCCCTCCCCCCCCCCCCCCCCACCCACAACCCCCCCCCCCCCCACACCCACACCCTACTCACAACTGCTGCACGCGGCCCACGGGCACGCCTGCAGGGGAGTGCACCTCCATCTCCTGCAGGCAGCACCCCCACAGCCAGCAGGCGTGGCAGCGCAGCGGGCGGTGCAGCTGCACCAGCGACGCCCCTTGGTTGTCCGTCACCTCCATCGTGAAGGGCCGCGCCGGGCCGCAGCACTGCCGCGTCAGGCAGTCCGTTTCTGTGCCCCGAGGGGTTTGTTGACGCAATAGGGGGGTAGGGGGTGGGGGGGTGAGGTGTGGTGGGGGTGTGGGTTGGGGAGTGTGGTTGGGGGGGGTGGTGGTTGGGGGGGGGGGTGGTTGGTTGGGGGGGGGGGGGGGGGGGGGGTTGTGGTGGGGGGGGGGTTGGGGGGGGGTTGGAGGGGGGGTGGTGGTAGGGTGGGAGGGGGGTTTTGGGGGGGTTGGTGGTGGTGTGTGGGGGGGGGGGGGGGGAGGGGGGGGTGTGGGTGGGGGGGGTGGGGAGGGTTGGGTGGGGAGAGGGGGGGTGGTTGGGTGTAGGGGGTTGTTGGTGGGGGTGGTGGGGTGGGTGGGTGGGGGGGGGGGAGGGGGGTGGTGGTTTGGGGGTGGTTGGGGGTGGTTGGTGGGGTGGGTGGTGGTGGTAGGGGGGGGTGGGGGTGGTGGGTGGGGTTTGGTGGGGGGGGGGGGATGGGGGGGGGTCGGTGGTGGTGGTGGGTGGGGGGGGTGGGGTGGTGGTGGTGGGGGGGAGTGGATGTGGGGTGTGTGGTGTGTGGAAGGGGGGTGGGGGGGAGGTGTGGTGGGTGGTGGTGTGGTGGTGTGTGGAGAGGGGGTAGAATGTGGTGGTGGTGGTGGTGGTGATGGTGGGGGGTGGTGGGTGGGGTGGGTGGGGGTGGGGGTGGGGGGGGGGGGGGTGATGGGGTGGGGGGAGGTGTTCTTTTAGCTAAAATGACTGGTGCACACATAGCTGTCATTGTGTGCTGTCAGTGATTTTATTTTTAAAATTTCTTTTATTTCGAGAATAATCGATAAGCACTCTTGTGCTTTTCTTTTTTTTTACATCCAGTCCCTGTGTGTATGCAGTTTTGTAAATTTTGTCATCAGTTCCCACCGGCACACAATGGCCTACTCTTCCAAAAAGCGGGACCAGTATTAGCGTGTGCGCTAGATGTTTTGCGTGCGTTCGCACACGGGGCCTCGGTTTATAGTCTCATCTGAAGGACTTTTAGTGCGCGCATGGGCCAACTGTGCGCAAAGCCGGCACTACTCATTCAAGGCTCACGTTAAAGCCCTCGCATTCATGAATAAGAAAAAGGCAATCAAGAAATGAATGTGTACTATTATAAGAACACTCCCCCCCCACCCCCCCCACACACACACACAATGCACTCACACACACAAACACGCACACACACACACACACAAACACGCATGCACACACACGGGATAGTCTAGTGGTTGGAACATGGCGCTCTCAATCTGACGACCCGGGTTTGATTCCCGTTCAAGGGGGATATTTTCCCCTTGAGTTAACATCAGTGCAGACTCCACTCTCCCCAAAAGTCCTTCGGATGAGACTATAAACCGAGGTCCCGTGTGCAAGCGCACGCAGAACATCTTGCGCACATGTTAAATCCTGTTCCACTTTTTGTAAGAGTAGGCCATTGTGTGCCGTGGGAACAGATGACAAAATTTACAAAACCGCATACACACAGGGACTGGATGTAAAAAAGCACACAAGTGCTTATTCCATTATCCTCGATATAAAATAAAATAAAATAAAAATAAAATGTTTTAAAATAACAATGCTTCTACATAGTCAAAAGTATTGATACAAGATTGAAGATAACAACAGACAGACAGATAACTTAAGAATTTATTTCTACACAGTCTAAGTCTAACTCTAAAGTACTGATACCAAAAAGAAACCTGACAGATAACTTAACAATGCCTCTACACAGACTGATAGATAACTTAAAGAATATAGTATCTGCACAACCAGGAAGTACTTATACAGGATAACAACTGATAGATAACTTAAGAATATACTTCTACAAAGTCAAAAGTATTGATACAAGATAACAACTGATAGATAACTTAAGAATATACTTCTACACAGTCAAAAGTATTGATACAAGATAACAACTGATAAACAACTTAAGAATATATTTCAACACAAATCAACAGTACTGATCTAGATTAGTAGATAACACACTGTGATAAAAAGGAAAGAAACTAGTATTACAATTCACACATTCACGTTTGACGTGAATCCCATGGACCCGATGAAGTCATGGGTTCGAACCTCGGCATCGTCTGGTGAATTAAGGGTGGGGATTTTTACAATCTCTGAAGTCAGGTCCAAGTGCAGACCTGCCAGTGCCTTAATTCCCTTCATTAGTTCATATATATATACTGTATATATGTATGTTTGTCCATCGTGTTCGATGATAACCTCCAAAACAGCAGAGGAGGCAGCTGCTGTTTCCGAAATTGGGCAGAAATGTGATTATAGTGGAGATGCCTTGCCCACAGTACACCCTCACTATCTCGGCCAAGTGGGCATAAGGACAGTCAGCGTTGGAGATGTTCTCCAAAGGCCAACTAGCCCCCAGGGCTGCAGCACATAAGGACTGTGCAAGTAAGGCCTCCTAGTCAGAGAGTCATAGTCGATCACTAAAGACTAAGCTGTAAAGTGAAATTCCATGAGTGGGAAAGCCACTAGTCATACAGCCTCTCACTTTGCTGTTGCCCCCAGCATCAATGGTTTAATCAAGAACTGTGATAAACCCCAGGCGCTGACGGCATAGTATATATATATATATATATATATATATATATATATATATATATATATATATATATATATATGCAGAAGATTAAATATTCACATTAAATATCCCCTAATTCATGTCAGTGTTCAGCACGATACACAAACATGAAAATACTCAGCACACATCCCTGAAAGTCAGACTGCGGGTACCTTCAAGGTGGACAATAGCGGCCCCACGCATACGCACAATTTCACCATTGGTGAACCTTGGAGCTCTAGCAAAAAAACGGGGGAAAAAGATGAAAAGGAAAGGAAAGGTACTCACTTTCCTTGGCATACATGAACTGCTGTTCCTGGTTGTTGTTAAGTGTGTAGCGATTGTTCCGTTCCCAGCCAGCGAACACTGCACACACACACACACACACACATGCACGCACGCTCACACACACACAGTGACACACACACACACACGCTCACACACACACACACGTGCGCACACACACAAACACACGCACACACACGCACACACACACATACATACACGCTCACACACACAGCACCAATATAAAATGAACGAATGAAGTGAAGTCCCAAAAGTTGGAATTTGGCTACCTTCATGGTGGAAAATATGGTTG
The DNA here is from genome assembly GCA_028751875.1 of Rapana venosa. Taxonomy (NCBI): domain Eukaryota; kingdom Metazoa; phylum Mollusca; class Gastropoda; order Neogastropoda; family Muricidae; genus Rapana; species Rapana venosa. The sequence continues at coordinate 37,021,556 of CM054160.1, read as the reverse complement.
CATACAATAATAGTTTGTTTGGTGGGTTGTTTTTTTAATACACAAAATCTCACCATCGGTGAACCTCACAGTTCTAGCTGAGAAAAAAAAATTAAGGAAAACAGGAAGGAAGGAAGGAAGGAACAAAATGAATGAATGAATGAATGAATGAAGGAAGGAAGGAAGAAAGGAAGGAAGGAAGGAAGGAAGGAAGGAAAGAAGGAAGGAAGGAAGTAAGGATGGACGTAAAAATGAAACTTGAAAGTAAAAATGCCAGGAAGGAAGGAAGAATGGATGGATTAAGGACGGAAGGACGGAAAGACGAATGGATTTAAGAAGAAAGGAAGGGAAAGACATGACACACTGATAACTAAGGTAGCACTGGTTCAGAAAGTACTATGTCAATGTCATATAATTAAGTTTAACAATGATTCCTTTTCTTGTTTATTCACTGAAACTATTAAAGAGAACAGAAAAATGAATAATAATTGAACAGGATAATGAGGATATGCTGAAAAGTTTTAAAAGCAAAGAGACAGCCACTCGCTGAGCCATACTGTAGTCTAAAGACATAGTCACACACACACAGACAAAAAAAGGAACACACACACAGACAAAAAAAGGAACAAAGTAATGGGTGGCACTGTACTTGTACTCAACGTGCTCTACTGGCTGAGGGCAGCCGTGACTTAGGTTATGCAATACAAGACATTACAATACATTACGTTACAAATACAATCCAATACAAACACTTGTAACATACACTATAATGCAATTTCTATCACTATTGGTGTCAATAAGACTTAGAAGTTAACTTGAGCAAAGCCAGTAAATGACTTAGAATCTTTGCAAGGTCTCCAGCCACTCTGAGTCATAACGACATGAGAAACCAAATAATGCAGACAAGAAAAAAAAAGGTAATGGGCGGTGCTGCTCTTGTGACATGCTCTACCGGGAGAGAGCTTCTCAAATTTCATGCTGAGAAATCTGCTGAGACTCAAAGTGGCATGTAAGGCATGACAACAACAACACAACAACAACAATAATAATAATAATAACAAGAAGAAGAAGAAGAAGAAGAAGAAGAAGAAGAAAAATAATATGGAATTTATATAGCACTGAATCTTGTAAAACAAACAAATCGAAGCGGTTACAATACAAATTACAATACAATACAAATACAATCCAAAAGAAACACTTACAACATATGTCAGATATATACTGCACAACACACACACACCACACACAGTGACACACACACACACACATATATATATATAATATATATATATATATAGAGAGAGAGAGAGAGAGAGAGAGAGAGAGAGAGAGGAGAGAGAGAGAGAGAGAGAGGCTAGAGACCTTGCAAAGATTAGTCATTTACTGGCTTTGCTCAAGTTAATATATATATATGAACAACACCTCACTACAACAAACACACTGTTCCGGCAGGCCGACAAATTCAAGGCAACATGGATGCACCCAAGATCCAAGCAGTGGCACCTGATCGACTTTGCCATCTGCCGCCAAAGAGACATCCGTGACATCAGGATCACCAGGGCCATGCGAGGAGCCGAGTGTTGGACAGACCATCGTCTAGTCAGGGCCATCCTATCCCTGCATATCGCTCCAACTCTGCGCAAGACGCCGAAAGTCCTCAGACCAGCGTTCGACGTTGCCAAACTCGAACAACATCAGCAACGCAGTGAATTTGCAGAAGACCTCGATGGCCGACTGACTGCCCATGGTCCCCTGACTGGCTGCCTGACTCAAAGGTGGGAGCAATTCAGAACACTGGTGATGGAGTCAGCAAAAACCACTATCGGCCCCAGAAAACGAATTCATCAGGACTGGTTCGACGAGAACGACGAGCACATCAGAAAACTCCTGGATGACAAGCAAAAAGCATTTGTAGAGTGGCAAAACGACTCCTCCTCGGCCTCCAAGCATGATCGCTTCAAGCATCTCCAGAAACGGGCCCAAGTTGCGCTGCGCAAGATGCAGGATGTATGGTGGGAGAGGAAGGCAGACAAGGTCCAGAGATACGCTGACACGCAGAACTCCAAAATGTTTTTCAGTGCCATCAAAGAAGTCTATGGACCTTCCAAGCCATGTACTACCCCACTCCTGTCAGCAGACGGTTCAACCCTGCTGAAGGAGAAGAGCAGCATCAATGAACGATGGAGAGAGCACTTCAGCAACCTGCTCAACAGGCCCTCCAGTGTAGACCCCCCGCCCTTGACCTGATCCCACAAAAGCCATTGTACACTGCCTCGACCTCCCCCCCACTATGGATGAAGTCTTGGGGGCAATAAGACAGACCAGCTCAGGCAAAGCACCCGGAATGGACGGAATCCCAGCAGAGATGTTCAAATCTGCCGGACCTGTGGCCCTCGCAGCTTTCCACTCCCTCCTCACCAGCATTTGGGAAGAAGAACTGCCCAAAGATTTCAGGGATGCCACTGTCATCTCCCTATTTAAGAACAAGGGTAGTAAGGCTGACTGCGGCAATTACCGGGGCATCTCCCTCCTTTCTATTGCTGGGAAAATATTGGCTCGGATCCTCCTCAACCGCTTAACGGAGAACATTTCCGAAGGAAACCTGCCGGAAACACAGTGTGGATTTCGCCCAAACCGCAGCACTGTGGACATGATTTCTCCGTCCGACAAGTGCAGGAGAAATGCCTAGAGCAAACATGGACTTGTATGTGGTCTTCGTTGACCTCACCAAGGCCTTCGACACAGTGAACAGGAAGGCCCTCTGGATCATCCTATCCAAACTCGGATGCCCAGACAAGTTCATCAACCTCATACGCCAGTTTCATCACAACATGACCGGGCAGGTTCTCTCGGGTGGAGAAGTATCAGAGCCATTCAACATCAGTAACGGTGTCAAACAGGGATGCGTGCTGGCCCCAGTCCTTTTCAACTTCTTTTTCACCTGCGTCCTCAACCACGCTATCAAGGACCTAGACCTTGGGGTATACCTGCGATACAGACTTGATGGCTCACTGTTTGACCTCTGCCGACTGAACGCCAGGACCAAGGTTGTGGAGAAGATCATCCTGGAAGCACTTTTTGCTGATGACTGTGCTCTCATGGCACACAAAGAGTCTGACCTACAGCTTATCACAGATAAGTTCGCAGAAGCCTCTCGCCTTTTTAGTTTTTGGGCTCACTATCAGCCTCGGCAAGACAGAGGTACTATCTCAGCCAGCGCCTGCTTCAGCCGCCCCTCCCCCCTCTATCTCCATTGAGGGCACCCAGCTAAAGATAGTGGATGATTTCAGATACCTCGGCAGTACCATCAGCAATGATAACACCCTGGATAAAGAGATCAACGCTAGGATCTGCAAGGCCAGTCAAGCTCTTGGTTGCCTCCGAGCTCGTGTCTTAAACCAGCACAACATCCAGCTTTCCACAAAGCTCAAGGTGTACAGAGCCGTCGTCCTCACCAGCCTACTCTATGGATGCGAGACATGGACGGTGTACAAAAGACACTGGAAGCAGCTGGAGAAGTTCCACATGAGAAGCCTTCAGTCAATCATGAACAT
>CM054160.1:36993023-37013023 GCA_028751875.1 Rapana venosa | reverse complement strand
GTTTCAACGTGTGCTCGAGATGTGATATGCTGCATGCGTTTGCACATGGGACCTCAGTTGCTGTTGTTGTTGCTGTTGTTGTTGTTGTTGTTGAGTGTTTCCCAGCTTAACAGCTCACACCAGGGAATCACTGTGGGACTTGAGTACTCAGTGGATGAAGAGTATGCCTGTCCTTTTCACGTTGGGTTTTGTTTTAATAGGTTTGGGAAATTGGGTGGGTTTGGTTGTTGTTATTTTGTTAGTTTTGTTGTTGTTGTTTTCTTTTCTTTTTTTTGGAGGGGGAGGAGGGGTGTCGTTTATTGATGTTCCTCTTGTCATAGGATTTTGTTGTTAAAGGAAAAAAGGTAAAGGAGTACCATAACCTATAAGGTCGTAGGGGAGCGAGGCGTCAGAGACCTCACTTCTTGGGCCAGCTTTTGAGGGGGGGCCCCCCATCCTCCCCCTCGGCTTTCCTTCCTGCCCTAAAGGGGCAGGTACCCATTTACAGGGGGTTTTTAACGGGGGGAAATGGTATGAAGCCAAGGCGCGCAAAGGGGTCACCCATCCAGGGTAACCCATCCTCGACGCTGCTTAAGTTGTGGGGGAAAGCGGTGGCTCCGACCATTTGAGCTATCCCGTCCCCGATTTTTTTGTTTTTGTTTAAATTTGTTGTATTGGGGGGGATGTCATTTTTTTTTTATGGGGGGTTTTTTTTGGTTTTTTTGTTGTGTTGTTTGGGGTTTGTTTGGAGATTTTTTTGGGGGGGGGGTTGTGGGGGCATTGTTGTTGCTGTTGTAGGGGGGGGGGGGGGGGGGGGGGCGGGGGTTTTTTGCCTTTTTCTTTTGTTCTTTTTTTTTTAAGAAGGGGTGTTGTTATGCGATTGGGGGTTTGGATAAATTTATTTTGGTTTGGTTTGGGGTTTTAGCGTTTTGTTGTTTGGTTTCTGTCTGTTTGTCTGTTTAAAGTTGACATTCTGATTGGAAAATCTTTTTTCAAATGTTTTCAGGTTTTTAAAGAGCTGAGGTAGTTTTGAAAAAGTACCGGATTCATCATTTTGAAAACATTCAAGGAGGCAAAATAAAAGTAGTTTTTTTTTAAAAGATTTTTTATTCAGAAAACATGAATATTATAATAAAAAAATTGGAGAAAAAACAAATAGCTTATGGAATTTCAAAACTTATTTTTACTCATTAATTTTTAAGTCGGCGCTAATACTTATTTTAAAATCAACTAGATGAAGGTAGTGTTTTCCCAAAACATCTTTTTTGATTAGGCTTTGAGACCAAGTTTCCCCCCAAGCTGCAACCATCCCATACAAAAAAGGCAAAGAAAAGGGGAAAAAAATACAAAATCCCCTACAAAAAACAAAAACCACTAACAAAAAAATCAGAACCCCCCCCCCCCCCCCCCCCCCCCCCAAAAAAAAAAAAAATTTGTGAGGGGGGAGAAACAAAGACATTTGGGGAAGAATCGATTTTTCCATAAAATTCTGTTGCTCTTTCATACTATTTGGGAAAATTGCACATCTAACGTAAGTATAATATCACCGTTTAGCGCCGGGGCTTTATCCAGTTTTTGATTAAACCATTGACGCTGGGGGAAAACAGCAAAGTGAGAGGGGGAACAGTGCTTTCCCCCATGGAATTCCACCATTACAGCTTAGTCTTTAGTGATCGACTATGACTCCTGACTAGGAGGCATACTCGCACGCCCCTTTGTGCGTAGCCCTGGGGGCTGGTTGGGGCCTTTTGGGAACTTTCCCCCAACGCAACTGTCCTTAGCCCACTTGGCCCCGAAAAGTGGGGATTTCCGTGGGCAAAGGCACTCATATAATAAAATTTTTCTGCCCAGTTTCCAAAAAAGCAGAGGGGGTATCGTAAACACGACAAAACCCATACAACAAAATTTTAACATCTTCATCTTCTGTCGATTGGATCGATGTCAGTTTAGTCGGGTAGTAATCGTAAAAACATTTTGCGAGACGGGAAAATATTCACAGCCATCAGACATCAGAGTTATAAACAAAAGCAAAGTGAATACATGATGCAATTGACAGTAAATGTTGCAGGTGATTAACTAAACGTCCTCGTTTACCCCCCAAAAATTTTAAAAAATTTTAATTTTTTTCCCTCTCACATTTTCTTTCCTTTTTAGAGTTTTTTATTCCCAAAATAAACAGTCTAGTGCAGGGCCACCTGTCCCCTTTGCAACCACACAATACTTCCCCCCAATAACCCCCTCACTACCTCATAGTCTCTCCTATTTTCCCCCATATTCCCCTCTACTTATAGTCCCCCTTACGGAGAGAGAAGAGAGGAGAGGGGAAAGAGAAGAGAAGAAAGGAGAGAGAGAAAAAGAGAGAGAGAGAGAAGAGAGAGAGGAGGGCATTAATTTGGACTTTTTTAGAGTATTACTTGTTTTGTTTGATAAATGGGAAAAATGAGTTTGGAAAAATGATTTTGATGCAAGCGCTTTGATTTGTCTGTGCAAATACAGCACTATATTTTCCTTTTTTTATTTCATATTCCACCTTCCCCTTTTTTCCTTATCAACTTCTCCTATAATTCCCTTTTTTAGTCCCCCCATGTCTCCCCCCTTCTTAACTTCCTCTATTTACTCACCCCAAAATCACACTTATTAAGTTTTACGTTTATTCTATAGGCTTGTCTAACAAACCAATTTTTCCCCCTTATCTATTCACCCCATAGTCCCTCAAATCTACTCTCCCCTATTCCTTTTATTTCCCTTTACTCTCCCCCCAAACCCCCAGCCCCCTTCCTACTAAACCCCATTTTCGCCTACCCAAAAAAATCCCTTCCCACCCGAATTGTTACCCCCAAAACATTGTCCCCGTCTACTCTACTCCCCCCACAGTCTCCAACTCTATAGTCTCTCTCTACTCTACTCCCCCATGTCTCCCTCTATCACCCCCTATTCTCTCTCTCTCTACTCCCCCCATTTCTCTACTAATCTCCCCCCCATCTCCCTTTTATTTCTCCCCCATAGTCTATCTCTTTATCCCCCCATGTTCTCTCTGCCTATTTCACCCTATTTCCCCCCTCTCTCTACTCCCCCCATGCTCCCTTTCCCCAATCACCCCATGGTCTCCCCTCTTCCCCACTCACCCATGGCCCTTTTTCCCCCACTCACCCCATTTCCCCTCTCTCTCTCTACTCCATCCCCCATAGTCTCCCTTATCTCTACCCAATCCCCCCATGTCCCCCTTTTACTCTCTCTACTCCATCACCCCTAGTCTCCCTCATCACTCACCCCATGTCCCCCCTCACTCTACCACCCATAGTCTCCTCTCTGCTCTACCCCCCCATAGTCTCTTGTACTCCACTCCCCCTATTTTCCCTTCTCCATCCCCATAGCTCTCCTCTCCGACTCACCCCCCCATGGGTTCCCCCTCTATCCCTCACCCCATAGTTCTCCTTCTCTCTCTCTCTCTCTCTCTCTCTCTAGTCCATCACCCTATCTCTCTCTCTTTTCCTCCTCTCTCTCTGGGCCACTCCCCCCAATCTCTTCTCTCTCTCTCTCTCTCCTCTCTTCCTCTCCCTCTCCTCCCTCACCCCATAGTCCTCTCCTTTTCCCCTTCCTCCTCTCTCTTTTTCTACCCCCACTCACCCTTTGTCTCTCCTTCTCTCTCTCCTCTCTTCTCTCTCTCTCTCTCCTCTACTCCACCCCCCCATAGTCACCTTCCCTCCCCCCCCCAAAGTCTCCTCTCCCCTCTCTCTTTCTCTCTCCTCCTCCATCACCCCATAGTCCCCTCCCCTCCACTCACCCCATAGTCTCTCTCTCTCTATCCCTCCCCCCCCATAGTCTCCCAAAACTCTACTCCATAATCCCCCAAAATTTTAAGCGCTTCGTTTTGTGGTTGTGTTTTTTAAAAGATTCACGCTATAAAAATTTCCCATATATTTTATTTTTTAATAGTCCCCTCAACCCCCCTATGTCATCTCTATAGTATCTCCCATAGTATCTCCCAAGTTTTCCCTCTCCCCAGGTTCCCTCACTCCATTCTCCCCCTACTCCTCCGCATGCCCCCATAACCCCCCTCCATTTCCCCCCTACCCCCTTACCTCCTCTCTACCTTAATGCCCCTCTCCCTTCTCTCTCTCTCCTGCTTATTTTTTTTCATTTTTTAATTATTTTTTTGTTGTTAGAAAGTGCTGATTTTTTTTTTTTTTTTTGGTATTTGGGAAAGATGCATAAATAACGTCTACACCACCACACACACACCACACCACACGGGCCGGGTCGATCGTAAACTTCAAAAAGGGGCCTTTGCATCGTGGGGGCGCATTCAGTTTCGAACCCGGGTCTTCAGACTGAAAGGATCGAAGACATCCCTTATCCTTGGGCTATGCCCCGCTAACCTTTCCCCAAATGAAAAAAATATCTTTACTTTTGCGGGGCCCAAAAAGGAAAAAAAGAAACAAAAAATCAGAAAATGAGTACACTTACTTGGGGCGGTGTGTGGTGTGCGCGCGCACGCGCCGCCCGCGCAAGTACGTGCGTTGATACTAGGCGCCCAAAAATTTAATGTGCTAATCATAAGCATAATGGGGGCGCTGCTCTTGTGGCGAGGGGTCCCCCCCGGGAAGAGACCCCAAAAATGTCCACAGGAAATCTCCGGACTTAAATGGTAAACAAAAAAAGGGACAAAAAAAAGCAATGCAATGCAATAAATGCAATCCAATAAAATAAACACACAATTCGGAGATCGGCGTTTTCCTCTCTTTGTTGTGTTGGTGTTAGAAGACTTCTAAATCTGTGATAGAGGGTTTACTGATTGTTGTTGATTTTTTGCTTTTTTTTTTTCACCCTTTCCTAGGTAGCCGCTTTCCAATTTCGGGTTGAGCTGGGTGTCGTTTTTGCGTAACCCCCAAAGCGCGCATAAATGATGATATCTTTAAACGTGTATTACTTTTTTTAACATCGGTGGAAAAATTACGACCAAGGGATGGATCGGTGGCTAGAGGAACCCCCTGTCTTAGAAACCCAAAAATGCGGGTCGGAAGTGTGGGGGTTCGTTTCCGTTTGGACCCGAAACTTTTTCCCCCCATCCTTAACCTTGATGGTGGTCGGGGGCTAGTCTTGGAGAACGATAAACCGAGGCCCCGTGTGTTACACAATTATTCAGCGCACGTAAAAGAACCCCACGGCAACAAGAGAGTCGCCCTGGCAAAAATTCTGTAGAAAAAAAGTACTTTATGGGGAAAAACAAATACGTTGCAGACAAAAAAAAAAAAAAAAAAGGGGGCGCTGCTCTTTTTGGCGAGCACTCTCCCCGGGGGGAGCCCCGATTTACGCAGAAAAACTCCCGTTTTTTAAAGTGGTATAAATAAATGAAAAAACTAAAAGGAAATTTAAGGCACTGGCGGTCTGCATTTTAAGTTGCCCCGGGAATCGCAAAAATAAAAAAAAAAAAATCCCCCCGGGCCCCTTGTTTTCCCCGACCCCCAAAATAAAAGGCCCCAAGGGCCCTTCCCCACTACAGGCCGGGGTTTAAATTTTCGATTAAGTTTTTTCCCAAAATGCGTTACCAAAAAAAAGGTTGTATGTAAATTTTTTTTATAGTCTTTGTAGGTCCCGCGATGAGCTAATAACCGGCCATTTAGAACGTAGCTGTTTTGATTTAATGTAGTCATCTTAACTTACTCTTATTTTTTGCTGTGCATGGGATGGGGAATGATGGCACATTGCCATGGGAAAAGGGCACTATACCCACTACTCTTTTGGGAAAGTTACAGATGTTAATTTAAATTTGGGGGGACAGTTTTTCTCCAGACTGCTCGTTTTCAGCCTTTTGCGCAGCACAAACGTTCCAAAGCGGATTCATAAAAGGGTAGATACCAGTTTGACACGTCAGCGCAGTACGATTTTAAAAAAAAACACACCACCCAAACCACGTGCAGTGCGCGCAGCGCGGGGGCCGTACAAAAATTTTACGCACAGAAAAGAAAAAAAAAAAAATTTACTTAAACCACAGTGCGCAAGTGCAATAGATTTCAGTAGCACACACAGTACAGTACAGACAACGCACATAACAACAGTTAAGCCGACAGTACAGCACGCACGAAAAGCACAACGACAACAGTTAAGCACGACGACAGCACAGCACGCCATCGACAACATTTAAAAAGCCAGCAAGTAACAAGCACACCCAAAATCAACCAGTAAAGTACGCCAGTAAGCCAGCCAACGAAACAGTATAATACAGCACAGTACAACCCGCACAATGACAACATATAACACGAAAGTAACCCAGTACAGCCCAGCACAACGAAACATATAACCAGAAAGTACGCCGCACAATCGAAAACATAAAGTAAGCACGCAAAATGGGACAACTATAAGCACGCACAATCGACAACAGAAAGCCGCAAAATGGACAACGTAAAGTACGCACAGACAGCCGCACAGACGCCAATTGAAACAGCTAAGCACAGCACGTACAGCACGGGACAGCACAGCAGCACAATCGACAAATATACCCGCCAATCGACAACAGTTTAATCACGCACTCGCAACATATAGCACACACGCCCAAAAACGTTAACCCGACAATCGACAACTTTAAGCCGCAAAGTACGCACATTTACAGATGCACAGCACAATCGAAAAACAGTAAGTACGCACAGTACACCCCAGCAAATCGAAAACTATCAGTACAGCCAATCGAAAAACAGCATAAGTACAGCAAAATCGACAACGAGTAAGTAGAAGTACGCACAGACAATCACAACGCATAAGCCACACAGCAGATACAGCACCACAGCGCAGAGGACAAAAGATTCAAGTACATTCGTGCATTCGTTCGTGCGTGCAGTGCAGAGACTCAGGTGAGGGCCCTACAAACTAAGCTTTTTCTCAAGTAGTTGAGTCGATCGGGAAGTGCCCCGAACAGCAGTGCTGTTTCGATGCCCCGGTCCCGGTACTTTTTAAGGGAAAAGGAACGTTATTATTATTTTTATTAGTTCAGGTGTGTTGTTGTTTTTGGGTTGTGTTTGAGTGTTTCTCGTTAAAGCTCAGATTCCCAGAAATGCTTCGGACTCACTCTCCCCCCGGGAAAACCTGGGGGATGTTGCCTAGTACTCGTGGATGAAGGTATGCTGCCCTTTTTTCTGTGGGTTTAATAGTTTTGGATGTTTGGAATTGGGTGGGTTTTGGCTGTTGTTATTTGGAGTTTTCGTTGTTGTTGTTTTTTTTTTTTTTTTTATTTTTTTTTTTGGGGGGGTTTTTTATTGATGTTCCTTTTTGCACGGGGTTTTTGTTGGTTTTTGGGTTGTTTGTTGTTTTTGAGGGGGGTGTCATTTTTTTTTTTGGGGTTTTTTTGTTGTTTTGGTTTGTTTTGTTGTGTTGGGGTTGTTTTTTTTTTTTGTTGATTTTTTTTGGGGGGGGAGGTTGTGGGGGCTTTGGGTTTTTGGTTGTAGGGCGGGGGTTGTTGCCTTTTTCTTTAGTTTTTTTTTTTTAAAAGAGGTTGTTAATGTGTTTTGGGTTTGGATAAATTTTTTTTTGTTTGGTTGGTGTTAGGTGTTTGCTTGTTTGGTTTTTGTCTTTTGTCTGTTTGTTTGTTGTGAAAAGTTGACATTCTGTTGGGAAAATCGTGTCAAATGTTTTACAATTTTTAAAAAGAGCATGTTTGGAGTTTTGCAAAAAGTCTCCATGGATTCCCCCACTTGAAAAACATTCAAGGAGGCTAAGACAAAGTAGTTTGTTTAAAGATTTTTATTCAAAAACATAAATTTTATCATACATAAAATGAGAGCAAAAAAAGCAAATGCTTTGGCATGCTAAAATTCTTTTTACCTTTTAAATTTGGGCAGCTAATGAGCTTTTGTTAAAAATCAAGTAGCATGAGGTAGTTTTTTCCCAAACCCCATTTTAGATCAGACTTTTTAGAACAAATCTCCCCAAGCTCAACCGCTCTTACAGAAAAAAGGCAAAAAAAAGGGGGGGGAAAAAATAAAAAATCCACCTCACAACAACACCCCTACAAAAAAAAAAAAAAAAAACCCCAAAAAATTAAAAACATTTGTGGGGGGAGAAAAAAAAAAGCACTTGGGAAAAATGTTTGTTCCATAAAGATCTTTGCTTTTCAAAATATTTGGGAAATTGACAACTAACGAAAATTTGTATAAATACACCGTTTCAGCGCCTGGGCTTTATCACAGTTCTTGATTAAACACGACGTGGGGGCAACGCAAAGTGAGAGGCTTTATGCCAGTGCTTTCCCACTCATGGAATTCCCCATTACACTTAGCTCAGGATCGACTGGGACTCCTGACAGGGGGTTGACTCGCAAAAGCCCTTTAGGGCTGTAGCCCTGGGGGCTGGTTGGCCCTTTTTGGGAACATCTCCAACGGACGTCCTTATCCCATTTGGCCGAGAGAGGGGGGTGTACTGGGGAAAGGAATCCATATAACAAATTTCTCCCCGTTCCAAAACAGCAGCGCCCCCTCTGCTGTTTTGGAGGTATCGTCGGCAACGAAAATACATACATAATATCAACTCATTACTCTGTCTCGGATCGTGTCATGTTTTTTTGTCAGTAAATCGTAGAGAAATCGAGAAACAGTTTGAGACAGGGAGAACTTTCACAAACATTTCAGATTTAAAAAACAAAAGCAAATGCAAATGGCTGATGCAATCTGACAGTTGTTGCCAGAGTTGATTAACTAAGACAGTCGTTTTATGCCCAAAAAAATTTTAAGTGTTTTTTCCACACTTCATCCCTTCATTCCAAAATGTTTATTTATTCTAAATTAAACGTCTGTGCATGGCCACCGGGGCCTTTGCAACCCATAAAATTTTTTCCCCCAAAAATTTCCCCCTACTCCCTCAAGTCCTCTCACTCTAGTCCCCTCTACTGTTGGAGAGAGAGAGGTTGTGGTTTTAAATTTGGATTGTTAAGTTATTATTATTTTGTTTGCATCAAGGGGAAAGATGAGTCCCCCCAAACTCTACCTCTCTAAAATCCCCCTCTATTTATCCCCCATGTCTCCCTCTACTCTACTTTTCCCTCTACTTACTCCCCCCCATAATCCCCTCTACCTATGCCCATTGCATTCAAAGGTTGTTACACAACCAAAATCTCCCTCAAATCTCTCTCCCATCTTGTCTCCTTACTTCCTCCCCCCATAGCCCCATCTACTCACTCACCCCATAGTCTCGATCTACCCAAAATCCCTTACCACCCTGTATCTCCCTCTGCCTATTCAAGGGGTTTTGCTACCCCCCCATATTTCCCCCCCATACTAATTCACCCCTACTTCCCAACTTATAGTTTCTCTCTACCTCCCCCTTCCCCCTCTCCCCCACCCACCCCCCCATAGTCCTCTCTCTACTCCTCCCCCTTTGTCTCCCCTCACTCCCCCCCCCCATACTCTCTACTCACTCACCCCTTTGCTCTCCTCCCACCCCCCATAGCCACTCTCTATCTACTGCCCCATAGTCTCCCCCACTCCCCCCTTTTACCTCCCCTATCCCCTCTACCCCACCCCCCAGTCTCTCTCCTACCCCACCCCCCCCCATTCCATCTTTTCTCTACTCACCCATGCTCCCCTCTATCCACTATATCTACTCCCCCAATTTCCACCTCTACCCCTCCCCCCTAGTCTCTCCTTACCCCCCCATATCCCTCTCTATTACTCACCCTATCTCCCTTTATCCACTCAATCTATCACCCCATAGTCCCCCCTTACCCACCCCCCCTATCTCTCTACTCCTCCCCCATAGCTCCCAAATTTTACCCCATAATCTCCCAACCTATAGTCTCCCTTACTCCCCCAAAGTGTCCCCCCTATCTCTCCTCGCTTTTTTTCTCCACAAAATATCCCCTTCTACTCTACTCCCCCCCTTTTCTCTATTCCCTAGTTCTCCCATATCCCCTCATTCACTCCCAGAGTTCCCTCTCCCCATTTCCCCCCCCCTACACACCTTCTCCCCCTACTCCCCCTTAGTCTCTCCATAATCCCCTCCACTCCCCCCGGGTTTTTCCCCCCCATTACTCTCCTCTCTATTTTTACTCTCTCTCTCTCTTTTTCCTCTCTCCTCCTCCCTCTCTCTCCCCCGGGCTAAGTCTCCTGCTCTCTTTTTTTTTTTAATTTATTATTTTTTTTGTTGTTAGAAAGTGCTGTTTTTTTTTATTTTTGGGGAAAATAGCCAAATAATTCTAACAACACCCCAAAACCCCAAAATGGCCGGCCAGACGAAAAATTTCACAAAAAACCTTTTGCAACGGCGGGGCTTTCCCAGTTAAACCCGGGTTTCGGGGACGTAAGGATCAAGACATGCCTTATCCATTGGCTATTGCCCTGTCTATATCAAACCCCCAAATGAAAAATATTACCTCTTTGGGGGCCTAAAAAAGCGAAAAGTAAAAAAAAGTTCAAATATAGCACTACTTGGGGGTGTTGGTGTGGTTGTAGTGTGTGTGTGTGTGTATGCGCGCGCGCCGCGCGCCCCGAAAGTACGTGCGTTTTAAAAATAGTGATGACGCAATTTTAATGTGCGTGAATGCATAAGCATAAGGGTTGGCGCTGCTTTGTGGCGCGCGGTTCCCGGGAAACACCCAAAAATTAAGTCAACAGAGAAATTTGCCTTGACTTAAGTGGAAACAAAAGACAAGACAAGACAAAAAGCAAAAAAACCCAAGACAATGAAAGCAATGCAATCCAACCAATACGATTCATCCAACCCCAACCAACCAAATACAACCCACAATTGGGGATTGGCGTTTAAGCCTTTTGATTGTGTTTGGGATTAGAAAGAGCTTCTGACCGGTAGAGGATTTTGATTGATTTTTTTGTTTTTTTTGCTGGGTTCTTTCCACCTGTTCCTCATAGCGGCTTTCCCAAAAATTGGGAATGGTATTGGGGTTTTTCGGGTTTGCTAAACCCCGGGTGCGCGACTGAATGATGAAATCTGAACGTGGTATTAAATTTTTAACATCGGGGGATTGGGGTCAGAGGTAACGCCCGTCTTAAAAGCCAAAAATGCGGGTCGGGGAAATGGCGGGGTTCGTTATCCCCTTTGGACCCGAAAACGTTTCCCCCCCTCCCTTAGCCCTTTTGGGGGGTTGGGCGCTATCTTTTGGAGAGCGATAAAAAGAGGGCCCCTGTTTACACTAATTATTCAGCGCACGTTAAAAAACCCACGGGAACAAAAGAGTCGTCCCTGGGAAAAAATTTCTGTGAAAAAAATCTCTGTGGGAAAAAAAATCAGTTTCAGCAAACCAAAAAAAAAAAAAAAGAAAAAAAAGGTTTGGGGCTGCTTTGTGGCACGCGCTCTCCCAGGGAGAGCACCGAAAATTTGCAGAGAAAAAGCCGTGGTTTTTAAGTGGATAATTAAAAAAATAAATAAAAGGGGATAAGAAAAAATCTATTTAAGTACCGGGAATAAAAAAAAAAAAAAAAAAATCTACATTGATTAAAATAAAAAAAAAAATTAAAACTCAGCATGGGAGGTGTTTATTTTAAAAAAATTAATGCTTTTTCACAATGCGTTTAAAAAAAAAAGGGGGTGTATGTAAAGTTTTAAAAATTGTGTTGTGTTGTGTCCGGGTTTGGTTCTCCCTCCATTGTAACTACTGTTTTTATTTATTTAGTCAAACTTACTTGACTACTTTTATTTTTCTGTGCATGGGGTATGGAATGATATCACGATTCCAAGAGAGGGCCCTAACCACACATCTTCTTTGAGAAGTTAAGTTTTAAATTTTAATCGGTGGACAGTGTTCTCCCGACTGCCCGTTTTCAGCCTTTTCAGCAGCACACAACCGTTCAAAAGCGGAAATTTATAGAAGGGTAGGCACAGTTTTACACAGTACAGCCAGTACGAGTTTTTTTTTAAAAAAAAACCACAAACCCAGGCATGCGCGCAGCGCAGAGCGGCACAGTACAATAATTCAGACGTAAGATTTTTTAACAAAAATTTTTTTCAAAACCCCAAATGCAGCACATGCAATTTGAGTAAAGTACTGCACAGCCGACGTTTCAGAAGACGCACGCACAGCACAAACAACAACTAAAGCCCGTACAGTCAGACAGCACAGCACAGCCTCCCCACAACGTATAACACAGTACATTCGCACAGCACGCACAATCGCAACAGTTTTTTAAAACCAGCACAGCACGTACAGCCAGCAAGCCAATCGACAACAGTATAAGTAAGCACGTACGCCAGCACAATCACAACATATAAGTACGCACAGTAAGTCATTTCAACCACACAAACGACAAAAGTATAAACACACACAGTAAGCCCAACAGCCCAGACAATCGACAACAGTATAAACACAGACAGTACAGCCCCGCACAATCGACAACAGTAAAGTACAGCCGCACAACGACAAAAAGTATAAAATACGCCAGTACCACAAACGACAACAGTAAACACGCCACAATCGACAACGAAAGACAGCACAAAGGACAAAAGTATAAACACACTAAAACGATAGTGGCACAGCACAGCACAATGACAAAACCCCATAAGCACACACATCGACAGTACAGCACAGCACAGCACAGCACAAACGCAAAAAGTATAAACACGCCCAACGACAACGTATAAGCACGCACAGTCGACAACATATAATCACAGCAAACGACAACGTATAAAAACGTGCAGAAGCACTACACACAGCACAGCCAGCACAAACGAAAAGTATCACCAGCACAATCGACAACAGTATAACCAGCAAGTCGACAACAGTTAATCACAGCACAAATCGACCCAACAGATAAGCACAGTGCAGTACGCCCAGTACAGACAGCACACACAGCACAAACACAACAGTATCACACAGCACAACACACAGTATAACACAGCACAGTCGAAAAAAGTTAAGCACACACATCGACAAAGTATAACACAGCACAGTCGACAACAGTATAACACACACATCGCAACACAAAGTACGCACAATCGACAAACATATAAGCACAGCACAAACGAAAAGCATAAGCCGCCAACGACAACAGATAAGCACGCAAGTCGCAACTATAGCACCACAGTCGACAACACATAAGTGCACAGGCGACAACATAAAGCACAGCACGTCGACAAAGCATAAACAGCACGTCGCAAAATATAAGCACGCCAATCGACAACGCATAAACTCACAAAACGACAACACAAAGCCCCAGCACCGAAGCCAGTACAGCACAGCACGCACAACGACAACGTATAAACAGCACAGTACGCACAGACAGCATAGCACGCACAATCGACAACACTAAAATACAGCAAGTACGCCACACAATCGACAAAGTATCTACAGCACAATCGACAACAGATAAGTACAGCAAATCGACAAAAAGAGTAAGTAGGCACAGTCAGCCCGCACAATCGACAACACATAAGCACAGCACAGTCGACAAATAAAGCACAGCACAATCGACACACATAAAACAGCACATACAGCACAGCAAGCGCAAAGGGGGCAACAAGAGTATCAAGTACATTCAGTTCAGTGCGTGCAGTGCTGCAGTCTGATGCAGGTGCGGTCATCCCCCTAAAATAAGGGTTTTTCTCAAAAATAGTTGAAGTCGTCTGGGAAAGGAGCCCCCGAACAGCAGGCTCGTTTCTGTTTTCCATTGTCCCGGTACTGTTTAAGGAAGAAAGTTTTTTATTTTTTTTATTAGTTCTTGCTGTTTTTGGTTTTTGTTGTTTTTGGGTTTAGTGTTTCTCGCTTAACAGCTCAGGTTTCCAGAAGATGCACTCGGACTACTCTCCCCCAGGAATCATGTGGGGGCTGTTAGGCCTGTATGGGGATGAAGAGTATGCCTGTCCCCTTTTTTTGTCGGGTTTTAAAAGTTTTGGATGTTTTTGGGAAATTTGGGGGGGTTTTTTGGCGTTTTTTTTTTGTGAGTTTTCTGTTGTTTTTTTCTTTTTCTTTTTTTTTTTTTTTTTTTTTTTGGGGGGGGGGTTTTTTATTAATTTTCCCCTTTTTCATGGTTTTTGGGGGTTTTTTTTGTTGTTGTTGTTATTTGGGGGGGTGTCTTTTTTTTTATGGGGGTTTTTTTGTTGTTTTTGGGTTTTTTTTGTTGTGTTTGGGTTTTGTTTTTTTTGTTGTTGTTGATTTTTTTTGGGGGGGGGGGTTTTGGGGGCATTTTTGTTGGTTGTGGGCAGGGGTTGTGCCTTTTTTTTTAGTTTTTTTTTGTTAAAAAGGGGGTTTTTTAAGGCTTTTTTGGGTTTGATAATTTATTTTGTTTTGGGTTGGGGTCGTGTTTTCTGGGGGTTGGGGTTTTTTTTGCGTTTTTTCTGTTTGTTTGTTTTGAAAAGTTGGCTTTGATGGAAAATCGTGTCAAGTTTTCAGGGTTTTTAAAAAGGGTTTTTGGTAGTTTTGCAAAAAGTATCCCTGATTTTCACTTGCAACATTCAGGGGGGTAAGTAAAGTTGTTTGGTTTAAAAAAGATTTTTTTTCAGAAAACTATATTATAAAACAAAATTGGAAACAATTAAAAAGAAGTCTTATGCATCCGAAACTTTTTTTTACTCATTTAAATTCGGCAGCTAATGGCATTTTATAAAACAAGTAGCATGAAGGTAGTGTTTTCCCCCAAACCATTTTAGATCAGACTTTGAGACCAAACTCTCCCAAGCTGCAACCATGTCATAAGAAAAAAGCAAAAAAGGGGGAAAAAAAAAAAACAAAATCCCCTACAAACCCAACAACACCACAACAAAAAAAACAAGGACCCCCAAACTGTGGGGGGGGGGAAAAACAAAGACACTTGGGAAGAATCGATTGTTCCTAAAGATTCTGTTTCCTTTCACTAACTATTTAGGAAATTGCACAAAATACTGTAATGTATTTTTACAAAATTTATTACTTCTTCCATCCGCGTTAGCAATAAACGTAAAAACGTTTGAAAGGGAGAACTATTCACAGCCCTCAACACCAGAGCTAATAACAAAAAGCTCAAAGGCTAAGACTGATCAATCTGTCATAAAGTTGCAGAGTTGTTAACGTAAGAAGTCATCAGATTTATGCCCCAAAAGAATTTTTGTTTCCCCCTCACACTTCATTTCCCATTCATTTCCAAAAATTGTTCATGAGTTATTTATTTTTTAAAATTAAACGTCTAACATGCCCCCCTGTGTCCATTGCAACCACATCAAAACTTTTCCCCCTAATTCCCCTCTACATAGTCTCTCTTACTTTCCCCTTCTCCCTTACTGGGGTGTGTGTGTTTCTTTGGATTTTTTAGAACTATTACTTTTATTGGGTTTCATGACTGGGAAGAATGAGTTTAGTGCAAGCCTTTTATTTGTTGGCAAATACCCTATATAAAATTTCCTTTATTTTTTTATTTTTACTCCCCCTCTCCCCTAATTTCCCTTACTTCTCTATAAATTATTCTCCTCTACTCTACTCTCTCCCTTTTCTCCCCTTTTTTTCACCCCCTAGTCTCTCCCTCACTTACTCACCCCCAATCACCCCACTCTTAGTCTCCTCTGCTTATTCTATAGGCTTGTTTACACAACCCATAATTCCTCTTCTATTCCCCCCTCCTCATGTTTTCCCGGGCCCCTAACCCCCCAGGGCGTGGGGGGGCTGCATGGTGGACAACGGTGGACCACGGGCCCCTTTGCGCGGGGCGTGGGCAAGTGCCGGGTGACACTGAAGTCCTTCCCGTCCAATCACGGATGTGTCGCCCACTTTTCCTTTTGCCCCCCTTCTTTCCCCCACGTTTTTTTGAGGGTGGGCTTTGCAAGCCCTTCTGAGCGGTTACGGGCCCATACCATCTATTTTTTCTTTTTGCCGGGTTTGGGGTCATTCTGCGGACTTATTTTTGGTGACGGTCCTTTATGGAAGCCCAAGGAAACCTTTTGAGGGATTCTTTTTTACTGCTTGGATCCTCCTTGTAGGGCTGCGTTTAGTGTCCATGCCCCAATGCGTAAAAGCATGATTGAGGGGACTGGCTGTTCCCCCAACTTCTCTCCCCTATTTCCCCTTAAGCTCCTTCTACTCTCCTCCCTAACCCCCTAATCCCCTACTCTACTCAACCCATGTTTCGCTTACTCCCAAAAAACCCTCTATCACCCCGAATTGTTAACAACACATAGTCTCCCTCCACTCACTCACCCCCCAGTCCCCCTCTCATGTTTCTCCTACTCACCTCTTATCTGTAGGTCCCCCTTACCCTACTTTCCCCCCCATATCTCCCCTTCTCCGATCTCCCCCTTTACCCCCCTTCCCTCTACTCTCTCACCCTTTATTTTCCCCCCCCTACTTACTCACCCCCTTTCCCTCACACTCACCCCAGTTCCCCCTCTACTCCCCACCCATACTTCCCCTCTTCCTGTCTCCCTCTCTCCCTCCCCCTATCTCCCCCCCCCCCACCCACCCTACCCCCCACCCCACTCCCCCCACTTTACTCCCCATTCTCCCCCCTTCTACTCACCCATATTCCCCCCCTTACTTTACTCATATATTCCCCCTCCCCCACCCTCACTTCTCCCCCATAGTCTCCCCTTACCCCCCCCTTTTCTCCTTTACTCACCCCATGTCTCTCTCTCTACTCTTCCCCATAGTTTTCTTACTAACCCCATAGTTCTCTCCTCTACTCACCCCCATAGTCTAAACCCCTACTCCCCCTAAACTCCCACCACCTAGCTCCCCACTCACCCAGTTCCCCCTCTATAATCCCCTCTCTTAACCCTATTTTTTTCCCTCTACTCCCCTCTTTTTAAATTTCTCCCATGTCTCCCTCTACTCACCCCCTTCTCCCTAACCCATTTTCTTCCACAATTTCCCCTACTCTTCCCCAAGTCCCCACCCCTTCTCCCCCTTCTCCCCCTTACTCTCTTCTTTTCCTTATCTTCTTCTCCCCCTCTCCTCTCTCTTTTCTCTCTCTCTTCTCTCCCCCCCCTTTTTTTCGACTCTCTTTTTTTCATTTTTTTAATTATTTCTTTTGTTTTAAAAGGCTGATTTTTTTTTTTTTTTGGGGAAAAATAGAGAAAAAGAATGTTTAAAAAAAAAAAAAAAAGGCCCCCGGGAAAAAAAAAAACCCAAGGGGGGATTAGAAGAAAGGTTTTTAAGGATAAAGATTATAAGGTATGGAACTTTTAAAAATAAAAAAAAATTTTTTTTTTTGGAAAAAAGCGAAAAATAAAAAAAGAGAAAGAAAAAAAAAGGGGTTTGGTTGGGTGTTTGGGTGTGGGTGTTGGGTTAGGGGGGGGGAAAAGTTAGAAAGGAGACAAAAAAATGTCTGAAGAAAAAAAAAGGGGGGGTTTTGGGTAGGGTTTAAAAGAAAAATTTTAAAGAGAAAAAGTTACTTAAAGTGGTAAAAAAAAAAAAAGAAAGAAATACAAGCATCAACCAAACAACCACAAACAAAAAATCAACCCAAACCAATAATAAAAACCACCAATTCGGACGGGTTTCACCTTTTTTGTTGGTAATTGAAGATTTTGCACCTTGGAGGGGTTTTACTTTAAAAAATTTTATTTTTTTGGTTTTTTTTCCCCCCGTTTCAGGAGGATCCAAATTCAGGGTTTTTTGTGGGTTTGTTTGGGTTTCGGGTGTGTGGTTGAAAACGCGGGTTTCGTTTTTAAACGTGGGATGGTGGCAAATTTTAAGGCGTTTGAAAGCAAAAAGTGCGGGTGGAAGGTGGGGGTTTCGAGGGGCCCAAATTTTTCCCCCCCCAAAACCTTGAAAAGGGGGGTCCGCACCGGGGAAAACAAAAGGGTCCCTGTGACCAATAAAATTACTAAAAAAACCCCAAAAATTTCCCCCCAAAAATTTTTGTAGAAAAGCTTTTTCTATGGAAAAAAACGTTCTACACCAAAAAAAAAAAAAAAAAGGTGGGGTTTTTTGGGGACCCTTTCCCCGGGGGGGCACCCAATACCAGAGAAAACTGGTGGTTTTGTGGTAAAAAATTTAATAAAAGGAATCGACTGGTATTACTTTTAAAATTGCCTGGGAGACGCTAAAAAAAAAAAATCTCCAGGGGTTTTTTTCCACCCGGCCCCGAAATTCCCCCTTAACCCCTCATTTGGACTGGTTTTGTTTCGTTTTTTCTTTTTATAACGAAAAAAAACCCCGGGGTTTGTAAATTTTTTGGCTTGGAAAAGGTGCCCGGAGCTCCGGCCATTTAGAAACACTGTTTGAAATTAGTCAACAAAACCAAAAAAAGAAAAAATTTCGTGCCTTTGGGTTGACGTTCCAAGAGAGGCCCCCCAATTCCGAGAATTCCGTGTTTAATTTGATTTTAAAAAGGGTTTTAAGGACTGTTGGTTTTGCCTTTTTGAGGGAAACCCCCCAAATTTAAAGGGTTCAGTAGAAATAATAACGGTTACCATCAGCGCAGTACGATTTATTTTTTAAAAAAAAAGCAAAAAGTGGATAGTGCAGCGGGCGCCAGGTACAAAAAAATTCCAAGAAGATTTTTTTTTTAAGTACACCCAACCCAGTGGCAAATTTCAGTAGGCCCCGTATACAAGCAGAAGAAGGCCTCACCAAAATATCCAAAGTCAGATTTTAAAAGCGCCCCAATCGCCCCGCTAAACCACCAAATCAACAACGGAAATAAGCACAGCACATCAAAACAGCATAATAAAAATTTAAAAACCCAGGCAATGCAAAGTTGTGCCGTCAACCCCCCAAGCGCACAGATATTTTAGCCAGTAAGCCCACACAACGACAACAGTAAAGAACCCCGTAAAACACAGACAACAGTCCCTCGACAAAAGTATAAGCAAGCAAGCACAGTACAGCAAATCGACAACAGCTAAACCGCACAATCAAAAACAGCATAAGCACAGACAATCACAAAGATAAGCACAGTACAGCCAATCGACAACGTTAAGACAGCACAGTACAGAAAAACGACAACAAAATAAGACGTAACAGCCAATCGACAACAAAATGCACCTTTCACACGTACAGCACAATCGACAAAAAGAAAAACACAGCACAGTCGACAACAATAAATCAGCACAATCGACAACAATAAGCACAGACATGACAACAGTAAAGTACAGCACAATCGACAAAAGAAAGTACAGCACAAATCGACAACAAAATAAACCCACAGCACATCGACAACTATAAGAAAAGACAATCACAACAGTATAAACACAGCACAGTCGACAAAGTAAAGTACGCACAATCGACAACAGTATAAGCACAGACAGTAACAAGACGCACAATCGACAAACTATAGACAGCACATCGACAACAGTAATAAGCACACACCCAACCCCAAAGACAACCATAAATAAAGCACGCCCACAATCGAAACAGCTAACCAAGAAAAAGTATGCACAGACAGCAAGTCACAACATATAAAAAAAACCCCAATCGACAAAGATAAGTACAGCACATCACCCAGCAAAACGACAACAAAAAAGACAGCACCCCGTACAACGCAAAGCGAAACAAATAAGACCGCAACAGAAACACAAAAGCAAAAAGCAAATGGACAACATGCACAGTAAAAGCCACAGTAAACAGCAAAGCACAGACAGTACCCCAAAACCAAAAAAGCCTCACGCAACAGCAAAGCACAGCACAGACACCCAGCACATAAAAAGCAAAGCAACAGCAAACCACACAGAAAACCCCGACATCAACAACACAAAGGCAAAAGCAAACGCAATACGGGGGAAAAAAAGCCCTAAACCAGCACAATCGACACCGCATAAGCACAGCACAATGACAAAGCAAAAGCAAGCACTTCGACAAAGCCAACACAAGCACAAAACACAGTTCCAGTACGCACAGCCAGAAAACAAGAATTAAACCATGCCCGCCCGTCAGTACAGACCGGGAGGGAAAAAAGGTTCAATACCTTTTTCAGTAGTTTGGCGATCAGGGGGGTACCCAAACAAACGTTCTTTTAAAAAGTTCCAGGGGTCCCGAAAAATGCCTTTTTGAGAGGTCCCCTATTTTTTAAAAAATTATTATTATTTCTTTTTGATGGGGTGTGTGTGTGTGGTGTGTGTTTGGTTTTGTGTTTTGTGTGTGGGGTGTGTGTGGGTGTGGTTTTGTGTGTGTGGGGGTG
>CM054160.1:36965523-36985523 GCA_028751875.1 Rapana venosa | reverse complement strand
CTTAGCCTCCATAAATTGAAGATCCTGAGTGTTGCATATGGCGTAGCTGTTGTTCTGCTCCCATCCGCACAGCACTGAAACCACAGTCAGCACAGTCACTTTGACTTTGACTTTTGACTTTTGACTTTTGACTTCGACCTTGACTTTTGACTTTGGCCTGTGGCTCTTGACGTTGACTTTGACTTTTGACTTTGTCCTTTGGTTTTTTACTTTGACTTCTACTTTGACTTTGATTTCGACTTCGACTTTTGACTTTGACTTTGACTTTTGACGTTGACTTTGACTTTTGACTTTGACCTTTGATTTTTTTTTTTACTTTGGCGTTTGACTTTGGTTTTGACTTTTGATTTTCGACTTTGACTTTTGACTTCGACTTTTGACTTTTGACGTTGACTTTGGACTTTTGATCTTTGACTTTGGCTTTCGACTTTTTACATCAATCCCCTGGCTCCATGAAGTCCTGGGTTCAAACCTCGGCATCAGCGTCTGGGGGAATCAAGGGTGGGGATTTCTATGATCAACCAGGTCAACTGAACATGCAGACTTGACAATGTCTTGATCCCCTTATTGAATGTACCCATGCAAAAGACCAAACATACACGCTAAAGATCCCGTAGTTTACGCCAGCGTTTGGCGGGTTAAAGGTAAAAAGGGAAAGGTGTCCCATAACCTATGTAGGGGAGCGAGGCATCAGAGACCTCAGCTTCTCTAGGGGCCAGCATAATACTTGAGGGCGGCACCCATCTCCTCTCCCTCGCTGCTTTACCTTCCCTGACCCTAAAGAGGGCAGGTACCTATTTACAAGTGGGTGAACTGGGGGACTGTACTGAAGACAAGTGCGCAAACGGTCACCAATCCTTCGGATGAGACTATAAACCGAGGCCCCGTGTTCGAACGCATGCAGAACATCTTGCGCACACGTTAAATCCTGTTCCGCTTTTCGGAAGAGTAGGCCATTGTGTGCCGGTGGAAACAGATGACAACATTTACAAATCCGCAGACACACGGGGACTAGATGTAAAAAAGCACATGAGTGCTTATTCCATTATCCTCGATATAAAAGAATAAATAAATAAAATAGATAAATCAGTAACCACGCTCAATGCTGCTTAACACTGACTTACCACTGAGCTTTCCTGTTCCCATAATTATACACACGTGCAGAAGATCAAATATGCATTTTAAAGATCACGTCAGCGAAACAGAAACACGAACATACCTAGCATGCATCGTCTAAAAAAATGAGCTGCTCTGAAGTAGTAATGTGTCGGCTGAGGCCATCAGGCAAATGTCCTGCAGAATTACAAGCACAGGAGAAAACCAGGCAGACACACATCACACACCCAGTAAGGGAACGAAGAAGCAGAAGAGAAAAAAGAAGCATCTTTGGTGGTCTAGTGATGTTCCTACCTGGAAACACAAATCCTCAGGGTTCGAATCCTATTTATTTATACCACTTTAAGACACGAGATTTCTCTGCGTGAAATTCGGGCTGCTCTCCCCGGGGAGAGCGCGTCGCCACAAGAGCAGCGCCAGTGGGTTTTTTTGTTTTCAACTGTATTATTTTGTTACCTTATCAGAGTAGCTTTTTTCTAAGAATTTTGCCAGGGACTCTTGTTGCCGTGGGTTCTTTTTACGTGCGCTGAATAATTATGTGTAACACACGGGACCTCGGTTTATCGTCTCATCCGAAAGACTAGCGCCCAGACCACCACTCATGGGTCTAATGGATGGGGGGGGGAGGAAGTTTCGGGCCCAAACAGGATTCGAACCACCGCACACGTCCGACCCTGACTTTCGCTTTCTAGACAGGCGCGACCACCGATCCACCTGGGCCTCCTCACCTAATCTAGCAGGCCGTTGGGGCACAACTGAAGATTTTGCAACCAGCTTCCTCCACTCTTTGCAGTTTTCAGTAGCAAGTAGTTCCACTCAGGGCCAGTCCACTCTCTGATGTTTGTCTTCTCCTCATTTTTTTTCTGTCTCTTAATCCCCCTGCCAGTCCAGTTGTTTGTGTGTGACATTCCATTTTAGTTTGCGTTTCTTTGTATGGCTCCATAGCATTTTCAGTTCTGGTTTTTGTGTGATCTGTGCATGAGAAGTTTGCCAAAGCATCTTTATTGCCTAAGGGCAGCTGTTATGTGGTCCATGTGCATACATGGACATGACTATAGCTCCCCGATATTCAAAGCTATGGGTGGTCTCAATTTTCTCGTTGTTAGTGCTGGGTTGTGTTAGCACTGATCTGCAGTCTCCCTCTACTCTCCCATAGTAGTCTAGTCCGCCTCTACTCTCCCCATAGTATCTCATAGTCTCCCTCTACTCCCCCATAGTCTCCATCTACTTCCCCCAACCCTAGTCTCCCTCTACTCCCCATAGTCTCCCAATAGTCTCCCTCTACTCCCCCCATAGTAGTCTCCCACTAGTCCTCATAGTCTCCCCATAGCCTCCCTCTACTCCCCCATAGTAGTCTCTCATAGTAGTCTCCCTCTACTCCCCCCTAGTCTCTCCATAGTCTCCCCATAGTAGTCTCCCTCTACTCCCCTATAGTAGTCTCTCCATAGTAGTCTCCCTCTACTCCCCTCTCTCATAGTCTCTCCCCATAGTCTCTCTACTCCCCATAAGTTAGTCTCCCTCTCACTCCCCCTATAGTAGTCTCTCCATAGTAGTCTCCCTCTACTCCCTCTCATGTCTCCCTCTACAGTAGTCCTCATAGTACTCCTCTACTCCCCATAGTCTCCCCTTCTCCCCACTACTAGTAGTCTCCATAGTAGTCTCCCTCTACTCCCCCATAGTATCTCATATCTCCCTCTAGTCTCCCCATAGTATCTCCCTCTACTCCCCATAGTACTCTCTCCATAGTAGTCTCCCCATAGTCTCCCTCTACTCCCCCCATAGTATCTCCCCATGTCTCCTCTACTCCCCATTAGTCTCCCCGGTCTCCTCTAAGTCACACCATAGTAGTCTCCCCATGGTCTCCCTCTACTCCACCCATAGTAGTCTCTCACATTAATCTCCCATGGTCTCCTATAGTCACCATAGTAGTCACTCATAGTAATCTCCCATGGTCTCCTCTACTCACCATAGGGAGTCTCTTGTAATCTCCCCATGGTCTCCCTTACTCCACATAGTAGTCTCCATAGTTCTCCCTCTGTTCCCCACCCTTAGAAATTCACATATATCAACAATTTCAATGTGACAGCGATTCCTAGTTCGAACAGTCTTCATGATGTAAGATCAGTAGAATTCGACTTAACCAATTAGCTATACGCTGACTACGCAAAATTAAAATTATCTCGAACTTGGGCTGAAAGAAAGGAAAGAAGACACGTTCAGTAATGAGTGGTACTCACATTAGCCTCTGTGTGTGTGTGTGTGTGTGTGTGTATAGTTGTGTGTGTGTATGTGTGTGTGTGTGTGTGTTGAAAACCAAAGCTTACTTATCGAAAGTATTCTCCTTAATGATGACAACAGCCTAGAAATTTTGTTGCGAAAAAAAATAAGCACATGAATGTTTAAATGCGTGCGAATGCGTTGACTAAACTGAGAGGGAACAGCTATGGACATGAAACAACCAAGCAAGGCCAAAAAAAATTATGCATGAAGTCCGGTGTAACTGACAAAAGTAGAGTTGAGAGACTAGATGAACGAAGTAGCAACAAATAAAAGTGTTTTCACTGTGTGTGTGTGTGTGTGTGTGTGTGTGTGTGTGTGTTTTGGTGTGTGTGTGTGTGTTTGTGTGTGTGTGTGTGTGTGTGTGTGTGTGTGTGTGTGTTGTGTGTGTGTGTGTGTGTGTGTGTGTGTGTGTGTGTGTGTGTGTGTGTGTGTGTGTGTGATAAAAGGCATTCGCCTGCTAGCAATGGTGGGCAGGAGTTTGAAGCTGAAGACAACTGTTTAAGAACTGACATGGTCCCACCAAGATTTGGCACTTTGTTTGAACTCAAGCTGCTATTTTATTTATTTATTTATTTATTTATTATACCACTTTAAGTCATGGCAGATTTCTCTGCGTGAAATTCAGGCTGCCCTCCCCGGGGAGAGCACGTCGCCTCAAGAGCAGCGCCACCCTTTTTTTATATTTTTTCCTGTCTGCAACAGTATTTGTTTCCCTATCAGAGTGGCTTTTTTCTACAGAATGTTGCCAGGGACAACTCTCTTGTTGCCGTGGGTTCTTTTACGTGCGCTGAATAATTATGTGCAACACACGGGACCTCGTTTTATCGTCTCATCCGAAAGACTAGCGCCCAGACCACCACTCATGATCTAATGGATGGGGGGAAAAGTTTCGGGTCCAAACGGGATTCGAACCACCGCACACTTCCTACCCGGACTTTTCGCTTTCTAGACAGGCGCGTTACCTCTAGGCCACCGATCCACTATGAAACAGACACAAGACAGTTAAACTTGACACAACTGGTGCCCAATGCTTAGCTCAATGAAATTATGCGCTGCAGATTTTGAACTGATAAAAATCGACGTGATCAAGACGAGTTATCATTGTAGTTTTGGTTTCCGCTTGACAATGTGTGGACATTATTTTTTATCTAAAGAGCCATGTGCATACTTTTGCTGATTAAATCGGTACATGTGGCATCCAGCTTTATAAAGAGATGGTTATGAACTTCATATATTTTTGTACAAGATAATTTTAAACTTAGGGTGAAAAATGTTTTGAAACAATCAAACCAATACTGATATCAACGTAGCACAACAGTTTGATAGTAACTCAGATGTTGTGCCCAAAGACAAATGTGAGTGAACCTATTTCTCCTCTACAGCATACACACACACACGCACACACGCGCGCGCGCACGCAGGCACACACACGCACACAATAATTAGGCTAGTCTGCATTCATCGAAAATTGGAGATGCTTATGAGTGATAAGTTTATTACCAAATTCAATATTGTAGTGACGCGTGCCTGTCAAGAAATAGCAATGATAAGAAAAGACTACTATTGAAAAGATCTGTGTGTAGTTTTGAAAACTCTCTCTCTCTCTCTCTCTCTCTCTCTCACACACACACACACCACACACACACACACACACACACACACACACACACACACACAAACACACACACACACACACACACAACAATATCCTCGAAATAAAAGAATAAAAATTTTTTGTAAAAATTTAACGCTCACGTGTGCATACACATACACACACGCGCGTGCACGCACGCACGCACGCACACACACGAACACATGCACACATGCAACACACACACAACACACACACATACCCACACCCCACCACACCACTCCCTTCTCATCAACCCCACCCCCACCCCCCCCACACACACACCACCACCACCACCACATCACACCACAAACCACACCCTACCACCACCACCACCACTATCACCCCTCCTTACACACACACACACACACACACACACACACACACACACACACACACACACACACAGGGGGAACGGGATAGCCTGGTGGTTAGAATGATGCTTATTTCATTGTCCTCGAAATAAAAGAATAAGTAATAAATAAATGAATAGATAAATAGATAGATAAATAGATAGATAAATAGATAAATAGATAGATAGATAGATAGATAGATAAATATATGAATAGATAGATAGATGGATAGATAGATAGATGAATAGATAGATAGATAGATAGATAGATAGATAGATAGATAGATAGATAGATAGATAGATAGATAGATAGATAGATAGATAGATAGATAGATAGATAGATAGATAGATAGACACACATCCTTCGGATGAGACTATAAACCGAGGCCCCGTGTGCGAACGCATGCAAAACATCTTGCTCACGCTTAAATCCTGTTCCGCTTTTCGAGTAGGCCATTGTGTGTCGGTGGGAACAGATGACAGAATTTACAAAACCGCATACACACGGGGGACTGGATGTAAAAAAAAGCACATAAATGCTTATTCCATTATTCTCGATATAAAAGAATAAAATAAAATAAAGAAAAATAAATAAATGAAAAATAAAACACACACACACACACACACAAACCACAAACCCCAACAACACAACAACCACAACAACCCACCCTACCTTTGCACAGCTCCATGTTCTGATGTACCCGCACTTCTTGCAAACCGGCCAGGTAGGCCAAGCTGGCCGGAACACCGGCCGGCAAGGCCACTTGAGGTGGAGCAGTGGTCAAGGCCATGTACTGGCCTCTCTGTCCAGCCTGTCCGGGCTGACTGGTCACTACGGTGGACATAGGGACTGGACACTACGGGATACAGCAACAACAACCTCTCTCCCTCTCTCTCTCTCTCTCTCTCTCTCTCTCTCTCTCTTCTCTCTCTCTCTCCTCCTCTCTCTCCCTCTTTCTGGCTGATTCAGTTCCCCCCAAAGGGAGAAGCCTTGTTTCGTAACGTAGAATCGAACCTTTACTTAGTTCTCACAAAATGTTATACTTTTTTTACAAGTTCTTTGAAGAGTTTTTTCTGTCACTAATCCAGTAGCTTAAGCGCCTGACTTGGTTTAAAACAGAGCCGTTAGTTAGTTCTGGCAATTTTATAGTTTTTTTACAAGTTAAGAGTTTTTCTGTCAATGATCTAGTAGCCTAACTAAATGCCTGACTTGGTTTCAAACAGAAAGTTTTATTCTTCCCAATTTTTTTTGGTTTTTTGCAAGTTCTTTGACGAGTTTCTATCACTGACCCAGTAGCTAAAGCGCCTGACTTGGTTTAAAACAGAACCTTAAGTTTTTCCCAACTTTTGTTTTTGTTTTTTACAAGTTCTTTGAAGAGATTTTCTGTCAATGATCCAGTAGCCTAAGTGGCTGGCTTTGGCTTAAAACCAGAATGTATTCCAATTAAGTGTCACCACAAAAATACTAGCGTAACTTTGACAGGACAACAGTGCCTCGATCAATGAAGCCGGTCGTCTCTTAGCTCTTCAGTTATAATGGGTTTCTGCTTGAAAGAAAAGGAGTGAGGGGGTGGGGTGGGGGGTGGGGGGGTGCGTTTCTACCAAGAGGAGTGGGGGGGGGGGGGGGGGTTCTTTCAGGGGGCGTTCTTAGGGGGGGGGGGGGGGGGTGGGGTGGTCTTCCAAATTAGGGAGGGGGGGGGGTGCTTTTGGTTATCAGAAACTGATCTAAGTGCATGCCTGAACTCTTTTGTGTAAGAAGCAGTTGTAGAGTTTAGCCCTAGAGGGGCACCAGTGTCAACCCTTTGTGTGCTGCATGTTCAGTCTGCCGCCATCTTGCGATGCCCTCTCTGTCTGTATGCCTGCTGTGTTCATTTCAAACCACCCCGGTTCTGCCCCGTCTCGTCATATTTCTTGCTTCGTTGCCTACTGAGGCTTTAACCGCAGCTGTCGTCTTGTTCACAAGCGGCTCTGTTTACCTTGTTCCTGACTTGTCTTTTTACCGCTGTATCTGATCAAATACAGGAAAATTGTTGTTGTTGTTGTGTGTTCCCCAGCTTAACACTCTACGACTCACCCAGAACGTGCACTCTGACTCACTCATCCCACCTGGGAATCACTGTAAGATTGGAAATTGCACACACTGAATGAGAAGTTTGCGTGTAAGACTGGGTTTTTTTAAGTACTTCGCCATACAAGGCAGCCATACTCCGACTTCAGAGGATTTGTTTTTTCTCCTTTAAAGAAGAGTGCATGTTGTTATGTTAAGAGCTTGTCATGGCTGAAGGCAATCTCAACACAACATTTTACAACATAACAATATTTCAGTCCTTCGGATGAGACTATAAACCAAGGCCCCGTGTGCGAACGCATGCAGAACATCTTGCGCACACGTTAAATCCTGTTCCGCTGTTCGAAAGAGTAGGCCATTGTGTGCCGGTGGGAACAGATGACAAAATTTTAAAAAAACCCAAAAAAAACCTGCATACACACGCATAATTTTTTTTTTTAAAGCGCTTTGATTTGTGGCTTTACAAGATTCAGCGCTATAAAAATTCCATGCAGCATTATTATTATTATTATTATTATTATTATTATTATTATTATTATTATTATTATTATTATATTTTATTGTTGTTTTGTTGTTGTTGTTGTTGTTGTTGTTATTGTTATTATTATTATTATTATTATTATATTATTATTATTATTATTATTGTTGTTGTTGTTGTTGTTGTTGTTGTTGTTGTTGTTGTTGTTGTTGTTGTTGTTGTTGTTGTTGTTGTTGTTGTTGTTGTTGCAGTTGTTATTATTTAGGCCTTGGCAATTAGTGGAAACAGAAACATAACCAGCATACATCCCCGAAGTTAGAATGCAGCTACTGTCACGTTGGGCAAAAATGGTCACATCAGCAAAATCTGACAATGCGTGAACCTCGGACCTCTAGTGCAGCAAAGAAACATAAGTAAAATTCAGAGTACAGTATTGTCCAATGTCCTGGGGTGTTGACGTTGACACTGTGGGTTGTTGACGTTGATATTGTGGGTTTTTGACGTTGACACTGTGGGTTGTTGACGTTGACATTGTGGGTTGTTGACGTTGACACCGTGGGTTGTTAACGTTGATATTGTGGGGTGTTGACGTTGACACTGTGGGGTTGTTGACGTTGACACTGTGGGTTGCTGACGTTGACAATGTGGGTTGTTGACATTGACACCGTGGGTTGTTGACGTTGATACTGTGGGTTGTTGACGTTGACATTGTGGGTTGTTGACGTTGACATTGTGGGGTTTTGATGTTGACACTGTGGGTTGCTGACGTTGACATTGTGGGTTGTTGGCGTTAACATTGTGGGTTGTTGACGTTGACACCGTGGGTTGTTGACGTTGACATTATGGGGTTGTTGACGTTGATATTGTGGGGTTTTTGACGTTGACATTGTGGGGTTGTTGACGTTGATATTGTGGGTTCTTGACGTTGACATTGTGGGTTGTTGGCGTTGATATTGTGGGTTGTTGACGTTGATATTGTGGGTTGTTGACGTTGATACTGTGGGTTGTTGACGTTGACACTGTGGGTTGTTGACGTTGACACTGTGGGTTGTTGACGTTGATATTGTGGGATGTTGATGTTTACACTGTGGGATGTTGATGTTGACACTGTGGGTTGTTGACGTTGACATTGTGGGTTGTTGACGTTGACATTGTGCGATGTTGACGTTGACATTGTGGGCTGTTGACGTTGACATTGTAGGTTGTTGACGTTGACATTGTGGGTTTTTTACGTTGATAGTGTGGTTTGTTGACGACACTGCGGGTTGTTGACGTTGACATTGTGGATTGTTGATGTTGACACTGTGGGTTGTTGACGTTGACATTGTGGGTTGTTGACGTTGACATTGTGGGTTGTTGATGTTGACATTGTGGGTTGTTGATGTTGACACTGTGGGTTGTTGATGTTGACATTGTGGGTTGTTGACGTTGACATTGTGGGTTGTTGACGTTGACATTGTGGGTTGTTGACGTTGACACTGTGGGTTGTTGACGTTGACATTGTGGGTTGTTGACGTTGACATTGTGGGTTGTTGACGTTGACATTGTGGGTTGTTGACGCTGATATTGTGGGTTGTTGACGCTGACATTGTGGGTTGTTGACGTTGACATTGTGGGTTGTTGACGTTGACATTGTGGGTTCTTGGCGTTGAAAATGTGGGTTTTTGACGTTGACATTGTGGGCTATTGACGTTGACATTGTGGGCTGTTGACGTTAACATTGTGGGTTGTTTCGTTGATATTGTGGGTTGTTGACGTTAACATTGTGGGCTGTTGACGTTGACATTGTAGGTTCTTGACGTTGACATTGTGGGTTGTTGACGTTGATATTGTGGGGTTGTTGACATTAACATTGTGGGTTGTTGACGTTTACACCGGGTGTTTTTTACGTTGACGTTGTCGGGCTTTGATGTTGATATTGTGGGTTGTTGACGTTGATATTGTGGGTTGTTGACGTTGACATTGTGGGTTGTTGACGATGACATTGTGGGTTGTTGACGTTGACATTGTGGGTTGTTGACGTTGACATTGTGGGTTGTTGATGTTGATGTTGACGTTGACATTGTGGGTTGTTGACGTTGACATTGTGGGTTGTTGACGTTGATGTTGACTTTGAAATTGTGGGCTGTTGACGTTGACATTGTGGGTTGTTGACGTTGACACTGTGAGTTGTTGACGTTGACACCGTGGGTTGTTGACGTTGACACCGTGGGTTGTTGGCGTTGACATTGTGGGTTGTTGACGTTGACACTGTGGGTTGCTGACGTTGACATTGTGGGTTGTTGACGTTGACAATGTGGGGTTGTTGGCGTTGACATTCTGGGCTGTTGACATTGACATTGTGCGTTGTTGACGTTGATATTGTGGGTTGTTTTTGACGCTGTCCTTTTTGTTGTTGACGCTGACCTTTAGGTTGTTGACGCTGACCTTCGGTTTGCTGACTCTGACCTTTGGATTGTTGACATTGATCTTGTGGGTTATTGACGCTGACCTTTTTTTTGTTGGCACTGACCTTTTGGTTATTGATGCTTATCTTTGGGCGGTTGTTGACGCTGACCTTTTTGTTGTTGATGCTGACATTTGAGTTGTTGACACTGACGCGCGTGTGTGCGCGCGCGCACACACACACACACAACACCGCACCACACCACACAACACTACACCACACTACACACACACTACACCACACTACCACACACAACACACACACACATACACCACACACACACACACACATACACACACTCCACTCTACTCACACACACCACACCACACACACTACACTGCACTTCACCAAGAGCCACTCTCATTAATTTTCAAAAAACTCACACACTAGTCTACCGCATCACATTCGCTATTGACCACACAACCACTCTATCAATTATTTTCCAAAACTCTACGATATCTGTAATTGATTTCTGTCAGGATGAAAGGCTGCACACACACACACACACACACACACACACACACACACTTGTAGATAAGATTTTAAATATGTCATTTGAAGAATTATTGGCCGATAATGTGGTTATCTTGGAGATAGTTGTTTAGTTAGAAGCCCTGTTGGCAAACTTTTGAAATTATTCTTGCTGTAGTTTAAGCTGTTCAATGTCACCCTCATCCCCTTCCCTTCCATAATTTCTTTGTATTTTTATTTCCTTTTATCTCGTGCACAGACATTAATAGGTAAACACACACACACATCCATACACACACACACATACACACACAAACACACACACGCACGCATGCACACACACACACATACATAGACACACATACATACACACACATACACACAAACACACACACACACACACACACACACACACACACACACACACATACACACACGTTCTCTATATATTGTAACACTTTATCTTTGGTCTAATATCACCTTGAGTGAACAGACGTTAAATTGAAGAAAGAAAGAAAGAAAGAAAGAACAACACACACACACACACACACACACACACACACACACACACACACAC
Organism: Rapana venosa; assembly: GCA_028751875.1. Lineage (NCBI taxonomy): Eukaryota > Metazoa > Mollusca > Gastropoda > Neogastropoda > Muricidae > Rapana > Rapana venosa. The sequence goes on along the minus strand of CM054160.1, from coordinate 36,974,105 downwards.
CTGCGACTGTTTGGCAAGTTATTGCATGAGAACTATAATCGGCTGAGTGAGCAAGGTGGATTGAGGGGAGGGAAGGAGGAAGGGAAGGGGGGAGGAGGGGGATGGGGGTGGGGGATGTAGGTGGAGAGACACCACAGTTGTTGTGTATAGTAGTAGGTTAATTAACCTAAATATTTTTTTTTCTGTCAAAGAATATTTCTTTGGAGTTAGCGGTGGTACACGCGGTCAACTCAAGTCAGTACAACGTTGCAAGGTAACTGGCAGGATTGTGGTACAGTACAGTGCAAGACAACTGGATACATTATGGTAGAATGTACTATTGGAGCGACAGAGCTTACACAGTACAAGGAAGTGCATGCATTTACACACACACACACACACACACGTATCGCGTGCCACGTAGCACAACACAAGCACACGCACGCACGCACGCACGCACAGCACACACAAACGCTTGGGTCTTAATTTAATTGTAGTGTTGCGTGCGTGCGTGCAGTGCGCGCGCGCGCGCGTGTGTGTGTGTACTGCTTGGCACTTCCTTGACTGTACAACTCAAGACAAGTAATAGTCCACACAATATTATGCACTGAAATAAACACAAAAAACCCCAACAAAGCAACACACACAAAAGACAGCTTTGTAAAAGTGGTTTTCTTATCTCCTGTGTCATCGATCTTCACTGCAATGTTGCAATCCCTCTGTAACACAATCAGATAAGCGAGCATGTTAATATTTCATGGCGACTTTCTTTTACTTTTTCGCTTCTTCTTCTCCGCATTGGCTTACAGATTCCACAAGGACGTTATTACTGTAAGACATGGGTCCTACTATGATAACACACACACAACACACACCACACACACAACACACACACACCGCGCGCGCGCGCGGTGGACGCGCGCGCGCTGTATTTTCTTTCTTCTCTTCTTCTCTCTCTCTCTCTCTTCACACTGCACTACAGACACACACACACACTTATATACAAACATACCCTCTCATCTCCTCTCACTACACCTCTCTCTCTCTCCTCTCTCTCTTACACACACACACAATACACACAACACACACTTTCCTCTTTTTTTTAAAAAACACCCAAACAGACCAAAACAACAACACTCTCTCGCTCTTATTTTACAAAAAATAACAAAAAACAGACCAAAACTAACAACCACCACACACACCACCACACACTACACACCACTACCCTACACACACCCACACACACACACACACACACAACACACACAAACACACACACAAGCACACAAACACACAAACACACACACTTATATACTTCACCACACACACACTACACACAACACACACACACACACACACACACACACACACACACACACACACACACAACACACATTTCAAAATCGTAACACGATCCAAGTTAAATGTTTTGTTGTAGAAATTATAGAGGAGAGTTTAGACCATTATAGTGGAGTTGTAGACAGTTAGTGAGTGGTTTTAGACATATATGGATGTTACACATTATAGTGGAGTGTTTAGACATAATATGGAGTGGTTAACATTATAGTGAGTGGTTTAGACATTATATCGCAGTGGTTTAGACATTATAGTGGAGTGGTTTAGACATTATACCCCCAGTAAGTTTAACATTATAGTGCAGTGCTTTAGACATTATAGGAGTGGTGTAGACATTATAGTGAGTGGTTTAGACATTAAAGTGGATGTTAGACATTATAGTAGAGGTTTAGACCATATATGGATGGTTAAACATTATATCGCAGTGGTTTAACATTGTAGCCCAATGCTTAGACATTATACGCAGTGGTTTTAACAATATAGCACAGTGTTTAGACATTATAGCAAAGGGATTTAGACAATATATTTTTGGTTGTTGTAGACATTATAGCGCAGTTTTAGACATTGCAGTGGAGAGGTTAGACATTATAGTGGAGTGGTTTAGACATTAAAGTGGAGTGGTTTATACATTATAGTGGAGTGATTTAGACATTGTAGTGGAGAGGTTTAGACATTATAGTAGAGTGGTTTAGACATTATAGTGGAGTTGTTTAGACATTATAGTAGAGTGGTTTAGACATTATAGTGCAGTGGTTTAGACATTATAGTAGAGTGGTTTAGACATTATAGTAGAGTGGTGTAGACATTATAGTGGAGTGGTTTAGACATTAAAGTAGAGTGGTTTAGACATTATAGTGAGGGTTTAGACATTATATTGAGTGGTTTAGACATTATAGTGAGTGGTTTAGACATTATAGTGGAGTGGTTTAGACATTATAGTGGAGTGGTTTAGACATTATAGTGGAGTGGTTTAGATATTATAGTGGAGTTGTTTAGACATTATAGCGCAGTGGTTTAGACATTATAGCGGTGTTGTTTAGACATTATAGCGCAGTGGTTTAGACATTATAGCGCAGTGGTTTAGACATTATAGCGGTGTTGTTTAGACATTATAGCCCAGTGGTTTAGACATTATAGCGCAGTGATTTAGACATTAGTGCGCAGTGGTTTAGACATTATAGCGCAGTGGTTTAGACATTATAGCGCAGTGGTTTAGACATTATAGCGCAGTGGTTTAGACATTATAGCGCAGTAATTTAGACATTAGTGCCAGTGGTTTAGACATTAGTGCAAGTGGTTTAGACATTATAGCGCAGTGGTTTAGACATTATAGCGCAGTGGTTTAGACATTATAGTGCAGTGGTTTAGACATTATAGTGGAATGGTTTAGACATTATAGTGGAGTGGTTTAGACATTATAGTGGAGTGGTTTAGACATTATAGTAGAGTGGTTTAGACATTATAGCACAGTGGTTTAGACATTATAGCGGAGTCGTTTAGTCATTATAGCCCAGTGGTTTAGACATTATAGTGGAGTGGTTTAGACATTATAATGGAGTGGTTTAGACATTATAGCGCAGTGGTTTAGACATTATAGCGCAGTGATTTAGACATTAGTGCGCAGTGGTTTAGACATTATAGCGCAGTGATTTAGACATTATAGCGCAGTGGTTTAGACATTATAGCGCAGTGGTTTAGACATTATAGCGCAGTGGTTTAGACATTATAGTGCAGTGGTGTAGACATTATAACCAGTGGTTTAGACATTATAGTGATGTTTAGACATATAGTGGAGTGGTTTTAGACATTATATGATGCGTTTAGACATTATAGGGTGGTTTAGACATTATAGTGGAGTGGTTTAGACATTAAAGTGGAGTGGTTTAGACATTATAGTGGAGAGGTTTAGACATTATAGTGGAGTGGTTTAGACATTATATCGCAGTGGTTTAGACATTGTAGCCCAATGCTTTAGACATTATATCGCAGTGGTTTTTAGACATATTATAGCACAGTGGTTTAGACATTATAGCAAAGGGATTTAGACATTATAGTGGAGTTGTTTAGACATTATATCGCAGTGGTTTAGACATTATAGTTGAGTGGTTTAGACATTATAGCGCAGTAATTTAGACATTATAGCGCAGTGGTTTAGACATTATAGCGCAGTGATTTAGACATTAGTGCGCAGTGGTTTAGACATTATAGCGCAGTGATTTAGACATTATAGCGCAGTGGTTTAGACATTATAGCGCAGTGGTTTAGACATTATAGCGCAGTGGTTTAGACATTATAGCGCAGTGGTTTAGACATTATAGCGCAGTAATTTAGACATTAGTGCGCAGTGGTTTAGACATTAGTGCACAGTGGTTTAGACATTATAGCACAGTGGTTTAGACATTATAGCGCAGTGGTTTAGACATTATAGTGCAGTGGTTTAGACATTATAGTGGAATGGTTAAGACATTATAGTGGAGTGGTTTAGACATTATAGTGGAGTGGTTTAGACATTATAGTAGGGTGGTTTAGACATTATAGCACAGTGGTTTAGACATTATAGCGGAGTCGTTTAGTCATTATAGCCCAGTGGTTTAGACATTATAGTGGAGTGGTTTAGACATTATAGGAGTGGTTTAGACATTATAGCGCAGTGGTTTAGACATTATAGCGCAGGGGATTTAGACATTAAAGTGCGCAGTGGTTTAGACATTATAGCGCAGTGATTTAGACATTATAGCGCAGTGATTTAGACATTAAGCGCAGTGGTTTAGACATTATAGCAGTAGCCCATTATAGTGGAGTGGTTAGACAATATAATGGAGTGGTTTAGACATTATAACCCAGTAGTTTAGACATTATAGTGCAGTGGTTTAGACATTATAGTGGAGTGGTTTAGACATTATAGTGGAGTGGTTTAGACATTAAAGTGGAGTGGTTTAGACATTATAGTGGAGAGGTTTAGACATTATAGTGGAGTGGTTTAGACATTATATCGCAGTGGTTTAGACATTGTAGCCCAATGCTTTAGACATTATATCGCAGTGGTTTTTAGACATATTATAGCACAGTGGTTTAGACATTATAGCAAAGGGATTTAGACATTATAGTGGAGTTGTTTAGACATTATATCGCAGTGGTTTGGACATTGCAGAGGAGAGGTTTAGTCATTATAGCGCAGTGGTTTAGACATTATAGTAGAGTGGTTTATACATTATAGTGGAGTGGTTTAGACATTATAGTAGAGTGGTTTAGACATTATAGTTGAGTGGTTTAGACATTATAGTAGAGTGGTTTAGACATTATAGTGGAGTGGTTTAGACATTACAGTGGAGTGGTTTAGACATTATAGTGGAGTGGTTTAGACATTATAGTGGAGTGGTTTAGACATTATAGCCCAGTGGTTTAGACATTATAGCGCAGTGGTTTAGACATTAAAGTGGAGTGGTTTAGACATTATAGTGGAATGGTTTAGACATTATAGTGGAGTGGTTTAGACATTATAGCACAGTGGTTTAGACATTATAGCGGAGTCGTTTAGTCATTATAGCCCAGTGGTTTAGACATTATAGTTGAGTGGTTTAGACATTATAGCGCAGTAATTTAGACATTATAGCGCAGTGGTTTAGACATTATAGCGCAGTGATTTAGACATTAGTGCTCAGTGGTTTAGACATTATAGCGCAGTGATTTAGACATTATAGCGCAGTGGTTTAGACATTATAGCGCAGTGGTTTAGACATTATAGCGCAGTGGTTTAGACATTATAGCGCAGTGATTTAGACATTATGGCAGTGTTTAGACATTGTGCAAAGTGGTTTAGACATTATAGCGCAGTGGTTTAGACATTATAGCGCAGTGGTTTAGACATTATAGTGGAGTGGTTTAGACATTATAGTGGAGTGGTTTAGACATCATAGTGGAGTGGTTTAGACATTATAGTAGAGTGGTTTAGACATTATAGTAGGGTGGTTTAGACATTATAGCACAGTGGTTTAGACATTATAGCGGAGTCGTCTAGTCATTATAGCCCAGTGGTTTAGACATTATAGCGCAGTGGTTTAGACATTATAGCGCAGTGGTTTAGACATTATAGCGCAGTGGTTTAGACATTATAGCGCAGTGATTTAGACATTAGTGCGCAGTGGTTTAGACATTAGTGCGCAGTGGTTTAGACATTACAGTGGTTAGCATTAGCGCAGTGGTTTAGACATTATAGCGCAGTGATTTAGACATTAGTGCGCAGTGGTTTAGACATTAGTGCACAGTGGTTTAGACATTAGTGCGCAGTGGTTTAGACATTATAGCGCTGTGGTTTAGACATTATAGTGCAGTGGTTTAGACATTATAGCGCAGTGGTTTAGACATTATAGCGCAGTGGTTTAGACATTATAGTGGAGTGGTTTAGACATTATAGCTCAGTGGTTTAGACATTATAGTGGAGTGGTTTAGACATTATAGTGGAGTGGTTTAGACATTATAGCACAGTTGTTTAGACATTATAGCATTGTGGTTTAGTCATTATAGTGGAGTGGTTTAGACATTATAGCGCAGTGGTTTAGACATTATAGCGGAGTCGTTTAGTCATTATAGCCCAGTGGTTTAGACATTATAGTGGAGTGGTTTAGACATTATAATGGAGTGGTTTAGACATTATAGCGCAGTGGTTTAGACATTATAGCGCAGTGGTTTAGACATTATAGCGCAGTGATTTAGACATTATAGTGAAGTGGTTTAGACATTATAGTTGAGTGGTTTAGACATTATAGTGGAGTGGTTTAGACATTATAGTGAAGTGGTTTAGACATTATAGTGAAGTGGTTTACACATTATATGTTGAGTGGTTTAGACATAGCGGAGTGGTTAAGACAATATAGTGGAGTGGTTTAGTCATTATATCTGAGTGGTTTAGACAATATAGTGGACTGGTTTAGACATTAGTGCGCAGTGGTTTAGACATTATAGTGGAGTGGTTTAGACATTATAGTGGAGTGGTTTAGACATTATAGTGGAGTGGTTTAGACATTATATCGCAGTGGTTTAGACATTAGTGCGCAGTGGTTTAGACATTATAGCGCAGTGGTTTAGACATTATAGCGCAGTGGTTTAGTCATTATAATGGAGTGGTTTAGACATTATAGCCCAGTGGTTTAGACAATATATCACAATGATTTAGACATTATAATGAAGTGGTTTAGACATTATAGTGGAGTGGTTTAGACATTATAATGGAGTAGTTTAGACATTATAATGGAGTGGTTTAGACATTATAGCGCAGTGGTTTAGACATTATAGTGGAGTGGTTTAGACATTATAGTGGAGTGGTTTAGACATTATAGTGGAGTGGTTTAGACATTATAGCGCAGTGATTTAGACATTAGTGCACAGTGGTTTAGACATTATAGCGCAGTGGTTTAGACATTAGTGCGCAGTGGTTTAGACATTATAGCGCAGTGGTTTAGACATTATAGTCAGATGGTTTAGACATTATAGCACAGTGGTTTAGACATTAGTGCGTAGTGGTTTAGACATTATAGCGCAGTGGTTTAGACATTATAGCGCAGTGGTTTAGACATTATAGCGCAGTTGTTTAGACATTATCGCCCAGTGGTTTAGACATTATAGTGGATTGATTTATACATTATAGTGGAGTGGTTTAGACATTATAGTGCAGAGGTTTAGACATTATAGCTCAGTGGTTTATACATTATAGTGGAGTGGTTTAGACATTATAGTGGAGTGGTTTAGACATTATAGTGGAGTGGTTTAGACATTATAGCATTGTGGTTTAGACATTATAGCGGAGTCGTTTAGTCATTATAGCGCAGTGGTTTAGACATTATAGCGCAGTGGTTTAGACATTAGTGCGCAGTGGTTTAGACATTAGTGCACAGTGGTTTAGACATTATAGCGCAGTGGTTTAGACATTATTGCGCAGTTGTTTAGACATTATAGCGCAGTGGTTTAGACATTATAGTAGAGTGGTTTAGACATTATAGCACAGTGGTTTAGACATTAGTGCGTAGTGGTTTAGACATTATAGCGCAGTGGTTTAGACATTAGTGCGCAGTGGTTTAGACATTATAGCCCAGTGGTTTAGACATTAGTGCGCAGTGGTTTAGACATTATAGTGGAGTGGTTTAGACATTATAGTGAAATGGTTTAGACATTATAGTGGAGTGGTTTAGACATTATAGTAGAGTTGTTTTGACATTATAGCACAGTGATTTATAATAATGACAATAATATAATAATAATAATAATATAATAATAATAATAACAATAATAATAATAATAATAATAATAATAATAATAATAATAAATGGAAGTTATATAGCGCTATATCTTGCAAAGATAGATATAGACCGTTTAGACATTATGGCGCAGCAGTTTAGACGCTATAGCCCAGTGGTTAAGACCTTTCAGCTTCAATCCCATGGCTCCATTAAGTCCTGGGTTTGAATCTTGGCAGCAGAGGCTGGTGAATGAAAGATGTGTGGTTTTCCGATCTCCCAAGTCAGTTCCAAATGCAGACCTGTCAGTGCCTCAAATTCCCTTCGTATGTACACACGTGAGGGAGATCAAATTAATGTGCATGGCAAAAATCATGTACTTCATGTCAGGGATTGGTTGGCTATGGAACCACGAACATACCCAGCATGCAACCTGTACAATGAAATGAGCTGCTCTGAAGCTGGAATACATCGGCTGAGGCCAGTGGGCAGATCTCCTGCAAAATGCAAAATGACAAGCACAGGAGAAGACCTGGCACTAGGCTATACTACGCAACCCCCCTCCCCCATTCGGCCTAAGGCTACACACCGGTATCAATTTGGGGGTCATGTAGTATCTTGTATAGAGGGCGAGTGGGAAAAAAATGTAGGTGATTTTTACAGAGTTTTTTAAGCATGAAAAAATGGACTGTGCACTTGTTTTTGGGGGGATTGAGGACATAGAGCAATACCAGGTAGTCACGAGAAAGTTGGAAATAACCATCAAATGAGGATTGCCTGTATTCCTACAGCGTTGACCCCGCGCATGTATATTGCTGGTAAGGAAGCTAGCAGACAACAAAGGACTGAGGGGAAACAGTGTTTGCTGAAAAATTTAAACATTTTAAACCTACCAAATTTGTTCAAAATCACATGAGTTTGAGTCAGAGGCTAGTCTTTCACAAAAAACTGGTTTTTATTTCTGTGGATGCCTTAGTATATGCGGTATGAATGAATATAAGAGTCACATAGAAAAAA
>CM054160.1:36958023-36960523 GCA_028751875.1 Rapana venosa | reverse complement strand
CATCAAGCGTGTGAATGAGATCAGTGCAGTCGTTTTAATGGGTATTTTCATGTAACCTGCTGGGATTTCTGAAGTAATAAATTCCTATCATTCCTGGGGAGAGAGAGAGTGAGAGAGAGAGAGGGGAGGGGGGGGGGGGGGGGGGAGGGGGAGAGACAGAGAAGTACAGACAGAGACAGAGAGACAGAAAGAGAATGACAGACAGACAGAAAAAGACAGAGAGAGAGAGAGAGAGAGAGAGAGAAGAGAGAGAGAGAGAGAGAGAGAGAGAGAGAGGAGAGGGGAGAGAGAGAGAGAATGACAGACAGACAGACAGAAATAAGAGAGAGAGAGAGAGAGAGAGTAAGAGAGAAGAGAGAGAAGAGAGAGAGAGAGAGAGAGAGAGAGAGAGAGAGAGAGAGAATGACAGACAGACAGAATAAGAGAGAAGAGAGAGAGAAGAGAAAAAGAGAGAGAGAGAGAGAGAGACAGACAGACAGACAGACAACAGACAGACAGAAGAGAGAGAGAGGGAGAGGTAGAGACAGACAGACAGAAACAGACAGACAAACACACAAACATTGATTGCTTTCATATGTCAATTTTCTTGATTTTCTTTATTTTGGGGGTGAGGGCAGGATGAAAAAAAAGTTGTATGAACTTAATCTTTTACCCTCAATAAAGATCATTTTGACTTGACTTAAAACAGAGAGTACAGACAGTGTATGTGTGTGAATCATTCATTGCTAACAGAATCCGACAGCCTGCTCTTCTTAGCTAAAGAGTCTCTGGCATCCAGGTCATTACATTGCCTTCAGGATCACCTGTTTACTACTGTTTTATCCCAACAATTTTCCCGTGGGGATGCTGAGAGATGAGGTGCAGGGGGGGGGGGGGGGGGGGGGGGGGGGAGGATGCTGTCAGTATAGATAGCATCCCCACCTTCTAGAAATTCTTTGCTAGATTTCCATTTTTCTTTCGTTTTTGTTTGTTTTGTTTTGTTGTTGTTTTTTTGGTTGGTGTTTGCTTCTTTGGGGGCGGGGGGTGGGGGGTGAGGGGGGGGGGGTGGGGGTTCGGTTTTTTGGGGGGTTTTGAGGGGGGGGGAGGGGGTTGGGGGGGTGTTGTGTTGTGTGTTTTTGGAGGGAGGAGTGTTGGGGATTTTTTGCTGTTATTTTGTTGTTATTTTGTTGTTGTTTTTTCTGCCTTGTTCCTCTTTTTCCTATTACCTCCTTCGTGTCTATTTCTGCCTTCTTGGTCCATTCTCCTGTCGTTTTGCTTTTTTTCAGCAAAAAAGAGAACAATTCTCTCCCATGCCGAAGTCGGATGCGCTGGGCCTGATTTGACAGGCGCACTTAGCTTAGCCGGCATTTTCGCTCATATGACGACAACAATAGTTTCTGTCTGAGCGTTCGAGGGAAGAAAGAAGGAAGGATGGGAAGGAAAGAAAGAAAGAAAGAAAGAAAGAAGAAAGAAAGAAAGAAGAAAGAAAGAAAGGAAGGAAGGAAGGAAGGAAGGAACAAGAGACAAGAACAACAACAACAACAACAACAAGAACAAGAAGAACAAGGAAGGAAGGAAGGAAGGAAGGAAGGAAGGAAGGAAGGAAGGAAGAAGGAAGGAAGGAAGGAAGAAGAAGAAGAAAGAAGAAGAAGAAGAAGAAGAAGAAGAAGAAGAAAACAACAACAACAACAACAACAACAACAACAAGATCAAGATCAAGAACAAGAACAAGAAGAACAAAAGGAAGGAAGGAAGAAAGGAAGGAACAAGAAGAACAAGGACAAGAACAACAACGACAACAAAAAGATCAAGAACAAGAAGAACAAGACGAATCCAAAGAACTGGAAGAAGGCTGGACTCCACTCAACGTAATGTCTGTTCACAAGGACAAAGTTCCTTTCCGCCTGGCGGTGCTGTCGTCAGCGATTTTCACGGGGTTCAACTCCGCCACCGGCCGAGGATAGGAATGGCCAAGTGGTTAAAACCTTTTCCTCCATCCATTAGACCATGAGTGGTGGTCTGGGCGCTAGTCTTTCGGATGAGACGATCGATAAACCGAGGCCCCGTGTGTTACACAAAATTATTCAGCCCGCACGTTTTAAAAGAACCCACGGCAACAAGAGAGTTTTGTCCATGGCAACATTCTGTAGAAAAAAAGCCACTCTGATAGGGAAACAAGATACAGTTGCAGAGACACACAAAAAAACCCATAAAAAGGGTGGCGCTGCTCTTGTGGCGATGCGCTCTCCCCGGGGAGAGCAGCCGAATTTCACGCAGAGAAATCTTGTGACTTAAAAGTGGTATAAATCAATCAATCAATCAATCAATCAATCAGAAGATCATTAAAACAAAATGCCCACCTTTACCTGACCGGACATTTCAGAAGCTGACATGCAGCTGACTTCATGGTGGTTAGACATGATCACATAGGCAAAATATCACCATCGGTTTACTTTAGGGGGGGGGGGGGGGGACGGGATAGCTTAGTGGTTAGAACATTGCGCTCGTGATCTGAGGGCCC
>CM054160.1:36950523-36953023 GCA_028751875.1 Rapana venosa | reverse complement strand
TTTTGGAGAGGGAGTGCTCTGACCACTGAGCTATCTTGTCCCCAGGTTCTCTTACGTGGGCTAAACGCATGTTACACAGGATACCTCATTTTGTTGTCTCCGTTGAAACACTTGCACCCAGACCATCACTCACAGCCTAGTGGGATGGTGGAAAACAGTGGGTTCAAACGGGGATTAAACCCATTGGCTTCTTGCTTCCTAGGCAGATGCATAACCTCTTGACCACCGATCCACTGATGGCGATGACCAGAACTGATTGAACAAACCACAGTGCATCAGTGGTCTAGAGGTCACGGCACACGCCTAGAAAGCGGACAGTGTGGGTTCGATCCCCGTCCATGCCAGAACTTTCCCCTATCCACGAGACCTTAGTTGTGGTCTGGGTGCTAGCCTTTTAGATAAGAAGAGAAAACTAAGGTCCTGTGTGCAACCCACATCCAGCGCACGTATAAGAACCCATGGCAATAAGAGAGTTGTTCCTGGCAAAATTCTGTGGAAAAAACCCACTCTGATTGGGAAACAAGACAGGAATTAAAACCAAAGAAAATGATGGGTGGAGGCTCTTGTGGCGACACAACACGTTCTCCCCAAGGAGAACAGCCCGAGTTTCACGAAAAGAAACCTGCATTGACTGAAAATAGTTATATACAGTGCCAGACAATGCAATACAACATAATGGGATACATTCATACAGTAAAAAGATACTCAAAAAACATTGTTCTTGCCTCAAAACCGCTCTTAATGTATTTCCATTGATTGTTTATGTCTCCAAAATGCTCTTGATGTGTCTCCAATGAATGTTGGTGTGTCTTCACTGGCTCTTTATGTGTCTCCAAATGGCTTTTTGTGTGTCTCCATTGGCTCTTTATGTGTCTCCAAATGGCTTTTTTATGTCTTCATTGGCTCTTTATGTGTTTCTAAATTACTTTTTATGTGTCTCCATTGGCTCTTTATGTGTTTCCAAATGACTTTTTATATCTTCATTGGCTCTTTATGTGTCTCCAAATGGCTTTTTATGTGTCTCCATTGGCTAATGATCTGTCTCCAAACTTTTTATGTGTCTTCAGTGGCTCTTTATGTATTTCCAAATGGCTTTGAATGTGTCTTCATTGGTTATGTATCTTCATTGGCTCTTTATGTATCTCTTTTAGTTTATTATGTGTCTCCAAACTGATCTTGATGTTTATCCAATGGCTCAAGATGTGTCTTCAACGGCTTTTAATGTGTCTACACAGCTCGTGATGTCTCTTCATTGGTTCTAGATGTCTTCAAATGGCTCTTTATTTGTGTCCAAATGGTTATTTTATATGTCTTCAAAGATCTCTTTTTGTGTCTGAAATGGCTCTTACTTCTCTCCTTTTCTGTTTTTTCCTAGGAGTAGTACTGTCGTGAAATCTGTAACTTCAACATCAACCAAAGAAAAATCATTCAGAAAATTTGTTTCCCTGCATTTGTCAGATAGACAGCTCAGTCTCTGCAATGAAGGCAGCTGTACTCTGCTTGCAGGTCCTCTCTCCCAGTCTCCACAGAGCTTCTTGGCCACTACTGGGGTGGTATGGGTCAGTCAGGCCAGGTCCTCTTTCTTCAGAGTGCTGCCTCATGTAGCTAGCGGACAGGACTGTATACAGCACACGTTGTGTCTGGTGTCTGGCTGCTGCCAGTCTTGCAAGGCCACTGTTGCTCTGTGTGGCCTGTGTCAAGTTTTATGTATAATATGGTAGGGGACGGGATAGCGCAGTGGTCGGAGCACTCGCTTTCCCCCAGCCAAGTTAAGCAGCGTCGAGCGTGGTTACCAGTTGGATGGGTGACCGTTTATGCGCCTTGGCTTCAGTACAGTTCCCCCAGTTCACCCAGCTGTAAATGGGTACTCTGCCCTCTTTAGGGTCAGGGAAGGTAAAGCAGCGAGGGAGAGGAGATGAGCGCCGCCCTCAATATGCTGGCCCTAGAGAAGTGAGGTCTCCGACACCTCGCTCCCCTACGACCTTATAGGTTATGGGACTCCTTTACCTTTTTTTTTTATGGTAGTTTAATTCAGAAGATTGAAATCTCAGGGTTGTTTTTTCTTTTCATTTACTGGGCTTGTGCCCAGACGTTCACCAATGGTGAGATTTTGCGTATGCAACCATTTTTACCCACCATTAAGGTTAATTCTTCATGTGTGAGAATCAACCAATTCTGATTTCAGGGTGTTATTGGGATTAGTCAGGATGGTGAATGGTCGTTTTAAAAAAAATATATAAAAGTGAGACTGGAGAAAATGGTCGCCCAAAGACTCCCTGAGGTCATTGGGTTGAAGACGAAGATGATGATGTTTGTTTTTGTTCCATTCATAGGAAATTTCATTTTCAGCCTACATTAAACAAATTCAAATTCAAATTCAAAAGCTTTATTATATCAAAGACAGAGAAATTCCGGTGGGTTACTCGCCATACATAAAAACAATAAACATTTAAACATAATATTTAAAACACACACACACTGTCCAACATCCACCCATCAT
>CM054160.1:36940523-36943023 GCA_028751875.1 Rapana venosa | reverse complement strand
TGGTGGTGGTGGTGTGTGTGTCCTGTGTGTGTGTGTGTGTGTATCTCTCTCTCTCTCTCTCTCTCTCTCTCTCTCTGAGATGTAGTCCCTGTACTGACTAGGTCTAAACCAAGAAATCTGTATTACTGCTGCCAAGTCAAAAATGGTCTTTATTGGGGGTAAAAAGATAAAGTTTACACAACTTTTTTTCATCCTACACACACACACACACAAAAGAAGAAAAAATCTATGAAAATTGTGCTCTCTCTCTCTCTCTCTCAATAATTGAAGAAAATTGCTCTCTCTCTCTCTCTCTCTCTCTCTCTCTCTCTCTCTCTCCCCACTCACACACACACACACACACACACAAAGAGGAATGTTTGTAGAGCTGAAGAGGGTGAAACGTTATGCGAGGAATCCATGTTGGATCTAACATAGATCTAGGTTAAATTGCTCTACTTCCTCAGCTAGGCATAGGGCCACACTCCAGCGTTAGATCGCAAGTAACGAACGTAATGGCTTTTACCTTCAGAAAAGTTGTCCTTGCTTATTAAAAATAAAACACTTTTAAGGGAATAAAAAGAATGCGTTGTGTGAGTATTGGGCGCAGGGGGGTGGGGGATGGGGGGGGCATAGACTGATGTCAGATATTGTCATGAGAAAGCTGGAAAGGATGAATCATCGGGAGGAATGTTTATGCTCTTTCGCTGCTGCTGACCCCTTGCGTGTATATTGTCGTTCTGTGGGAGTTGGGGAGGGCGAGGGGGGAAAGGGAAGGGAAGGGCTGGAGAGGGGGAGGGGTGAGGGGAGAAATCTAGCAGACAATAAAGAAATGAAAGGATACTGTATCTGCTGAATTTTTTTTTTTTTTTAATTCGAACCTACCAGATTTGTGCAAAATTACATGATTTGTTTGGCAGGAGCCAAGTTTTTACACAGGGGATTTTGTTTGTTTGTTTTGTTGTTGTTGTTGTTGTTGGTTGGTTGTTTGTTGGTTGGTTGGTTTTTGGTGGTTGTTGTTGTGTGTTGTGTGTGTGTGTGTGTGTGTGTTTGGGGGGGGGGGGGAAGGTGCTATGGTATGGCTCTAGATTTGATGTGTTTTGAGTTTCTATGGACAACAGATGGAAACGGCCAAAAAGTTATCGCTGGAGTGCGGCCATAGCAAGGCCAACGGTCACCGACCTTTGCCCCTACTGAACAAGCAGAGGGGGAAGGTGGGGGCGATATCAGAAAGAAAAGAAAAAAGAAATAAACACGCAAAAGCTTTTTTTTTTTTTTTTTTTAAAGAGCGTTTCTGCAGAGAAAGAGAGGGGTGGTGATGGTGGGAAGGAGTGGGGTGGGCGGAGGTGGGAGGGGGGTGGGGGGTGAGGGCAGTGGGAGGGGCACGCCTAATGTTTTTATAGTTACACCCATTCTGCATCTGTTCGTAAAAATTCCTTTCAGCACTCATCTATGGTGTTTTATTCGCGTCAAAAGTTGTACATCGTCCTAAATGAAACTGAAATTGAAAATCTCTCTCTCTGTCTCTCTCTGTCTCTCTCTCTTTCTGTCTCTCTCTCTCTCTCTGTCTCTCTCTCTCCCCTCTCTCTCTCGCTGTCTCTCTCTCTCTCGCTGTCTCTCTCTCTCTGTCTGTCTCTCTCTCTCTTACTCTCTCTCTCTCTCTCTGCGCACGCGCGTGTTTATTAACACCAACTACTATGACTCGCATGCATATTGTGTTCACTTCGAACATTTCCTGTTCATTTCTCTGAGCGTTAACACTGTGCTGCGTAGAAGGAATGACGGTAGTTGGTCTGTTAGCACGTGCAGTGCACGTGATACTCGCCTGCCCCAGTCTAGGTGGTGTTTTGGAAAGGGCAAAGCTGAAATCATCTTTGTCCTGATGCCTGGATATCTCTTTGCTCACGTGTATTGCCTTTTCTGCTGTGCGGTCTCTCTCTCTCTCTCTCTCTCTCTCAAACTGCTTGTATGTAGTAAGTACTCCTTCGGAGTATTTTCCTCTAAATAAAACGAAGAGAGGAAGCTGAGGTGAAGGGAAAGAATGAGAAGAAGAGGAGGAGGAGAAGGAGGAGGTAGAAGATTTGCAGGAGTCGAGCCAAGTCAAGTCAAGAACACTTTCATCATCCCATGATGGGCAATTACAATACTGACAGGCACATTGATACGAATCATAATCTTTTTAAAAAAAAATATTAAAAAAAGACACCAAAAAGCTACATTTCATATTGGTTGGAACATTCCAAGATAACTTCCACAAAAAAAAATCACACACACACACACACACACACACGCACGCATGTACGCATGTACGCACGCACAAGGGAGGAGGGAGAAGAGGTTTTATCGTAAATCATTTTCATTTCTTTTTTCTTTTTTTTCTTCTTTTTTTGCATACCTGCATATGTTTCGCTTTTTTGTGTGTGTGTGGTTATATTAAATTTTGTTTTGTATGGTCTGGGTTTTAAAAAAAAAATTGGTTGTTGTTTTATTAGAAAAGAAAGGGAGAGGGGGGGGGGGTGTT
>CM054160.1:36920523-36933023 GCA_028751875.1 Rapana venosa | reverse complement strand
TGGTAATCAGTGCTCTGTACCCCGCCGACCCGCCATGATAAATTCTCGCCTATCTTATCCGATTAGTCAGCGTCTGGGATCTCCTGCCCTCCTCAAACATCAATCCCATACTCTCTGGTCACCACAGCGTTATCTCCCTTATCTTGCCTCCCTTCTCGTTAGAGTCTGCAGAATCCCCAACAAGGCGAGATTCTGTCAGGAGCAGAATGTGTAGAATGACGTGTTTAGGATTCTGCTTTAAAGGTGTGTTGAGCTGTGATGAGCAGATGATGTGGCAATACCCACATCCCCTGCTTGGTTTTTCTTGGTTTGCATGGCTATAAAATTATTGGGTAGAAAGCATAGTGCCTGGTCTTCTCCTGTGCTTGTAACTCTGCAGGAGATCTGCCTGCTGGCCTCAGCCGACACAGTCCAACTTCATGAGGGCTGTCATTTCAGATTTATCTGAAAAAAAGGCAGGAGAATGGTCTGAGTAGGCAAAAGAGAAAGAAGAAGAAGAGAGAGAGAGAGAGAGAGAGAGAGAGAGAGAGAGAGAGAGAGGAGAGAGAGAGAGAGAGAGAGAGAGTTGAATCTAGACATTTTAATATCATTTTAAAATGTCTTTGTCAAGGCCTGGGGAATCTCTGAAAACCTCAACCCTGACCCCCAATTTGGACAGGGCTACATCAGATTGTATATATGTATTTTTTCTTCTTTTTACAAAATAAAGCATTGGGTAGATCTATCTTGTTCAAACCCATTTTGGAAACAATTACATGAAGACCTGGTGAAGAGAGAAAGACTGGGTCTGGACTTGTCAATTCCCATGTCCAAAACTATACTTTTTACTGAGGTGTGTGAAATCCCTGAAGATACCTTCCTCCACTCTCCCTCCCTTTCCATTTCTTCCCCCAACGGCTGCACTACACAGAGTAATGACTTGCACCTTTTGCCACTTCCGGAGGAGATGGCTGACTGGTTACGTCCCTTGAGGAAATGCCCCGGATAACCTTTGTGACGTGGTTTCAGCGGCACAGATGCAAAGTCTCCGCGCAGAAAACGTTATGTATCCCATCATGCCTCACCTCTAACACGCGCATGCGCACAGAACCTCAAAAGAAATGATATCCCCCTAGCCTATTCGTTTGTCAGTATAACGGGACCGGAGTTAGAAGTTCAGTAATAATAATAATAATAATAATGTATGGAATTTATATAGCGCTGAATCTTGTAAAGCAACAAATCAAAGCGCTCAGATGACATGATTAAAAAACAAAAATTATTATTTTATATCGAGGATAATGGAATAAGCACTCAGGTGCTTTTTTTTTACATCCAGTCCCCGCGTGTATGCGGTTTTGTAAATTTTGTCATCTGTTCCCACCGGCACACAATGGCCTACTCTTTCGAAAAAAGGAGCAGGATTTAACGTGTGCGCAAGATGTTCTGCAGGAATGATATGGGCCGAGCTGAAGAGGATCTCCCAGAACCTGAGTTCGTAGAAGGGAAGGGTGTTGTTGCGGCCCTATGTTCCCAAGGGAATCCAGAGGCATAAGTCATGGACTCTATAGGCCTACTACAATGTGAGCTTTTCCTCGGCTGGAAAATTGGAAAAGAAGAGGGGGAGAGGAAGGGGGTGGGTGGGGGTGGGAGTTTAGACTGAAGAGGAAGGTGAGAATTGAGGGAGGAGGGTTTTTTTTGTGGGGATGGGTGGGGGGTGGGGGGGAGCGTTTTCCTGATGAGTCAGTGAATCTCGTAGTATATATTTATCTCGGGGAGTTTGTGTTGGGTTGATATGTATGTGGGCGATTCCGGTTTTCAGTTTCTGCTGAAAAAGTAAAGAGTGAACTGTAGCTTGCATGATACACAACAGTAGACGGGTGGTAAGAGTCGTGCGCTCGTGATCTGCTGACCCGAGTTCGTCGGATGAGACTATAAACCGAGGCCCCGTGTGTGAACGCACGCAGAACATCTTTGCGCATTGGTTAAAACACGTCCTGCTTTATATTTATTTATTTATCTAATTCTTTACTTGTTCTTTTATATCGCTTTTCGGAAGAGTAGGCTATTGTGTGCTAGTTGGAACATATGACAAAATTTACAAAAACTGCGTACTCACGGGGACTGGATGTAAAAAAAAGCACATGAGTGCTTATTATTGAGCGCTTTGATTTGTTGCTTTACAAGATTCAGCGCTATATAAATTTCATACATAATAATTATTGTTGTTATTATTATTATTATTATTATTATTATTATTATTATTATTATTATTATTATTCCATTATCCTCGAAGTAATTAATGAATAAATAAATAAATTAGAAATTTCTCACAACACTCTGCCACCGCTTGATCTCGCTTATCTGATGGTTTGGCTGGTTGTATTAAAGTCCTAGCGGAGTTTATGCGAATTAGGGACTGAAACACAAAAAGCAACCACAGGGTGGTGGTGGGTAGGCGGGTGGTGGTGGGTGGGGGGAGGGGGGAAGTGCTGTCAGTATAAGTAGCATCCCCAATTTCTGGAAATTCTGTGCTAGGAATTCCCTCTTTTCTATCCCTCCCTTTGTTTCTGCCTTGTTCCTTTTCTTCCTGTCATCTCTCTCTTGTCTATAGTATATCGGTTAGTTATTCGTTGGTTGGCTGGCCGGTTGGAGTTTATCAATACGGTTTTGTTATTTAGGCATTGTTTGTTTGCTTGTGTGCTTGTTTGGTTTTTGTTGTTGTTGTTGTTGTTTGTTTGTGTGTGTGTTTATTATATTATTTTATACCACCTCAGATTTATCTGCGTAAAATTTGGGCTGCTGTTCCTGGGGAGAGCGCGTCGCCACAAGAACAGCGCCATCTTTTTTCTTTTTTTTCTTTCTGCAATTGTATTTGTTTCCCTATCAGTGTGGCTTTATTCTACAGAATTTTACCAGGGACAGCTCTCTTATTACGGTGGGCTCTTTTACGTGCGCTAAATAATTATGTGTAACATGCGGGACCTCGGGTTTATCGTCTCCTCCGAAAGACTAGCACCCAGACCACCAAACCACTCATGGTCTAATGGATGGGGGGAAAATTTCGGGCCCAAAAGGGGATCGAACCACCCAGCACACTTCCTACCCGGGTTTTTCGTTTTCTAGGCATGTGCGTTATCTCTAGACCACCGTGTGTGTTTTGTGACTTATTTGCTTAATTGTTGTTGTTGTGGCAGCAACATTCTACGAGGAAAAGGTGTAATATAACTCAGTCTATTAATTAGTGAGCGTGTTCGGCTGCGCTGATAAGGAAATGGCTCTAGAAGTGTCATGTTTCTTTTTTCTTGGCCTGTCTCTCTTCGCTTCTGTATGCATTGGTTTCGTTGTGTGTGTGTGTGTGTGTGTGTGTTGTGTGTGTGTGTGTGTGTGTGTGTGTGCTTTTGTCGTCTCTGTCTGTCTGTCTGTCTGGTTCGCTCTCTCTCTCTCTCTCTCTCTCTCCTCTCTCTCTCTCTCTCTCTCTCTGTCTCTCTATCTCCCTCTCTCTCTCTCTCTCTCTCTCTCTCTCTCTCTCTCTCTCTCTCTCTCTCTCCCTCTCTCTGTCTGTCTGTCTATCTATCTATCTATCTATCTATCTACCTATCTCTTTCTCCCTCTCTCTCTATCTATTTATCTATCTATCTGTCTGTCTGTCTGTCTGCCTTCCTGCCTGTATGTCTGTCTGTCTGTTTGTCTGTTCCATAGACAGACAGACAGACAGACAGATGTGTGTGTGTGAAACAGTCAAACACACACATTCAAAACAAATTCAAATTCAAAATTTTTGTTTTGTTTTTTGTTTTTGTTTTTGTTTGTTTGGTTTGGTTGTTGTTTTTTTTGGAGGGAATGGGGGAGGGGGGGGGGGGGGGGGGGCGTCTAATATCACTAAAAGTGAACAGACGTAAAATTGAAGTCAACATTCAAAACACAGAGAGAGAGAGAGAGAGAGAGGAGAGAGAGAGAGAGAGAGAGAGAGAGAGAGAGAGAGAGAGAGACAGACAGACAGACAGACAGACAGAGAGACAGACAAAAAGACAGACAGACAGAAAAACAGAGAGAGAGAGAGAGAGAGAGAGAGAGAGAGAGAGAGAGAGAGAGAGAGAGAGAGAGAGAGAGAGGAGGGGGGGGGGGGAGAAACAGACGCAGGTGTGTCTTCTTTATACACGCCAAATGAGCCAGAACTTCCAGCATAAAAATAGAACTTGGCGGCGTCAGTGCCAAACTGAACTCCTGCGTAGTTCTCACGAAAGCTCGTCAGTAAAGAAGACATAGCCTACATAGATCTAGTCTTGCGTTCGCTGCCAGTCACAGACATACATCACGCTCACTGTAACTCTGTGTTGCCAGCAGGTTATCTTCAAGGCCGTGACTCACACAGGCCAAGGTCATGTCAAGCTTCTGATGATAATTATGTGCTGATAATTCTATCCATGCTGATAATCCAGTCTTACTTATCCTGTCACTTTTCACTCCAGTTACACACATCTCGGCTTGAAAGACGTTGATTCTCTCCCCATTATCTCCCTTGTCTGTGTACTTGCGACTCTCGCCCTCCAAAAGACCGCAGAGCATTCTCTCCCTTATCTGTGTAATGTCCAGTTAGTTAGAATGCGCAGAATCTTTAGACAGAATGCATTCATGAAATCTTGGCGACGTACTTTATAATTTTTTCCTCTGGCTTAGTTCATGATTTCGGGCTTTGTTTTCAAGGGGAGGGGGGAGGGGGGGTGTGGTGCTGGAGGGTTTGGGGGGAGTTGGGCTAGTTGTTGTTACTTTGGGTTGTTGTTTTTTTGTTTTGTGTGTATATATATATATATATATATATATATATATATATATATATATATATATATATACATATATATATACACACACACAAAACAAACACACACACACACATATATAAATAAATATATATATATATATACACACACAAAACAAACAAACACACACACACACATACATACATATATATATATAATATATATATATATATATTATATTATATTTTATATATATATATATATATATATATATATATATATATATATATATATGTTGGAGGGTGAACTAAGGTTCTGGGATAAGGGGATGTTAGGACACTGGCACTCCACACTCAAAGGAATGATGTGAGGCCACGCAGGGGTGTTATAGTAACACTTTTTATTTTTATCTACCAAACAACACACACAGCTCAAGCAGGAGAACAAAACTGCTGTTTCCTTCTAAGTCATTCTGTCGTTTCACCACACGCAGCCTAACTCAAGAAGAAAGTTGCCTCGGACAGCCAGCAAGAGAAAGACTTTAAAATGCCATGTACACCCTGCTATGTTGGTTCAGTTGCAGGACCAACTGACCAATGAATACGTTTGGAAACTGAGGTGAACAAATCCTAACCACACATCACATCAGCTGACAAACAAATTTAAATCAACCAATCTAGTCTCTACATGACAAATCTGCTGGTTCAATAGAGAAGAGGAGGGGGGGGGGGGGGGGGGGGGTAATAGAGAGGGGGAAGGGGGGATGCTATTCAACAAGAAAGAGGCCCCACCTGTTGAATAAGACTAGCTGTAGCAAGCTCTGAAGTGCTTATTACATGACTGTTCCACTGGACACTCTAGGCTACAACAAGGACTCAGGCCATGAATAGAGAGGACTCCACTGTAGCTGACAAAGGCTGAGCCACCAGCTTCTAATAGGCCTACATTGAGAACACTTAGCTACACCATTACACCCAGTTGCCCCATCTTCTAGCTCACAGAGACATGCTGGATACTTAACATGAGAGAATGTGTAACAGTACATAGGCCTGGTGAAATGCTAGGTCTCCCAGCCCACAAGCATGGGTATTAAACAGTTGAGAGGGTTGTTTGTCCAAACAGCACACTGTAACTTAGAGGTTGACAAAGAAACCTAACTATAAGCAAATCATGAAGTCTAACCAAGTTGAAGAATTCTTTCTAAAAGGGGGGGGGGGGGGAGAGGAGGGGGAAGGAAAGAGGGGTTTAGTTCAAACATTATAGTGCGCAAAGTGCACACTATAACATATATATATATATTGGAGAGGGGCGGGGGGGGAGGGGGGGGGGGGGGGGGTTGTAGTTCGGGGGGGGGGGGGGGGGGGGGGGTCGTTTTGTTTAGTTGATGTTCTTGGTTTTTATTGTTGTTGTTGGTTTGTTTTTGGGTGGGTTGGGTTTGTGTTGGGTTTTTTTTGGGGGGTGGGGGGGGGGGGGGGTGTTGGTGTTGGTTTTTTTTTTGTTTTTTATCTCTCTGGGCTTGGGTTTTTTTGGTGGAGGGGAATAGGGGGGTGGGGAGAGGGGTAGCTGTTGGTTTGTGGATTGTTAATTTTGGTTTTGGATTGTCAAGCTTGGCTGGTTGGCTGGTCGGTCGGTCGGTCTGTTGGATTTTTGTTTTGTTTCTCAAGCTGTCACAGTACACGGAATATTCGGGGGATGAGGCATGTTAACCGAGGTTCCCGTGTGGGAATTCGCGCTGAGCATCTTTCGCACACGTTAAAACCTGGTCCACCTTCCAGGCAGAGTGGGCCATTGTGTGTCAACGAGAAAGGATGACGCAATTTGAAAAAAAACAGAAAAAGCGTATGCATACTGGTGATGGGTTTAGACATCTCCGAAGTCGGAATGTGGCTACCTTAAATGGTGAGCAAAAATCGGATGTACAAGCAAAAATCGTGTTCATTGATGATTCTTGGAGCTCTTGTAGCCAAGGAACAGGGGGGGTGGGGGTGGAGGGGGGGGGGGGGGGTGGGGGAAAGATCAACAAACAGGACAACTGGATAAGAAGTGTGTTCGTCTTTTTAGTGTGAATTACTACTGCGTCATCCTTTTTCTCATTTCAGCCACACACAAACCACATCCTACAACTCCTGAGTGTGAACAAACACACGCGCGCACGGCGCGCACACACACGCGCGCGCGCACAACAAACACATACAGACACACCATACAACACCACACACACACATTCACACACGCACGCACAAATTACACAGACACAAAGCACACACAACACACACCACTCACACACACCACCACCACCACCACCACACAAGACAGACAGACAGACAGACCCCCCACCCCCCCCCCCCCCACCCCCCCCACCCCCCCCACCCCACAACACAGGCAGAAGCAGCGCTAGCCTACCAGTAGCGTCGTATCTTTCAGTTGGCAGTTTTTGATGGGAGTGGGAGGGAGATGGGGAAGGGGGGTAGGGGCTGGAGGCAGATGAGGGAGAGGGGGGGGGTGGGGGGGTGAGGCAGGAGTAGGGGTAGGGGTACCTACAGCCCAGAGGTTTTTGGGCGGGGAGTCACTCGGCGTCAGTTTATTTTTATAACTCCGGCGTCTGAGGTTTGGTACTGTACACAATTGTACCGTTCCTTGCTTCTTTCTTCCCGTTTGTCTCTCTTGTCTGTCTGGCACCTCCCCCTGGTGTCTGTCTGGATCATTTGTTCTGCCTCTGAACTGGCTGTTTGATGGTGTGTCTGGCCTTGGCTGGCTTTATGGCTTGGTCTGACTGGCTTTGTGTCTGTCTGTGTCTTCTGTCTTCTGTCTGGCTGGCTGGCTGGCTGGCTGGCCCCTCGGCTCTCATGCGCTGTCTGTCTCCTCTGTGATCTCTGTCTTGTCTCTGTCTCCTGTCTTCTGCCTCTGTCTCTGCTGTCTGGCTGGTTTGTCTCTCTGTCTGTTGTTTGTCTCTTCTGTCTCTGTCTGTCTCTGGCTGGGGCTGTCTGTCTGTCTATCTGTCTGTCTGTCTGTCTGTCTCTTCTCTCTCTCTCTCTCTCTCTCTCTCTCTCTCTCTCTCTCTATCTCTCTCTCTCTCTCTCTGTCTCTCCAAATGCTGCATACACATTGGGATCTGGATGTTAACAAAACACACGAGTGTTTATTTCCATGATCCTTCAAATAAAAGGTTTTTTTAAAACTCTCTCTCTCTGTATTGTGGTTTTGTTCAATTTAATCTATATTGTCAGTACACACTGGTCTACATAATAATTATGTGTTTGCATGTATATGCGTGTATATATATATATATATATTTTATATATATATATATATATATATATATATATATATATATTATATATATGTACGTGTAACAGAGAAATCCTGATGTGTAATACTATAGAGTGTGACTGCATCGTTGCGATAAGTGTTTAAGCGTGATGGTTTTATTGGAGGTGCTATCTTCAGGGTGCTTGGCACCTGCCTCCATGTCTTCTCTCCTCTGGCATCATGATGTTAGTTGTCCGGGGACCTGCCAGTATAAATATCCTCTCCACCTTCTGGAAATTTTGTGCCACGAATTCCCTCTTTTCTATCCCTCTCTTTGTTTCTGCCTTGTTCCTTTTCTTCCTGTCACCTCCTTTTTGTTTTATTTTCTGCCTTCTTGGTTCATTCTCCTGCCTTTTTTGTTTTTGTTTTACAGAAAGACTTATGAAATAACCAATCTGTCCCATGCCGAAGTCAGATGCGCTGGGCCTGATTTGTCAGGCGCTTAACAGCAACGCAACGCATACATACATGCATGCATGCACACACGAATACTTCTTCCATTATTCTCGAAATAAAAGAACGAAATAAAAAATAAAACATTCGCAAGCACATGCACACACAAACATGCAGGCACACACGCACGCACTCACGCACGCACTCACGCGCGCGCGCGCGCTCACACGCACACACACACACACACACACACACTCACTAGTTGCTTTTGGTTCCTAGACAGATGGCTTGATGGGAAAAAAAGCAAATGCGTTGCTTATTCAAGAATTTGACTTGACTCACTCACTCACTCTCTCACACACACACACACACACACTCCTCTCTCTCTCTCTCTCTCTCTCTCTCTCTCTCTCTCTCTCTCTCTCTCCTCTCTTCTCTCTCTCTTTTTTTTCTTTGTTTATCTCTCCTCGTGATCCTCCTCCTCTTCCTCCTCCTCCTCTTCCTCCTCCTCTTCCTCCTCCTCCTCTTCCTCCTCCTCCTCTTCCTCCTCTCTCTTCCTCCTCCTCCTCCTTTCCTCCTCCTCTTCCTCCTCTTCTTCCTCCTCCTCTTCCTCCTCTTCCTCCTCCTCCTCTTCCTCCTCTTCCTCCTCCATCTCCTCCTTTCCCCCTCCCCTACCCCATTGACTTCTACAAAGGTCGGAATATATGGCAGAAGAAAAGAGTGGAGACGATGTTTTGTTTCGTATTGCTTTGTTTTGTTGGTAAAGGCGGCGGGTGGGGGTGGGGGGTGGGGGTGGGGGGCGTTGAAAGGAGCCCTCCAAACTGAAGGAACTCGTTGGGGGGGAAGGGGGGAGGGGGGAGGAGTGGGGAGTCTTTAATGTCACCTGCCAGGTACATTGTTTTGACACCTGGTGATCACACACACGCACGTGCGCGCGCGCACACGCACACACACATACACCACATACACACACACGCACAGACACACACACCACACAAAGAATCAGTCATACTCGCACACACGCACGCACACACATACACAGAATCAGTCACACACGCACGCTCACAGGTACACACACAAACACACACACACAAAACACACACACACACACAAACACACACACACACACACACTCGTATTCAGACAGGTATTTATACAGACAGACTCACAGAGTAAAACAGAGAGAGAATGAATGGATGAATGAATGAATCTTTATTTCTCAAGGGTAACAGAATAAGCATGTGCATTGTAATAGCCCTTCATGGGATGATTAAAGTATTT
This sequence comes from Rapana venosa, assembly GCA_028751875.1. Taxonomy (NCBI): domain Eukaryota; kingdom Metazoa; phylum Mollusca; class Gastropoda; order Neogastropoda; family Muricidae; genus Rapana; species Rapana venosa. The sequence goes on along the minus strand of CM054160.1, from coordinate 36,923,301 downwards.
TTGACTTGACATACCTTTTTTCATCTGGCCCTTGCCCTGATTAGGGGCTATCAACAAAACAAGTGAAAAACCCTACAACAACAACAACAACAACAACAACAACATGATTTAAAAAAGATAAGTGGATTTTTAACAGTATATAATCCCTAACTGACCTGAACATTAATTTTAAGAGATACATAGATTTTTTTTTTTTAATTTGAGAAAAGAGATATGCGTTAATAAACATATAATTCTGAAATGAATTTAACATTAACATGAAAACTGATACACTGATTATAATTTAAGGAATATGGATAAAGTAAAATAGAGGGGAGACAGCAAGAAGCAAGAGAGAGAGAGAGAGAGAGAGAGAGAGAGAAGAGAGAGAGAGAGAGAGAGAGGAGAGAGAGAGAGAGAGAGAGCATTTTCAGGTTACATCAACATCAAAATAAACCAAATATCAAATTCTGACAAAGCATCTATCCTCAATAAAACCTTCTTTTTTAACATACTAATAATAAACATTTCAAGTTAAGTTACGAGAGAGAAGAGAGAGAGAGAGAGAGAGAGAGAGAGAGAGAGAGAGAGAGAGAGAGAGGAGAGAGAGAGGAGAAGGAAGAAAGAGGAGAGAGAGAGAGAGGAGGAGGAGGGGAGAGAGAGAGAAGAGAGAGAGAGAGAGAGAGGAGAGAGAGGAGAGAGAGAGAGAGAGAGGGAGAGAGAGAGAGGAGAGAGAAAAGAGACGGAGAGAGAAGAGAGAGAGACGAGAGAGAGAGATGAGAGAAAGAGAGAGAGTCAAACAAAACAATAGGCCTAGAAAAACAAAAAGACAGACAGGCACGCAGGCAGACAGACAGAGACAAAAACAGAAACAAAAGAGAAAATGTTTATAACGTACAAGTATAAAGTAACTCCAAGAGAGTAGTACATAAACAGAGAGAGAGGAGAGGAGAGAGAGAGAGAGAGGTGAGAGAGAGAGAGGAGAGCGAGAGACAGACAGACAGACAGACAGACAGAGACAGACAGACAGACAGACAGACCAGACCAGACCAGACCAGACAGACACTTTAAAAAAAAATTAAGTAACTCAAAGAGAGAAATACTTATACTGAGAGAAACAGACAGACCAGACCAGACAGACGGACAGAAAGACAGACAGACGAGACTAGACACACACACACACACACACACACACACACACACACATAAACACACACACACAACATAGATAGATGGGTTGATGGAGAAAGAAAAAAAGCAAATACATTGCCTATACAATGTACCTTCTGAAAATAAAACGTTGACTTGATTTGACTTCATCACACACACACACACACACTCAGACAAGAGAGAGGGGACAGACAGAGACAGACAGACAGACAGACAGACAGAAAGAGTAGCAGACAGGTGTGGGATAGGCAGAACGGCAAAAGAGGAGTGTGTGTGTGTGTGTGGGAGAGAGAGAGAGAGAGGAGAGAGAGAGAGGAGAGAGAGAGAGAGAGAGAGAGAGAGGAGAGACAGACAGACAGACAGACAGACAGAGACAGAGAGAGTAGCACACAGGTGTGGGATAGGCAGAACGGCAAAAGAGGAGTGAGAGAGAGAGAGAAGAGAGAGTGGAGAGAGAGAGAGAGAGGGAGAGAGAGAGGAGAGAGAGAGGAGAGAGAGGAACAAAGGGAGGAGGATGGGTGGGGGGAGGTGGAAGGGCGGGTGGAGGGGGAGTAGTCTGGAATGGAAGGAAGTGGAGAGGCATGTATATGTGTATATATATATAGAGAGAGAGAGCCTAGCAGTGAGGGCCTAAATGAGTTCTCCAAAGAGGCCCCACCTGAGTTACCATGGCAACGGCTGCCTCCTCCGCTTTAAACCGGCCGGTCTGTCTGTCTGTCTGTCTGTCGGTCTAGTGCTGATAGTAAAGCCAGGCCTAGTTAGCTTTCGTCTGTAAGCGAGTGGGATAGCCTAGGTGGGTTGTGTTTCGTGTGTGTGGTGCGCGCGTGTGTGTGTGTGTGTGTGGGGGGGGGGGGGGGGGGGGGGTGAGGGGGGGGGGGGGGGGGGAAAGGGCGGGTGTTTTGTGGTGGAGGAGGGTGTGTGTGTGTGTGGTGGTGTGTGTGGTGTGGTGTGGGTGGTGGTGGTGGTGGTGTGTGTGTGTGTGTGGTGTGGTGTGATGTGGTTGGTATGGTGTGTTGTGTGTGTGTGTGGTGTGTTGTGTGTGTGTGTGTGTGTGTGTGTGTGTGTGTGTGTGTGTGTGTGTGTGTGTGTAAGTGTGTGGTGTGTGTGGTTGGTATGCGTGTGTATGTGTGGTGTAGTGTGTGTGGTGTGGTGTGGTGTGGTATGTGTGGTGTGTATGTGTGGTTGGTGTGTGTGTTGGTGTGTGTGTTGGTATGGTTGGTGGTGTGTGTGTGTATGTGTATGTGTGTTGGGGTGTGTTGGTTGTGTGTGTGTGTGTGTGTGTCTGTCTACGCGTGTTTGTCTCTCTGCCTGTCTGTGCATGTATGAGTGTGGGATGTCTGTCGCAGTGTGTGCGTATGTGTGTGAGGGAGAGACGGACAGACGGACAGATAGACAGACAGACAGACAGACACCCACACCGATTCATATACATAAAAAAAATCCCATACATGCACAGGGAAGGAGAGAGAGAGGGAGGGGGGGGGGGGGGGGGGGGGGGCGGGGAGGCAGAGAGATGGGGAGAGAGAGACAGACAGAGACATAGAGACAGAAAGAGAAAGACAGACAGATACAGAGAGACAGACACACACAGACAGAGAGACAGACAGACAGACAGACAGAGAGAGATGT
>CM054160.1:36908023-36915523 GCA_028751875.1 Rapana venosa | reverse complement strand
AGAACTTGCAGTAGGCCACATTCACCCACACAAGCCCAGCAAAGAATGCAACATTTCGATTATCAGTGCAGCAGCCCTGCAAACACGACCCACCCTGCACAACCTACACAGCAGCAGACAACAACAACACAACGGCACCCTGATGATACCCCCACACACCCCACCCCTGCAATGCACCCTCCACCCTCCCCCCTCCTCACCTCACCTACCCTCACACAACCTTCTCTGCCCCCCCCCCCCCCCCCCCACCCCCCCACCCACCTCTACTCCTCTCCTACTGCGGATATCCAGTGTACAGCAACACAAACACACATACACACAGGCGCGCACCCAGCACCCATACACACGCACGCACGCACACACACACAGTGGACACACACACACACACACAGTGGCACGCACACCCACACTCACACACACGCGCGCGCGCGCACGCACACACACACACACACACAGTGGTACACACACAGTGGTACACACACAGTGGCACACACCACACACACACACACACACAACACACACTCCTCTCTCTCTCTCCTCTCTCTCTCTCTCTCTCCACACACGCACACACACACACACACACACCACACCACACACAACAAACAGTGGTACACACACAGTGGCACACACACTCTCACTCTCTCTCTCTCTCCACACACCCACACACACGCACGCACGCAAACACACACACACACACGCGCGCGCGCGCACACAGTCCCCCCCCCCCCCCACACACACACACACACACTGTATCTTGTGTTCCCTAACCCACCCAGGCAATGTATAGTGTAATCTGGGGTATCAAGTAGGTTGGTTACCCCTTTATCAATCACGAGCGCGTTTGCGCCCACACACGCATACACACCCGCACGCACGCACGAACGTGCGCGCGCTCACACACACACTCACACATACACACACCCAGCGCGTGCAAGCGTACATGTCATATATATGCGCACACACACGCACACACGGACACACTCTCTCTCTTTCTAACACATATACATACTCTCTCTCTCTACTCCCTCCCTCCCTCTCTCTCTCTCTCTCTCTCTCTCTCTCTCTCTCTCTCTCACACACACAACACACACACACACACACACACACACACACATTGGTTTGGCATTACTGATGTGTATTTTCTTTCCTTTGTATTTTCTTTCCTTTGATTTTCTTGTTGTCACTTCCTTTTTCTCCTGTGGTGGTGTTTTTGTTTAGTTTAGTTTTTGTTTGGTGTGTGTGTGTGTGTGTGTGTGTGTGTGTATTTAGGGGGGAAGGGGGGCCTCGCGCGCGCGTGTGTGTGTACGTACATGCGGATGGCCTATACGCGTGCACGCGCGCGTGCGTGTGTGTGTGTATATGTACGTGCGCGCATGCACAAATGCATGCTATAGGTTCTGTATGTTTGTAAGCGCGGCTGCGCTTTTGTAAACATGTATGCATGCATTGCGTGAGTTTTCTCTGTTTATTGCTATGAGAAAGAACAGGTATTGGGTGAGCATCTTGCTTGGAAAGTGAGGCCGACAGAGTTGAAACCTTAGTTGTTTGGGAGTGGCTCGTATTGTGTTGTGATGTGTTGTGTTGCGTGTGACTGTGTTGTGCTGCATTGTGTTGTATTGTTGTTGTTGTTGTGCGTTCCCCAGCTTAACACTCTGGGGGACAGCCAAACATGTGCGCTGACTCACTCACTCCTCCCACCTTGGAATCACTTTGAGATTGAAATTACACACTGAGTGAGAAGTTTGCGTGTATGACTGTTTTTGAGTACCTCGCCATACTGGCAGCCATACTCCAACTTCAGAGGATTTTTTTTGCTCTCCTTTAAAGGAGAGTGCAGGTTGTTATGTTAAGAGTGTTGCATGGCTGAAGGTAATCTCGCAACACAACATTTTACAACATAACAACATTTCAGTGTAGACCTTGGCAATCAGCTGACGTCAGTCAATAACAGCTTTTGGCCTGGATCATGCTGTGTTGTATTATACTGCATTGTATTGTGTTGTATTATAAGTATTGTATATAGGGTTGCATTACTATATTGTCTAATTATTACGTAAACTCAGTCACGGCATACTCTTCTGTGTGAAATTGGGGCTGCTCTCCTTTGGGAGAGGGCATTGCCACAAGAGCAGCACTACCGTGTGTGTGTGTGTGTGTGTGTGTGTGCGTGTGCGTGCGTGGGTGTGTGTATATGTGTGTGCGTGTGTGTGTGAGTGTGTGTGTGGGGGGGGGGGGGTGTCTTTTAAATAAACGATTTTCCTGTGTATGTATTCATTTAGATTCCCTACGAGTACCACTCTATGTAACTAAACCCGAAAGGAACTCCTACTGGAAGAAGCCGATTTACCGAAGAATAAAGTGTGGGCAAACGCTAGAGATAATTATAGCCTATCCTAATAAGTATCTGGCATTGGCAGGAGATTCACAGCAGAGTCACAGAGCTGAACACAGTCATGCAACATCCTAGATAAGCTACCTACCTCTTGTATTATATGTGTGGGCTTGCTTGGCCATTCGCCCAGCCTACTGCTCTACTCTGATGGGGGTCAGAGAGAGAGAGAGAGAGAGGAGAGAGAGAGAGGGGGGGGGGGGGGGGGGGGGCAGACAGACAGACAGGCAGGCAGGCAGGCAGGCAGACAGGCGGGCAGGCAGGCAGGCAGACAGGCGGGCAGGCAGGCAGGCAGGCAGGCAGGCAGAGACAGAGAAAACACACACTGACAGAGAAATCTGGTTCAAGGGGATATTTTCCTCTGGAGTTAACATCAGTGCCGACTCCACTCTCCCCAAAAGTCCTTCGGATGAGACTATAAACTTGAGGTCCCGTGTGCGAACGCACGAAGAACACTTTGTGCACACGTTAAAATCCGTTCCGCTTTTCAGAAGATTAGGCCATTGTGTGCCGGTGTGAACGGATGACAAAATTTACAAAACTGCGGCACACAAAGCACATAAATGCTTATTCCATTATCCTGAAAAGAAAGAAAGAAAGAAAGAGAGAGACAGACAGAAAGACAAACAAAGATTGAGAGAAACAGATACTGAGAAACTGAAAGACACACAGACAGATAGAGAATTAGAGTCAGAAGAAACAGAGACTGAGAGACAGACAGACAGAGACCGAAAGACAGACAGAGGCCGAGAGACAGAAAGACAGACAGACAGACTGAGGCTGAGAGACAGAAATACAGACAGACCGACAGAAACTGGCAGAAAGACACACAGACGGACAGACCAAGACTGAGACAGAAAGACACACAGACAGGTAGTGACTGAGAGACAGAAAGACACAAACAGACAGACACAGAGACAGAGACAAATACACACACACACACACACACACACACACACACACAGAGGCAGACAAGTAGAGAGGGGGGGGGGGGAGGGGGGAGGTAGAGGGGTACAGACAGACAGACAAACACAGAAAACGGAGAGATAGACAGACAGAGAGGCAGCAGACAAATACAGAGAAAGAGGCGTAGAGGAACATAGACAGATAGACCAACACAGAAAGCGGAGAAATAAACAGACAGGCAGGCAGACAGACAGAGATAGCGGCTTGGCGTGTGTTCAAGACCAGCGATAAAAAGCTTTCAACCTGCTGGTTGCATAATTCCGCCTGTGGTGTTTTTTTCTAGTTCACTTCAATGAAAGCACCGGTTTACATTTGTTTAAAGACTTAGTGCAGATCTCCATCTCTTGGTGTCTCAGACAAGGGCTCATAGCCAAGTGGTTAAAGCGAGGGGATGTTGGTAAGGTTGAAGTATAATTCTATGCAACTTCTGTCATAAAATTATAGCCTGTACATTTTATAATTTTGACGAAAATAAGTAATCCTAGCAAAATCCTGTTTGAATATACACACACAAGTTGTGACGAATATCTAAACTAAGCTATTTGACTACAATAATTTAATAATACAATTTTTTTAACAAAAATACCAGCACTGATGCTATTTCTGAACCTTTTCTCCTTCCACTCCTTCTCCCTTCTTTAACTTCCACTACACTTTCTATTTCCCTCATCTAATATCACTTAGAGTGAACAGACGTTAAATTGAAGACAACAACAACAACTACAATAATGTTGGGACGTCTGATGAAGGCTCCTGGGAGCTGAAACTCGAGTCAGGTCAGATTGTTTGTTCCTTTGTTCGAGTCTACTTGTCCCATGAAAGGTGGACTACTTGCCCCATAGTCCTCCCCTCTACTTCTCCCATAGTCCCCCATAGTCCACCTTCTACTTGTCCTATAGTCCCCCTCTCATCATCATCAGACCCGTGATCTTGGCGGTCGTGGGGGAGACACGAAAGACGATGCCGTGGTAAGCCTCCTCCATCCATCTCGGTCCTCGGCTCTGCGCAGTAGTGCCGAGTCATTCATCCTGGTCCATTCTCTGATGTTGTCCATCCATGACTTGTTCTGTCTTCCCCTCCTTCTGCCACCTTCGAGTGTTCCCTGCAGTACTGTTTTTGGCAGAGTGTTGTGGCGGGTGACGTGGCCGAACCATGTCAGCTTTTTCTTCTTGACGATGGTGAGAAGGGGTTCCTGTGGACCTGCCAGCCGTGTTATTTGATCTTGACAAATTCATTGGTCTTTCGTTCTCTCCAGGATATGCCCAGTAGTTTTCTATGGCATTTTGTTTCGAATGACTGGATTCGCTTTGCTGTTTCAGCAGTCAATGTCCAGGTTTCACTTCCGTACAGCAGGATCGTCTGGATTAGGGCTTTGTAGAGCTTTAGTTTGATTGGGAAACTGATCTCTTTACTTTTCCATATGGTGGTGAGTTTTGTCATGGAATATGTTGCCATGGCTATTCTGACTTTGATTTCTGTCGTCGATCGCCCGTCCTTTGTGAGTGTAGCGCCAAGGTATTTAAAAGCATCTACCTCCTCCAGTTGTTGGCCGTTCATGTAAATTTTAGCAGTGGCGTTGCTCGTGCTGTTCACAAGTACTTTACTTTTCTCCGAGCTCACCTCCATCCCATATGCTCCAGCTCTGTTCTCAAGTCTGGTCGTAAGATCTTGCAGCTCTGTGTTACTTCCGCCCATGAGGTCAATGTCATCGGCAAACCGTAAGTTGCTGAGGGGTCTACCGCCAATGGAGATGGTAGAGTGGAAGTCATGGAGGGTTTCTCTCATGTTTTCCAAGAACAGATTAAACAGGACTGGAGATAACAGGCATCCTTGTCGGACTCCAACTGTGGTTTTGAAGTAGTCTCCGACCTGATTGTTCAGAAGGACTGCACTTGCGGTGTTGTATAGTGCTTGAATGGTTTGCACTAGTCCTTCTTCAATGCCAAACATTCTGAGGACCTGCCACAGGCCTTCGTGCCATACTCTGTCGAAAGGAGGTTTCCGGAGATGTCTTCAATGACTGATGATTTGGTTTGAAGTGGTTTTGTGAGTTTCTTCAGGGTGTCGTATGCCTTTTTACTGTTGCCCACTTTCATGCTTTTTTCGATCTCATCACATTGATCACTGATCCACTTCTCTCTGGCCTTTAACATTGACTTCTTCACGAGATTGTTGGCCTCCCGGTATTCTTTAGGGTTGGAAGACCTGGTTGGTTTCAGTGCTCTTCTTGTATCGCAGAGGTCCAAGATGTCATTGGTAGTCCATGGCTGGTGTTTATTCCTCTGACGACCGAGTACCTCCTCTGCTGTTTCTCGGACTGCCTCATTGAAGTTGTTGGTGAGGTCATTGATGTCATTGTCCAGGAGGGTTAATGCCGCAAAACGTCCGCCAAGCTTAGCAGATCTCCTCGACATCTGGATCTTTCAGTTTGTCCACGTCAAATTTGATACGTGGGTTTGCAGGCTGTTTGTTTTTCTTCAGCTTCATTTTGAATACCAGCAGCAGGTCGTGGTCGCTGCCTATGTCAGCTCCAGGGTAGGTTCTTGTTCTGGCTCTGTTGATGCTGGATTTGAAGCGTCGTGGTGTTAAGATAAAATCTATTTTGTTATGGATCTTGCCGTTTGGCGCATGCCAGGTTGTCCTCCTTGACTGCTTGTGGGGATAGAGGGTATTGGCAATGGTAAGTCTGTGGGTGCAGGCAAACTCCAGCAGATGTAGTCCCCTGTCGTTAGTCTCCCCAGTTCCAAACTGACCAACTGTTCCGGCCCATTGGTTGTAAGTGTCAGGACCTACTTTGGCGTTAAAATCCCCTTGGATGATGATGATGTCCTTCTTGGGTATTTTCATAATGGTCTCTTCAAGATCTTCATAAAATTCTTCTACTTCTTCATGGTCAGATGATGGTGCATAGATTTGTATGATGGTGTTGTTCTTGGGCTTGGCCGACACCCGGATGCTGATTATCTTGCTGGAAGCCGGTGTACAGCTGATAATGCACCCCACTACTTCCTTTCTGACAATAAATGCCACTCCATTTATATCGGCTAAGCTCATACTTGCCCTCTACTTGTCCCATAGTCTTCCTATGACTAGTCTCCCCTCTACTTGTCCCATAGTTCCCCCTCTACCCCCACCTCTACTTGTCCCTTGTCCCACAGTCCCCCTCTACTTGTCCCATAGTCCCCTTATAGCCCCTCTACTTGTTCCATCCCTCTACCTGTCCATAGTCCCCCCCTTTACTTGTCCTTGTCCTACAGTCCCCCTCTACCGGCCTCTACTTGTCCCATAGTCTCCTATGACTAGTTTCCCCTCTACTTGTCCATAGTCCCCCCCTCCTATTGTCCTTGTCCCACAGTCCCCCTCTACTTGTCCATAGTCCCTTAGCCCATCTACTTGTTCCATGTCCCTATAGTCCCCCTTACTTGTCTCCTAGTCCCCTATAGTCCCTCTACCCTATTGTCCCATCCCTTACTTGTTCCCATAGTCCCCTATAGTCCCCCCTCACTTTCCCTTGTCCATAGTCCCCCTATAGCCCCCCTCCCTCTACTTGTTCCATAGTCCCCCTATAGTCCCCCCTCTACTTGTTCCATAGTCCCTATATCCCCCTATAGTCCCCCTCTACTTGTCCATAGTCCCCTATAATCCCCCTATAGTCCCCCTCCTCTACTTTGTCTCCATAGTCCCCCTATATCCCTATAGTCCCCCTCCCTCTACTTGTTCCATAGTCCCCCTATAGTCCCCCTCTACTTGTTCCATAGTCCCCCTATAATCCCCTATAGTCCCCCCTCTACTTGTTCCATAGTCCCCTATAATCCCCCTATAGTCCCCTCCCCTCTACTTGTTCCATAGTCCCCTATAGTCCCCCTTACTTGTTCCATAGTCCCCCTATAGTCCCCCTCTACTTGTTCCATAGTCCTTCCCCTATAGTCCCCCTCTTACTTGTTTTCCTATAGTCCCCCTATAGTCCCCCCTTACCCCTCTACTTGTTCCATAGTCCCTATAGTCCCCCTTACTTGTTCCATAGTCCCCTATATCCCCCTATTTTTCCAGTCCCCTTCCCTCTACTTGTTCCATAGTCCCCCTATAGTCCCCCTATAGTCCCCCCTCTACTTGTTCCATAGTCCCCCTATAGTCCCCCTCTACTT
>CM054160.1:36838023-36898023 GCA_028751875.1 Rapana venosa | reverse complement strand
TAACATGTGACCTTTCCCTGCTAGGCTGCGTGTTAGTGAAATTTACCATCCTGCTCCATACATTTAAACAGAATGTAAACGCTACTGCTCTCCCTACCCCCCCACCTACCCCCTTTTCCCATTTTTTCCAAATCATGTTTTCCATCTCCTACAGTTATCCAAACCATCATTTGTTTTAAAAGCTGATTTGTCTGAACCTGAGCGTGATGGTGGTAGTGGAGGGTTTTTGGTGTATTTTTGTTGTTTTTTCTTTCGTCCCTTTCTTTCCTGGCAAACATTACATGCTAGATTTGTGTGTGTGTGCAGTTGATTGATTCATTGATTGCTTGATTTATTGATTGATTGGGTGGTATCAGTTTGTACGTGTGTGTGTAGTCCTCGCTAAACATAATTATACTTTTAACAGCTTAACATCTCAGCCTTTGTCTTCAAACAAAAATGAGTTCTCTTGATTGTCAACCCGGATGGATGAGATGTGTGTGTGTGTGTGTGTGTGTGTGTGTGTGTGTGTGTGTGTGTGTGTGTGTGTGTGTGTGTGTGTGTGTGTGCATGCGTTACGCTTATTTCAAAAACTCGTTTTTACAAAAGCCACATTGTGTACATTTATCTATCTGAATTCTGTGTATTCAAGTATCACAATACATTAGACATGTCCGTTTTCAGGGGTACTGGAAAGCGATATCTACATTATGTGGAAACCAAGACTACAATATTAGCAACGGGAAAATCTTTCCTTACAGAAAGAAGGAGAAGGAACTTATCTTTATATCTAGATTTTGAGAAAGCATTTGATATTGTCGAGTTAGGTTTTATGTTCCTAGTATTAAGTGGTTTTGGTCTTGGCTCAAGTTTCTACCAGTGAAATCACGTCTTCTATATAAAGATAAAAATCAAACGTGTTGAATGGTAATTTGTCCAGCTGGTTCCCAGTTAAAAAGGGAATCCATCAAGGTGGTCTTATTTCTCGATTGTTATTTGTGTAAAGACCTGGGTAATATGATAGGACAAGGTCAGAGTGTTGAAAGAATTGAAATAAACAATTTTGAGAATAGACTATCCTTAAATGCAAACCCAAGAGAGAGAGAGACAAGAGAGAGAGAGAGAGAGAGGGGGGGGGAGGGGGGGGGAGAGAGCTGGGAATTTATAGCCTTTTAGCAATCACGAATCACTCATTTAGTGTTCTTTCTCAGCAGAATATAAAGACAACTCGGGCACACCCAAACTGCAACGGGTAACATTAAAGCCTTTTTAGCTATCATGGCCCCCTCATTTAATGTCGTCTTTTATCGACAGGCTATCATGTCTCTTCGCTTTTTACCTGGAGGAGAGAAAGGGAGTGGAGAGAGAATTAAACTTTTTTTTTTATACACAAGACCTTGTCTCAAAAAAAGCGCTTTGATGTGTTTTTTGCAAGATATAGCGCTGTATAAATTCCATGTGTTGTTGTTGTTGTTGTTGTTATTATTATTATTATTATTATTATTATTTAAAAAAACAATTTTTTTTCGTTCCTCCGCTAGAACTCTGTGGTTCACCAATGGTGACACTGCGTATGCAATTTTTTTTCTTTTATTTTTCCTTTTTTTTTTTTTGGCCGGCCACGAAGGTAGCTGCATTCCGACGTTGGGGATGTGTGTATGCAGGTATGTTCGTGTTTTCGTAATCCACCGACCGCTGACATGAACTACGGGGATCTTTAACGAGTATATTCGATCTTCTGCATGACTGTGTATATCCATGAAGGAAATTAAGGCACTGGCAGGTCTGCACCTGAAGTTGACCTGGAAGATCGTTAAAAAAGAAAAATTAAAAAAACCCGACCCGTAATTCACCAGACGCCGCCCAGATATCGAACCCGCGACTTCATGGGATTGAAGCCGAACAGTCTTAACCACTCGAGATAGCCTCCGTTAAAAAAAACATTTTTTTTTTCCAAAGTTTCTCTAAAGAAACAAACTTTCTTCTTCACTCACTCACTCACTGATTCACTCAGTCCCATGTCCCAAAGGACGTAAGGGGGACATGAGAGAAGACGCAACAGAGATCTTTTTCCATGCTTCACGATCCTGTGTGGCTAGTAGGAGGTCTTCTTACTCCAAGCCTAATCACAAAAGGTTAACTCATTGAGGTTGTGCCGAAGCTTAAGCTTCGGCACTCCCCTCCTTTACTGTGACGTGTCGAAGCTGAAGAATCGGCAGACTTACGAATTTTTTAAAAAGCACACAGTGATGGTTTTTTACCACAAAATGGTGGGATCCATTTCACTGCGACTCCAATGAGTTAAATCCCCTCTATCTTGGGGCCTAACTCACCCGCCATGGTTTCACAGGGAAGTGTGGGGACGTGTAACACGTGTAGCTCCTCCATGACAGATGCGATAGCCTCAAACAGGTGTCAGCTGCCAGGCTTGTTGTTGAGGGCCCAGCTACCTGGGCCAGTGGTCTTGAGGATAAGGCACCTGTCTGTCTGCCTGTCTGCCTGCCTGCCTGTCTGTCTGCCTGTCTGCCTGGCTGTCTGTCTGTCTGTCTGTCTGCCTGGCTGGCTGGCTGGCTGTCTGTCTGTCTGTCTGTCTGCCTGTCTGCCTGTCTGTCTGTCTGCCTGTCTGCCTGTCTGTCTGCCTGTCTGTCTGTCTATAGGTAGCCTACATATTGATGATAACTTCTATAGCTTAGAGAGAGAGAGTGCTTAGAGAGAGAGAGAGAGAACAGCCACTCTCGCTGGAAAACGAAACGCTTGTTAAAAGAATTTTGTTTTTAATGGGTGAGAGAAATCTGCCGTGGTGACTGAAAGTGATATACAATACAATTTATGTCTCTTTGTGTCTGTCTGTGTGTCTCTGTCTCTGAATATATATATATATATATATATATATATATATATATATAGAGAGAGAGAGAGAGAGAGAGAGAGAGGAGAGAGAGAGAGAGAGAGAGAGACTATATATGTCTCTGTGTGCGTATCAATCTGTCTATATATCCTTGTCTATATCTCTATCTGTCCACCTATCTATCTATCGATCGATATGTATCTATTCTATCTGAATATATTCCCACCATATTTTCCTCAATGACATCTTCTTCGGGTTTTTTTAGGGGAAGAGAGGCAGATTTGTTAAAAGACACTTAAAACGGACATACATAAATATTTATAACATTCCCTCTCTCCCCACTCCACCCACACCTCCACCCCTCCCGGATCCATCACCAGCTTCTTCCCTCCCCTCCTCCCCCCCCCCCCCCCCCCCCCCCCCCCCCCCCCCCCTCTCCCCCCCCCCCCCCCCCCCCCCCTCCCAAGCTGCCCTGCACTGTGTGACCCCTCTGTGGTGTGTGTGTGTGTGTGTGTGTGTGTGTGTGTGTGTGTGTGTGTTGTGTGTGTGTGTGTGTGTGTGTGTTTCTGCTGCCTTTGCCCTCAGCTTGGCCAAAGCAGTGTACGAGGGTACCCCCAACCTGCCCCCTGCTGCCCGAGGCTACAAGATCAAGATGAACACCATGGCCGCTCCATTCAAGCAGGTAATGGGGAGTAGGCTAACGGTGTGTGTGTGTGTGTGTGTTGTTGTGTGTGTTGTGTGTGTGTGTGTGTGTGTGTTGTGTGTGTGTGTGTGGTGTGCTGTGTTGTGTGGGTGGGTGTGCTGTGTGTGTGTGTGTGTGCTGTGTGTGCTGTGTGTGTGTGTGTTTGTTGTGTGTGTGTGTGTGTGTGTGTGTGTGTGTGTGTGTGTGTGTGTGTGTGTGTGTGTGTGTGTGGGTGATGGCTGGATGGTTGGATGAAGTACAAGATGAACATGCCTCCATTCAAGCGGTAATGGATAACGGTGTGTGTGTGTGTCAAAGTCAAGTCAAAATTTTATTTCCAGATGGTACATTGAATAAGCAATGCATTTGCTTTTTTTCATCAAGCCACTATCTAAGAACAAATCAAATTTCTTAATGATTTTACTAAGATACTACATTATTGCATCATTTACCATTAAATTAAACCAGTAAAAAAAGGAAGATCGATATGGTAATACATCTGAAAATACAAATTACCACATATACATATACACGCACACACATACTCATACACACCTGCGCGCGTGCGCGCTCACGTCCACACACACATTTGAATAGAAAATGTTTTAAGAATTAAAAAAAAGAAAATCATAAAACGTCAGGACAAGCGTGTGTGTGTGTGTGTGTGTGTGTGTGTGTGTGTGTGTGTGTGTGTGTGTGTCTGTGTGTCTGTGTGTCTGTGTGTGTGTGTGTGTTCTGTGTGTGTGTGTGTGTGTTGTGTATGTGTGGTGTGTTGTGTGTGTGTGTGTGGTGTGAGTAGTGCATTTTGTGTGTGTGTGTGTGTGTTTGTTGATAGCTTGATTGTGTGTTTTTGTGTGTAGATTCAGATTCTTCAGATTTAGATTCAGATATATTTTATTGCCATTTAAGTCATTAGAACTTATTTGAAAAAAAAAACATCAACTGTAAATTATTATCTATTCGCTAAAAGTTATAGTGTGTGTGTGTGTGTGTGTGCTGTGTGTGTGTGGTGTGTGTTGTGTGTAGTGTGTAAGTGTGTGTTATCTGTGTGTGTGGCTGTGTGTGTGTGTGTGTGTGTGTGTGTGTGTGTGTGTGTGTGCTGTGTGTGTGTGTGTGTGAGTGTGTGTGTGTGTGTGTGCTGTGTGTTGGCGTGATTGTCAGGGCTGTGATTGGTTGGAGGTTTTGGGGGTTTTTTGGGGTTTTTTTTAAAGAGTATGTGGGATAATGATGAATTTATGATATCCATAGATTGCGGGAATGTGATGTGATGGTGATGGAATTTGTGTTTCTTGATTTCAGGCTTTATTATTTTTTTTAAAAATCTTTTATTTCGAGGGTAATGAAATAAGCTCTCCTGTGCTGTTTGAAATCCAGTCCAATCCCCATAAACGGGCATTTCGGTAGTGGCTCGAACCTGGACTCGAACCCAGGCCATCCTTCGGATGAGACTATAAACCGAGGCCCCGTGTGCGAACGCATGCAGAACATCTTGCGCACACGTTAAATCCTGTTCCGCTTTTCGAAAGAGTAGGCCATTGTGTGCCGGTGGGAACAGATGACAAAATTTACAAAACCGCATACACACGGGGACTGGATGTAAAAAAAGCACATGAGTGCTTATTCCATTATCCTCTATTTAAAAAAAAAAAAATCATGTCAAAATCATGCCATTTGTGGATGACTGGGTTGATTTTGTCACCAGTTCATCTTTCACTTTTTCGCATTATGAGTTGTTATTAAAGAGAATATGCAATGTCAATGAACACAGTGTACACTTGACTTGGGGTTGAGGGTTAGGGGATTGGGGGGTGAGGGAGGGAGGTGGGGGGGGGGTAATCTTCAGCCAAAACGCCCTGAATGTCAAACAGAAGGCACATTAATTGTCTGTATCTCACGCATCACAACTGGGAATCACTGTGAGACTATGATAAACACAGTGGACGAGAAATTAGCTTCTGTGGGCAGTTTTCGTTTGCCTTGTTTGATTTCGGTATTCAGACATCCTGCCGTGTTACAGTTATAAGGGTTCCGGGGGGAGGGGAGCTTTCTTCTCCTTTCAAGAAACAATTTCTTTGTTCTAGAAACTTTCCGTGGATGAAGATGATAAATCGCCATCTAACATTTCAAACTTAACATTTTTATACAGACTTGACCCTTTGCTTGCATGACAATTAATGCCTGATTTGGAGGGGGGGAGGGGGTTCTGGTTGGTTTGGTTTTGTTGGTTTTGCTTCTTTTCTCTTGGCTAAGGGAGAAATATGAAGCATCAAATATGTCACGGGGAGGGGGCGGGGGCGTGTGTGGTGGTGGTGATGGGTGTGGCAAGCTTGAACCTAAACTTAACGTTCTAGACATTGCTTGAATGTCTAAAAGGATATTATTTTACCAATTTTCCAAGCTTTTTTTTCCCCCCCGAAACAAAATTGTGTGTAAAATCGGCAGTTGTACGTTGGAAGCCAGATCATTGATACCAGAACACCGGCCTTTGCACCTGTACAGTACAGTCATTGATACAATAATGTTATTAAATGAATCAATCTTACCATCTAAAGACAACATTGTCTTATTGCAGTCAGTTGCTGAGAGGACTGAACTTAGCTCCTAAAGCTTTACCGTAAGATTGGGGGAGGGGGGGGGGGGGGAGTGCTACTCTGAATATGTTATTGTAATTAAATAAAACCGAAATCCAAAGAGGGTTTAAAGCTCTTTTGCTCTATAACAAAGCTTACTGAACTTGCTGAATGCCGTCAGAAAGTGTGGCGTTTATGAATAAACGGTACATGACCAGAACATCGGGAAGCGCAGCTTGATAGTAGTAATATAATGTATTTCATCAAACATGCAAAGAAGACTCAGTGTAGTGTATAAAAACTTAAAGTGCATAAAAACTTATTTAACCTACTAAATGCCATCAGAAAGTGTGGCATTTGAAAGCATTGAATCTTTTTTTTTAAAATTTATTTATTTATTTATTTATTCTTTCATACTGAGGATAATGGAATAAGCACTTATGTGCTTTTTTACATCCAGTCCCCGTGTGTATGCGGTTTTGTAAACTCTGTCATCTGTTCCCACTGGCACACAATGGCCTACTCTTTCGAAAAGCGGAACAGGATTTAACGTGTGCGCAAGATGACCAGAACATCAGGAAGCGCAGCATAATAGTATAATAGTATATTGCATTTAATCAAACATGCAAAGGCGACTCAGTGTAGTGTGTAGTGTATAAAAACTAACTGAACTTACTAAAAAATAATACCATCAGAAAGTGTGGCGTTTGAAAGCACTGTACAGTCATAGCCAGAACATCAGGCAGTGCCGCATAATCATAATAGATTGTATTTAATCAAACATGCGAAGAAGACTTAGTGTAGTCTGTTGAATATGCCACGAAGTGAAGTGTGTAAAGGCGTATCATAATATGTACAAATATGTAAAGTATGTACAAATATAAAAAGTACACTGTTTGTCGCTGCTGTCGCTGTCGCTGTTGTTGTTGTTGTTGTTGCTGTCGCTGTTGTTGTTGTTGTTGCTGTCGCTGTTGTTGTCGCTGTTGTTGTTGTTGTTGCGCGTTCCCCAGCTTAACACCTACAGGGTTTCCTGGATCGCGGAATATGTAGTATGGCTGCCTGACTCATCCCAGCTAGAAATCATTGTGAGACTACAAGTGCATACTGCACTCTTCCTTTTAAAAAAACAAGGGGGGGGGGGGGGGGTGGAGGGAGGAGAAAATTCTTCTGAAGTAGGAGTATGGCTGCCTATAATTATGGCAAGGTACTTGAAAACAGTCGCAAGGGAATGGAAACTTATTGCACTTGACCAAGTAGCCAAACTTCTTTTCTTTTCTTTTTTTTCTACCATCACTTGATGGGAAGATGGAAGAAAAATCCCAAGTGCAATCTATGCTCTTGAAGTGTACAAAGCCTTCTTTCACACGTTAAAGAACCAGCGACAGTACGTCTGTAAAATCACTTAGACAGAGGCGGGAAAAAATAACTTAAAAAAGAAAATCTATGAATGAAAATCTTTATATGAGCAAAATAATGTAACCCAAGTGTTTGGCAAAACAGATTTTCGGTTTATCGAAAACCTTCTCCAGCGAATGAAAGTTTTGTCATAGAAAGTTGTCTCTGAGATGTAAAGGGAGGTAATCAATTTCTAAGATTTCCACTTCTGAAGGATTTTCTACTTCTTTCTAAACGAAGAGGTGGGTGTACGTACCTTATTTTCCAATTTCCTCTCCTTTCAAGACCTAGTGCATGTGTTGGAGTTAATATTTACTATTCTTTATGAGCAGATAATGTCTTCTGTCTAAGATTAAAGACTTGTTTTTAAAACAAGAACACTGGAAGCAGATTTAGGTTGTGCCATTAGAGATTCTAACGGAAATATCAATGTGCATTATTTGTTGAGTTGTTAGAAAAAGGCATACATAGAATGAAGAGGGAGAGGTGAAGAAAGGTTCTGTTATTCTTCTTCTTCTTCTTCTTCATCAAACACCCAGACAGCAACTATTGTTGTCTGTCTTAGCAGCAAAATCGCGTTGCGCTGCCCTTAGGCCCCTGACAAGTCAGGCCCACCAGCACATCCAACTTCGGCATGGGAGATAATCGTGATCTTTCAAGTCTTTCTGGGAGGTTAAAAAAAAAGGCAGGAGAATGGACCAAGACGGCAGAAAACAGACAAGAAGGAGGTGACAGGAAGAAAAGGAACGAGGCAGAAACAAAGAGAGATAGAAGAGAGCATTCCTAGCACGGAATTTCCTAGAAGGTGGGGATGCTGTTTATATACTAACAGGCCCCCAGGGGAGGGGGGAGGGGTGGGGGACGATGTCAGACGATCCGTTAGGGGTCAAGTCAGTTCAAAGTCAAGTCAAGTCAAAAACACTTTAACCATCCCATGAAGGGCAATTACAATACTGACAGGCAGATTGATACGCATCAAAAATCTCAAAGACACAAAAAGCTATATTTCATATTGGGTCAGTTTTGCCCTGACTGTTCGAGCCGTTGGATGCGGGAAGCTTGCTAGGTGCGTTGCCCTGGTGACTGATCCAGATTCAGAATATTCTGTTGCCATTAAAGTCATACAGACTTGTTTGCCACAACCATAACAAACATCAGTTATAAACATCTATTGACTCAAAATGATGTACGCTAAAAACATATTGTATTTTACTTCTTCTTTTCCTCTTTTCTCAAAACAGTCATTACACATATATCTGCTTGGTAGACATCAATGGTGATTATGTCGCATATATCTATACAGTGTTCAAGTTCTTTGATTCTGGTTTTTAATTTTCAAGAACAAAATTGTTTCTGAGTTCATCATATGAGAAGACGCATCCATCCAGTAAATGAAATTCATCTTCTACTTTGTTACAGTATCTACATTTTCTGTCCTCTCAGGATATATTTGGTGTCTCTGTCATCAAATCGTGACAGAGTATGCGAAATTTACAACAACATAAAGTCTTTTTATGTGGTCTGGACTGCAGCATGTAGTGTTGTCATGTCAAAATGATCTGTATTGATTTTTTTTTTTAATCTATACCACTTCTCTGCAGATTTCTCTGCGTGAAATTCGGGCTGCTCTCCCCAGGGAGAGCGCGTCGCCACAGAGCAGCCCCACCCTTTTTTTTTTCTTTTTTCCTGTCTGCAACTGTATTTGTTTCCCTATCAGAGTGGCTTTTTTCTACAGAATTTTGCCAGGGACAACTTGCTTGTTGCTGTTGGTTCTTTTACGTGTGCTAAATAATTTTTGTGTAACACACGGGACCTCGGTTTATCGTCTCATCCGAAAGACTTGCGCCCAGACCACCACTCATGGTCTAGTGGACGGGGGAAAAGTTTCGGGTCCAAACGGGATTTGAACCACCGCACACCTCCGACCGGGACTTTTCGCTTTCTAGACAGGCGCTAGGCGCGTTACCTCTAGACCACCGATCCACCGAGGATAAAATAGTAAACTTACAAGCTTTTTTTTTAATCCTGCCCTCACACACTCACTGAAACTCGCACAAAAGGTAACCCCAAAAACAAAAACCAAGAACAGAAAGCAACAACAGCAAAAGTCTCCTAAAGCACACGAAACAACTTTAGCCAACCATATCGAAGCAAAAGAAGGAAGCATCACAAATATCAACATATAAAATTGTACACATCCAGAAAACTCGACTGAAACGTGACAACAAGACCTACAATGAAGTATCCATCAACAAAGAGATCATTAACTGCAAAATTCAGGGGCATAAAAAAAAAAAACACCCACAAACACAAAACCGAAAACTAGACCACAAAACGGCAGACGCGAAAAAGGTTCGTATAATTATTTGGCGCAGTATGCAGAGACTCGATTCTAAACAACAAAACAGTTTACAATGTTTCCATCTTTTTTCCCCCCAGTGCTTTTTTGAAGTCCACGAGGACTGGATGTAAAAAGGCACATGAGTGTTTATTCCATTATCCTCCATATAAAAGAATAAATAAAAAGCTTTGTCTAGATCGTGCTGACTTAAGAAAGGGAGGTAAACTGTTCCATAATGTTCCCCCAGACTTTGTGAAACTGGTCTTAAATATATTATTACGTGTGAAGTATAGTCAAGTCAAGTCAAAAACACTTTAATCATCCCAGGAAGGGCAATTGCAATACTGACAGGCACATTGATACGCATCAAAAATCTCAAAAGACACAAAAAGCTATATTTCATATTGGTTAAAACAATCCAAAATGACTTCAAATAAAAATGCCACGAACAAACACACACGCGCGCATGCGCGCACACACATACACACACATACACGCGTGTGTGCACACACACACACACACACACACATCAATTGTGAACACAATGGGTTTTTTTTAAAAAAAACATTAACTAGAAGACTTTTTTTTTTTAAAAACCTTATATACGCATGCATGTGCGAACACACCCATGCACACCCACACCATACACCAATGTATGAATTAAATGTTTTAAAGACCATTGACTAGAAGACAGACTTATTTCACACACACACACATAATTATGTATTGACTACACTCATAACAATGACAATCAGGCAAGTAATTCAGATAAATGTAAAAACCAGGTAGTCAACATCATTGCGAATTCAGAATTCGAATGCCTACTGGCACAAAAGAATTTCTTTTTCTGTTTGTTTTGCTGTTGTGGCACTGAAAACGGCGTTCCGAAGGCAAAACTGAAATTCTGGAAACAAAGCATGGGAGGGATCGGCCAAAATGGCAGTGGCTTTGCGTACAAGCTGCTGATTGCAGAACGACACGAGATCTCGTTGTTCTTCTCCAATTATTTTTGAGCAGATTCTTACAATTCTCTGCAGGCCATTCTTGTTTTTAACACTAAGGTTATTGTACCAACAAATGAAAGCAAAACTTAGAGCACTCTCTATGTAAGACTTGTAAAACAAGGAAACAACATTTTTGTCTACAAAAAATGAGTTCAGTTTCCTCAGAAAATACACACGTTGTTGTCCCTTTTTGACAATAGCGTCAGTGTTAATGTCCCACTTTGACTTGTGGTCAAAAACTGTTCCCAGATACTTATAGTTCAAAACGTTTTCAACTTCCTGATTATGGATAATAATAATCTTAGGATTATGCCCTGATCTTCTGAAGTTGATAGGCAGATCTTTAGTTTTAGAAACATTTAGCTCTAGATAGGCCTCGTCACACCAGTGTACGAACTCGGTGAGGGCTGGACCATGGTCTAAGACTGATTCGGATAAGAGAGATAACAGAGCACTATCGTCTGCGAACTTTACCAGAAAGGAATTTCCATAGTTGTTTCTGCAATCATCTGTGTATATAATGTACAGAAGTCGTGAGAGGACGCAACCCTGTGGAGAACCAGTGCAGGTAAATCTAACCGTAGAAGATATTTTGTTGGCAAAAACACGCTGTGGTCTGTTGGTTAAAAATTCAATCAGCCAACGAACAAGTTGATTGTTTACGTCAAATTTTGAAATTATTTTGTTAACCAGAACGTGAGGCTGCATTATACTGAAAGCTGAACTAAAGTCAGCGAACAATATTCTGGCTTGAGAGTCAGGTGTTTCCAAGTGGCTATACAACTTGTTCAAAATGAATAGTTTGACGTCTTCGACACCCGTTCGAGACCTGTACGCAAATTGTAGTAGGTCAAGGTCTTTCTCTGTAGCGGGAAGAATGAGAGATTTTACGACTTTTCTAGCGTTTTCATCACAAGAGATGCGAGAGCTACAGGTCTAAAATCGTTGGGCCGAAAAGGATTGGGTTTCTTTGGAAGAGGTATTACATTGGAAGTTTTCCAAATAACTGGAATCTGACAAGTATCCAGTGAGGCTTGGAACAGGTGTTGAAGGACACTGGCAAGCTCAGTAGCGCAGAATTTCAGGATTCTTCCACATAATATACCATCTGGTCCGGGAGATTTGTTAATATGTATTGCCTTTAAGTGCTAATGTTGGTGATGTGTGGTATTGTGTAGTATAGTGTAGTGTTGTGTAGTGTAGTGCTGTGTGGTATAGTGTAGTGTAGTGCAGCGCTGTGCTGTGTGTTGTATAGTGTAGTGTAGCGTTGTGCTGTGTTGTGTGGTATAGTGTAGTGTAGCGCTGCGCTGTGTGTTGTGTGTGCAGATGGAGAACATCGAGGTGTTCCTGAAGGCTGCGGAGAACTACGGGGTGCCCTCCAACAGTCTCTTCCCCACAGCTGACCTCTTCGATGGCCGCAACATGGCCATGGTCATCTCCACCATCCTGCAGTTCGGCAGCGAGGTCAGTGGTGCTTTTGTGTGTTGTGATGTTTTGGTGTTATATAAGCGAAAATGCGTTGCGCTGTCTTAAAACACCTGCAGCAATAATGTTGCAGCACACGTTAAATCCTGTTCCGCTTTTCGTAAGAGTAGGCCATTGTGTGCCGGTGGGAACGGATGACAGGATTGACAAAACCGCATACACACGGGGACTGGATGTTTTAAAAAAAGCACATGAGTGCTTATTCCATTATCCTCGATATAAAAGAATAAATTAAAAAGAAAATAGTACTTCAGTATTATCATTAAGAAATTTGTTCTTAGATAGATGGCTTGATGAAAAAAAAGCAAATGCATTGCTTATTCAATGTAACATCTGGAAATAAAAATTTGACTTGACTTGACTTGACTTGACTTGACCTGACTTTCTTTTACATCTACAGTCCCAGTGTGCTGCTGGAAGGTTTTGTTGTTGTTGTGAATTTTGTCATCCGTACCCACCAGCACACAATGGCGACCCTTCATGGGATGATTGAAGTGTTGTTGATTTGACATGACTTGACTCTGCTGGTGTATTGGTGTTGTTGTTGTTGCTGATGTTATCGTTTGTTTTTGTTGCTGTTGTTTGTTGTTGCTGTTGTTTGTTGCTGATTGTTGTTTTTTGTCGTTTGTGTTAGTTGTTGCTTGTTGTTGTTGTTGTGTGTTGCTGTTGTTTACTGTTGTTGCTGTCGTTTGTTGTTGCTGTTGGTTGTTGTTGTAGCTGTTTGTTGCTGCTGCTGTTGTTGTTTGTTGCTATTGTTGCTGCTGTTGTTGTTTGTTGTTGCTTGTTGTTGTTTGTTCCTGCTGCTGTTTGATGTTGTGTTGTTGCTGTTGTTGTTTGTTGTTGCTGTTGTCGTTGCTTGTTGTTGCTTGTTGTTTTTTGTCGTTGCTGTTGTTTGTTGATGTTGTTTGTTGATTTTTGTCATTGCTGTTGTTGTTACTTTTGTTTGTTGTTTGTTGTTGCTGTTGTTGTTGTTTGTTGTTGCTTGTTGTTTTTTGTCGTTGCTGTTGTTTGTTGATGTTGTTTGTTGATTTTTGTCATTGCTGTTGTTGTTACTTTTGTTTGTTGTTTGTTGTTGCTGTTGCACATTCTCCAGCTTAACACCCTGGAGGGGGGGGGGCGTCACAAAGAATGTGCACTCCCTCAAACCACCTAGGATTCACTGCAAGATTGAAATTGCCCACCACGCCGAAGTCGGATGCTCTGGGCCTGACTTGTCAGGTGCCGAACGGCAGCACAACGCTTTTTTTGCTCGTATGACAGACAACAATAGTCGCTGTCTGAGCGGTCGACGACGAAGAAAAAGAAAGAAGAAAACTGCACACTGGATGAGAAGTTTGCATGTATGACCGTTTTATGAGCCTCGCCATATAGGCAGTTACACTCCGATTTCAGAGGACATGTGTAGTAGGCCTGATCCTATCGTATCGTAGTAGGCCTATTTCCCTGATCCTATCGTATCGTAATAGGCCTATTTCCCTGATCCTATCGTATGCAGACCTGCCAGTGCCGCAAAGCTCTCCTGGGTATGCGATTGTGATGAATTTCAGTTGAGCCCGACACAAAAACAAATTCCTGTAGGTCTTAGATTTTTGTGTGAGTTACGCAATGAGATAAGAAGTTGCTTAATCAAGTGTGTGTGTGTGTGTGTGTGTGTGTGTGTGTGTGTGTGTGTGTGTGTGTGTGTGTGTGTGTGTGTGTGTGTGTGTGAAGTCAAGTCAAGTCAAGTCAAGTCACATTTTTATTTCCAGATGGTACATTGAATAAGCAATGTATTTGCTTTTTTTTCATCAAGCCATCTATCTAAGAACAAATTCCTTAATGATTATACTGAAATACTGTGTGTGTGTGTGTGTGGGGGGGGGGGGTGGTGTGTGGGTGGTGTGGGGGGGGGGTGGTGTGGGGGGTGTGTGTGTGGGTGTGTGTGTGTGTGTGTGTGTGTGTGTGTGAAGTGTGTGTGTGTGTGTGTGTGTGTGTGTGTGTGTGTGTGTGTGTGTGTGTGTGTGTGTGTGTGTGTGTGTGTGTGTGTGTGTGTGTGTAAGAAGTCGTGGGTATGATACGCTTTTTTTTTTTTCTCCTTTGCAGGACAATGTAGGTTGTTTGTTACGCCTGAAGACAATCTGAACATAACTTTTGTAGCATAACACCATTTCAAGTCAAGTCAAGTCAAGTACACTTTAATCATCCCATGAAGGGCAATTACAATTTCTATGTAGTCTTCGGCACTTACCTTACATTATCATTTGTCATTTTTCATACCACTTGAAGTCACGGCAGATTTCTCTGCGTGAAATTCGGGCTGCTCTCCCCAGGGACAGTGCGTCGCCACAAGAGCAGCGCCACCCTTTTTCTTCCCGCTGCAAACTGTCATTGTCTCCCTATCAGAGTGGCTCCTCTCTACAGAATTATGCCAGGGACACCCCGCTTGTTGCCGTGGGTTCTTTTACGTGCGCTAAAAAAATTTTGTGTAACACACAGGACCTCGGTTGATCGTCTCATCCGAAAGACTAGCACCCAGACCACCACTCATGGTCTAATGGATGGGGGAAAAGTTTTGGGCCCAAACAGGGATCGAACCACCGCACACTTCTGACCCGGACTTTTCGCTTTCTAGGCAGGCGCGATACCTCTAGACCAGCCATCCACTTACATCCTTACATCAATAATGACTTGGAACAAACACTACCAGTCTGAATGTCATCATCATTAATGTTCACATGAATCGGCACAGGACGGGGTAGCTCAGAGGTCGGAGCACTCGCTTTCCCCAGCTAAGGTTAAGCAGCATCAAAAGCGTGGTTATCACCTGGATGGGTGACCGTTTGCGCACCTTGGCTTCAGTACAGTTCCCCAGTTCACCCAGCTGTAAATGGGTACCTGCCTCTTTAGGGCCAGGGAAGGTAAAGCAGCGAGGGAGAGGAGATGGGCGCCACCCTCAATATGCTGGCCCCTTGAGAAGCCGAGGTCTCTGATGCCTCGCTTCCCTACGACCACTCAGGTTATAGGACACCTTTACCTGTTGCCTTTATCAGCACAGACACAAAGACTGAAACTATTGATCTAAATGTAACCTTTCTCTGTCAGGGCACAGAACAATCCAATCCAATCCTGTTGTTTATAGCCCCGCCGACCACAGAGGCCATATCAGGGCTGTCACCTCGTCAACTTTTATGTCTCAGATTAAAACTGTGCAGCTAGATGTATGTTTGTCTGTCGTGTTCGACGATGACCTCCAAAATAGCAGAGGAGGCAGCTGCTGTTTTGGAAATTGGGCAGAAATTTGATTATAGTGGCGATGCCTTGCCCACAGTACATCCCCACTCTCTCGGCCAAGTGGGCATAAGGACAGTCAGCGTTGGAGATGTTCTCCAAAGGCCAACCAGCCCCCAGGGCTGCAGCACATAAGGACTGTGCGAGTCAAGCCTCCTAGTCAGAGAGTCCTAGTCGATCACTGAAGACTAAGCTGTAAAGTGGAATTCTATGAGTGGGAGAGCCACTGGTCATACAGCCTCTCACTTTGCTGCTGTTGCCCCCAGCGTCAATGGTTTAATCAAGAACTGTGATAAAGCCCAGGTGCTGACGGCGATGCAGATTAAAAAACGGGGTATAAAACCGACTCTGCTGTCAGTCACAGAGCTAACACTGTGAATGTAAACGCTATAAAACCGACTGTCTAGTGACCATTGCAGACAAGCCATTGAGTGTATTGAAAAGATACAAAGGGACATGCGTAGAATGGACACCAGCTTTAGTTCAAGAGAAGACAGACTCAGTCCGGCAAATGGCGAACATGGAAACCTGTCTACACCACCCGGAAAACAGCAGACATCGTGGCCACACCGATAGAGATGACACGACTGTGACAAGCTTCACCTTCCTCTTCAGGCAGTGATGACAGTGACAGTCGATATTATTGTTGTAATATGACTATGAACATAACCGCGATCGGACTTCCATTCGCGAAGATCCTGTGAATGTAAATTGTTCGTTGTGTATGTAATTATCGGACCTTTCGATCCCCCTTCCCCCAGGTGAATGGGCCCAAAGCCTAACACATTAAATTATTTGTCATTGTCATTGTCTCTCTCTCTGTTGTCAGGCTCAGCGGCACGGCTTCAACGGACCCACCTGCGGAGCCAAGCCCACAGAGAAGCACGAGGTCCACTTCACGGAGGAGCAGCTGCGGGCTGGCCAGGGCATCATCGGGCTTCAGGCAGGCACCAACAAGCTGGCCTCCCAGTCAGGCATGTCCATGGGCGCCACCCGACACATCGCCGACATCCGCACCGACGACATGAGCAAAGAGGGTCAGGGGATCATCGGGCTGCAGGCTGGAAGCAACAAGGGAGCCTCCCAGGCCGGCATGTCCATGGGCGCCGTCCGCCACATTGCCGACATTCGCGCTGACGACATGTCGAAGGAAGGGCAAGGCATTGTGGGTCTGCAGGCGGGGTCCAACAAGGGAGCCTCCCAAGCCGGCATGTCCATGGGCGCCGTCCGCCATATTGCCGACATCCGCGCTGACGACATGTCGAAAGAGGGGCAAGGAGTTATCGGCCTTCAGGCTGGCTCCAACAAGGGGGCGACCCAGGCCGGCATGTCGATGGGCGCCGTCCGCCATATTGCCGACATCCGTGCTGACGACGCTTCCAGGGAAGGTGCCGGAGTTATCGGCCTTCAGGCCGGCTCCAACAAGGGGGCGACACAGGCGGGCATGTCGATGGGCGGGCAGCGGCACATCGCGGACATCAAGGTGGACGACATGAGCCAGGCCTCCAAAGCCTCCATCAACCTGCAGTATGGCTCCAACATGGGCTCCAACCAGAGCGGCATGAGCTACGGCGCTCGCCGCGACATCATGGGCAATTAACTCGTGGTGGTCCTCGCTACACGCCGCCGCGCAGATTGGGGCAAGGCCAGGGTTTCTGTTTCAGCTCGGAGGAGGAGGAGGTTGTGTTTGATTGGTCAGGTCAGTGGATACAGGGTCAGAAGGGTGTTGGGTGGGAGAGAGAGGTTTTGTTAGTTACAGTGTGTTGTCTGTATGGTATATATTTGGTTTGAGATAACGCTTTTGGGGGGGGGTTTGGGGGGTTTTTTTTTTTGCTTCGTATTTGTCTGTCTGAGGGTTCCCCGTCTAGTTTTTTTTTTGTTTTTTTTATATATTCTTATTTTTTTTCATATAAGAATTATTTTTTTGAAGTATGTTGGGGTTTGGGTGGTTTTTTTTTTTTATATATTGTTACAGGAAATGTTAAAGGTGTGTTTTGTTTAGAGTACAATTTCATCTTTTTTTAAAATTTTTACCTGGTGTCTATTTTGTTATCCCCCTTTTCCCCCTTTTTTTCGGGCTTTTAGGTTAAATAATTTGTGGATTTACAACCCAGTTATTTGAATGCTTCAGTTGTTAGGTCCAAAACCTTCAGAAGATGTTTGACATTATTTTTTACTAGAGGGACGCAATTTCAGATTTTTTTTATGTTCATGTTTATAACAGAAATTAGGTCTATAAAAAGTTTTGTGTCCAAAAGCGTGTCCTTTTTAAAAAATAATTTAAGTGCATCAAACGTTTTTCAGTGTTGGAAATGCTCGACCATTGTTTGAAGATAATGTCACGTGTCTGGATTGATTGACAGTTTACTGAACTTGTTTTTTAACAGCATGGTTTTGTTTTTTTAACTTTAATATTCTGGTTTTTGTGAATTGCATTTTTTGTACACAAGTGTATACACAGCTTTTATATTTTGCTTGTACAGTGATTTGTATCCTAGTAACTCTTCTACAAAAGCTCTCATCAAATTCAAACGACATCTTATTTCATTAAACTTCACAAATTTCTTTTTTGGTTTCTCAAAAGTGTAACTGTTTTCTTTTCAGAATGCGTTTGTGTCACAATTTCTGTGTTTCAAATATTAATGTTGGAGATTTGTTCGTGCCAATTTGAAAACTATGCCATTAGTCCATAGATGTTGGATCAATATTATATTATACTAGTCCAAAGATTTTTAAAGCTTTTATTTTTCACAGTGTTGCGTTGCGTTGTGTCGCTCTTTGTCGTGTCTAGGTGGCTTTCTTGTTGGTCAATCTCGAGGTCAGAGAGAGAGAAGTGGACAGTGTCCACCCTACACGTCTTGTGCACTGAATTGAAGGGAAGTGAAATTACAAAATAAAGACTTTTTTTTCAAACAGTCTTGCTTTGGAATCTTTAGTAGTTTGTTGGGTGTGTGATGGTTGAGTGAATGAATGAATGAAAGTACGATTTATGAAGGGAAGTGGCAGGACGGTTTAAGACGTTCACCTGGCTTACAAGTTAACCATGAGGTTCTGGGTTCGGTTCCCAATCTCTCTCTCTCTCTCTCTCTCTCTCTCTCTCTCTCTCTCTCTCTCTCTCTCTCTCTCTCTCCTTTATATCAACAGGTGAAATGTGTAGTCTTCTCTTGCGCTTATAACTCTGCAGGAGGTTTGTACTGGAAAATCAAACTGAATGTCAAGTCTTTCGGAGGAGACACTAAACCAGGCGGATCTGTGTGCTTCATTACAGACTTGTTGAAAATCAGAAAGAGCAGGGAGGTACCTCCTGACTGTCCTGGCAAAGTTTGTAGCTTCAATTCCCAAATGTATCCCTAAAGATGGCCCAAATGTATTCCTTAATGTTGGAATGGTTGGCGGGGGGGGGGGGGGTGTGTGTGGAGGGGGGGTTGGGGGGGGGGGGACGATCTCGTACATAAAAAATCTCACCATTGGTGACCCTCACAGCTCAGTCAAACGTATGAAGAACATCTTGCGCACACGCTAAAACCTGTTCCCCTTTTCAGAAGAGTAGGCCATTGCATGCTGGTGGGAATGGATGACAAACTTTACAAAATTGCATTCACACCGGTACTGGATGTTAAAAAAGAAGCACACAAGTGCCATTATCTCCATTATCCTTGAAATAAACTAAACTAAAACACACTCATACACACACACTTTACAAAACTGCATACACACTGGGACAGATGGAAAAAAGAAAAGCACATGAGTGTTTATTCCATTTTCCTCAAAATAAAAGAATAAAACAAGTAAAACACACACACACACACACACACACGGTCCCATAGTCCCCCCCCCCATCTACTTGTACCCCCTATACTTGTCCCATAGTCCCCCTCTACTTGTCCCACATGCCCCCTCCCTCTCTACTTGTCCCCTCTACTTGTCACATAGACCCCCCCTCTACTTGTCTCTTCTATTTGTCCCATGGTCCCTCTCTAACTGTCCCCTCTACTTGTCCCCTCTATTTGTCCCGTAATCCATATCTACTTGTCCCCCTCTACTTGTCCCATTATCCCCGTCTACTTGTCCCATAGACCTCTCTACTTGTCCCCCTAGCTCCTCTATACTTGTCCAATAGTCCCTCTCTACTTGTTCCCATTTACTTGTCTGATAATCCCCCTCTACTTGTCCCACAGTCCCAACTCTACATGTAACCCTAGTCCCCATCTACTTCTCACATTGGCCGCCTCTCTACTTGTCCCACTCTACTTGTCCAATAGTTCCCATCTACTTGTAATCCTCTACTTGTCCCATAGTCCCCCCCCTCATACTCTGTCTGCCCTCCTACTTGTCCCATAGTCCCCCCTCTACTTGTCCCCCTTGTCCCCTTCCACTTGTCCCATAGGCCCCATCTCTACTTGTCCCCTCTAGTTGGCCTATAGTCTCTACCATCTAGTTTTCCCAGAGTCCCGTTCTACTTGTCCCCCTCTACTTGTCCCATAGTCCCCCTCTACTTGTCTCTGTCTACTTGTCCCATGTACCTCTACTTGTCACATATTCTCCCCGTCTAATTGTCCCATAGTTCCCCCTCCCTTTACTTGTCCAATAGTCCCGCTCTACTTGTCACTCCTATACTTGACCCAAAGGCCCCCTCAACTTGTCCCATAATCTCCGTCTACTTGTCCCTCTCTACTTGTCCCATAGTCCCCACTACCTGTCCCACAGTCCCCTCTACTTGTTTCCCTCTACTTGCCCCATCTAGCTGTCCTATATTCCCACTCTACTTGTCCCACAGTACCTCTACTTGTCACATATTTCAACCATCTGTTTGTCCAAGAGTCCCCTATACTTGTCCCCCTCTACTTGTCCAATAGTCACTCTCCTCTACTTGTCCATCTCTATTTGTCCCATAGTCCCCCTCTACTTGTCCCATCGCACCCCACTACTTGTCTAATTATCCCCTCTACTTGTCCCTTTCTACTTGTCCAACAGTCCCCACTTTACCTGTTTCCCTCTACTTTTCCCCCTATACTTGTCACATATCCCCATCTACTTGTCCTATAGTCTCCCTCTACTTGTCCCACAGTACCACCTCTACTCTTCCCCCTCTACTTGTCTCTTAGTCCCACTCTACTTTTCTACCCTCTAAATGTCCCAAATTCCCCCTCTACTTAACCCATAGTCACCCTCTACTTGTCCCACTCTACTTGTCCCATAGTCTCCTGTCCTTGTTTCCATCTACTTGTCCAAGAGTCCCGCTTTACTTGTTCCCCTCTACTTGTCCCTCTCCACTTGTCCTAGAGTCCTGCTCTACTTGTCCCCCTCTACTTGTCCCATAATACCTCTACTTGTCACATATTTCCCCCTTCTACTTGTACAACAGTCCACCTCCTCTACTTGTTCCCCTCTACTTGTCCCCTTCAACTTGTCCCATTGTGCCTCCTCTACTTGTCCAATCGCGCCCCTCTACTTGTCCACTTATCACCCCATCTACTTGCCCCCTCTACTTGTCCCATAGTCCTGCTCTACTTGCCCCCCTCTACTTGTCCCAAAGAAACTCTACTTGTCACATATTTCCCCCCTCTACTTGTCCTATAGTACCCTTATACTTGTCCCATAGTACCCCAACTCTACTTGTCCACCTCTACTTGTCCCATCGCCACCCTCGACTTGTCCAATTATCCCCACTCTATTTGTCGTCTCTACTTGTCCCATAGCCCCTTTCTCTATGTCCATTTGTCCCCCCTCTACTTGTCCCCCCCCCCTTCTACTTGTCCCCTACTTCTTGTCCCATAGTCCCTCCTCTACTTGTCCCATTGTCCCCCTATACTTGTCCCATAGACCCCCCCCTACTTGTCCTACTCCTCCTTACTTGTCCCATAGTCCCCTCCTACTTGTTCCCCTATACTTGTCCCACAGTCTCCCCTCTACTTGTCCCGTTCTACTTGTCCCGTTCTACTTGTCCAAGTCTGTTTGTCCCATAGTACCTCTACTTGTCACATATTCCCCCCATAGGGGGACGGGATAGCCTATGGTCAGAACATTGCGCTCACAATCTGACGACCCGGGTTCGATTCCCGTTCAAGGGGATATTTTCATCTGGAGTTAACATCAGTGCAGACTCAACTCTCCCCAAAAGTCCTTCTGATGAGACTATAAACCAAGGCCTCGTAAGCGAACGCACGCAGAACATCTTGCGCACACGTTAAAATCCTGTTCCGCTTTTCGTAAGAGTAGGCCACTGTGTGCCGTTGGGAACAGACGACAGAATTTACAAAACCGCATACACACAGGGACTGAATGTACAAAAGCACTTATTCCATTATCCTCGATATAACAGAATTTTTAAAATTCCTCTACTTGTCCCATAGTCCCCCCCCCCTCTACTTGTCAACCTCTACTTGTCCCATAGTCCCCCTCTACTTGTCCCATAGTTCACCCACTTGTCCACCCGCCCAATTTACTGGTCCAATGTTCTCTCTACTTGTCCCATAGCGCACATCTCCATGTCCAATTGTTTCCCTCCTCTTGTCACCCCTCTACTTGTCCCCTACTACTTATCCCATAGTCCCCTCTCTACTTGTCCCCCTCCCCCATACTCGTCGCATTGTCCCTCTTACTTTTCCCCCTCTACTTGTCCCATACTCCCCCCTACTTGTCCATCTCTACTTGTCCCCACAGTTCCCCCTACTTGTTTACCTCTATTGTCCCCCTCTACTTGTGCCATAGCCTTGCTCTACTTGTCCCCATCTACTTGTCCCATAGTACCTCTACTTGTCACATATTCTCCTAGTCTACTTGTCCCATAGCCCTCCCCCCCCCCCCCCCCCCCTACCTTTCCCCCTAGTTATCCAATTGTCCTGTTCTACTCGTTTCCCCTCTACTTGTCCAAAAGTCTCCTCTAATTGTCCCATAGTCTCCCTCTACTTGTTCCCCTCTACTTGGCTTGTCCCATATCCCCCTTTACTTGTTCCCCGCTACATATCCCCCTCTACTTGTCCCATAGTTCTGCTCTACTTGTCTTTCTCTGCTTGTCCAATAGAACCTCTACTTGCCACACATTTACCCCTTCTGCTTGTCCCATAGTCCCCCTCCACTTGCCGCCCTCTACTTGTCCAATATTCCCTTACCTCTACTTGTCCACCTCTACTTTTCCCATAGCCCCCTCCTTGTCCCCATCTACTTCTGCCATAGCACAAGGGACGGGATAGCCTAGTGGTTAGAACATTGGGCTCGCAATCTGACGACCCGGGTTTGATTCCCGTTCAAGGGGATAATTATTTTCCCCTGGAGTTAACATCAGTGCAGACTCCACTCTCCCCAAAAAGTCCTTCGGATGAGACTATAAACCGAGGCCCCTTTTGCGAACGCACGCAGAACATCTTGCGCACACGTTAAATCCTGTTCCGCTTTTCGTAAGAGTAGGCCATTGTGTGCTGGTGGGAACAGATGACAGAATTTACAAAACCGCATACACACGGGGACTGGATGTAAAAAAAGCACTTAAGTGCTTATTCCATTATCCTCGATAAAAAAAGAATGAAATAATAAATGCAATGAAACAGCCCCTGTCTTCTTGTCCCCCTCTATATGTCCCACAGTCCCCCCTCTACTTCTTCCCCTCTTCTTGCCACCTCAACTTGTCCAATAGCCCGACTCTACTTGTCCCCCTCTACTTGTCCCATAGTACCTCTACTTGTCACATATTCCCCCTTCTACTTTTTCAATAGTCTCCCTCTACTTGTCCCATTGTCCCCCCACTACTTATCCACCTCTACTTGTTCCATAGTCTTCAATCTACTTGTCCCCTGCTCCCCATTTCTTTGTCCTATCGCCCCTCTCTACTTGTGCAATTATGCCCACTCTACTTGTCCTCTCTACTCTTCTGATAGCCCTTTTCATCATGGCCAATTGTCCCCTCTCTACTTGGCCCCCTCTACTTGTCCCATAGTACCTCTACTTGTCACATATCCCGCCTCTACCCTTCCCATAGTACCCCTGGACTTGTCCTATAGTCCCCCCCCCTCTACTTATCCACCTCTACTTGTCCCAAACCCCCTTCTCCATTCAATATCACCCCCCTCTACTTCTCCCCATTAACCCCTATACTGCCCATCGTTCCCACTCTACTTTCTAATTCCCCCTCACCCCTTATTTCGTCCAACCCCCTTTCCAGTTTAATTCCCCCTAACTTATTCCCCTTTACTTCTTAGTCCCCACAGTCCTCCCCTAATTATTGCCAACTCCCCCTACTTGTTCCATAGTCCCCTTCTTGTCCCCCTCTAATTCCCTGAAAGTCCCCATCCTTTCAACCCCTACATACCCATAGCCCCTCTTTCTGTCCCCTTCAATTGTCCCCAAATTCCCATCTCCCTTTTTCCCTATACTTGTCCCCCCTTACTTGTCTATAATCCCTCTACTTGTCCAATTCTATCTCTTTTCCCCTCTAATTGCCCCCTTTCTACTTGTCCCAAGTCCCCCCCTTCTTTCTCCCCCTACAAACCTTTTCAATTTCCCCCACTATTTCCCTTGTCCCCCTCTAATCCCAAAGTCCCCATCCTTGTCCCCATAGTTCCCCCCTATTTCCCCATCACCCCCTCTACTGTCCAATATCCCCACTCTATTTGGGCCCTCTAACCTGTCCATAGCCCTTTTCACATTTCAATTGTCCCCACCCCTCTACTTGCCCCCTCTCTTGCCCCCCTAAACTTGTCCCATACCCCCTACTTGACCCCCTCCTTTCCCAAGTCCCTCTCAAACATTTTCCCTCCTACCTATCCCAAGTCCCCTCTCACTTTTTCCCCAAACTTGTTCCCCCTCTACTGTCCCAAGTCCCCCTCCAACCCTCCTTGTCCCCATCCCCCCTCTACTTGTTCCTCTCTATTTCCCCATAGTTCCGCCAAACTTTCCCCTTCCCCGTCTACTTGTCCCAAGTACCTTATACTGCACATATTTCCTCCCCCTTCTACTTGTCCCCCTCACCCTTCATACTCAACCCTACTTCTTTTCCCCCCCTTTAATTCCAAAGTTTACTTCTACTTGTCCCACCTACTGCCCTCCTACAGCCCCTCTTTCGATTCGCCATTTGCCCCTCAAACTTGTTCCCCTTTTCAACCATTGTTTGTAACAATAATGTTACAAATACACCGCATACACGGGACTGATGTAAAAACACTAAGTGCTTATTCCACTGCCCTCGGATAAAAAAGAATGAAAAAATTCCCACCCTTTTCTGTCCATAGGCCTCTATATTCAATAGTCCCCCCCTACTTCTTACCTCTTACTTGCACCAAGTCCCCGACTACTTGCCCCCATACTTCCCCTCTACTTGTCCATACCCTCTACTTTGTTAAATTTCCCCCTCTACTTGTCCCTCTTCCTCCCCTCATACTTCAATCTTTGTCACACCCCCCATCTATCCCCCCATCTACTATTTCCCAATATCCCACTCTACTTTTTCCTCCTCTCTGTCATAGAGCCTCACATGGCAATTTCCCCCACTTTCATGTCCCATAGTCCTTCTACTTGTCAATATCACCCACTTACTTGTACCCCTCTATTGTCCAATAGTCCCCTTCGACTTTATCCGATCGCCCCCTCTCTGTCATATACCCCCTCTACTTCTCCTACTACCTTGTCCCATAGTCCACTTCTCTTGTCCATAATTATGCCCCCTATTTGCCCCCTTACTTGTCCATAGCCCCTCTAACTTGCCCCTATTTTACTTCTCTCGTCCACAGTCCCCCTCTAATATGTTCGCCTAGCCCCCTATTGCCAACCCCCTCTTGTTCCCCTCTAACTGTCCCATAAGTCCCCATCCCTTCACCTGCTCCTATCTCCTAGTCCCTCTTTTGTCTACTTGTCCCAATTACCCTCTACCTTGTTCCTCTATTTCCCCCTCTACTTGTCCCATACCCCCCACCCCTTACTGCTCCCACCTCTATTTCCTCCCTTAATAGTCCCCTCTACTTGTCCCTAGTCCTGCCCTTCTCCATCTATGTTCCCTCTCTTACATTGTCCCTCTCTACTTGCCCCCAATTGCCCCTCTACTTGTCCATGTTACCAATACTTCCCAATTGTATACCACGTACTTGTCAAAGCCCAGTCTATTCCATTATCCCATTACTTGGCCTCTCTACTTTCCAATTCCCTTTATCACCATTTCGTCCCCCTCTACTTGCCCCTCCTTTGTCCCCTCTACTTGTCCCATAGTCCCCCTCTACTTGTTCCTCTACTTGTCCCATAGTCCCTCTCTACATTTCCCCCTCCTACTTGTCCACAGTCCCTCCTGTTCCCTACCCCCTCTACATGTCCCATATCCCTCGTATTTTCCTCTTCTTGTCCACTCCACCCTCTACTTGTCCTTCCTGCATGGGTCCTCTACTTGCCACACTCTACTTGTCCATAGTACCTCCACTTGTCCACATATTCCCCTTTCTACTTGTCCCATCTACGTCAAACCACCTCTACTGCCCCCTCTACTTGTCCAATATCAACCCCTCTACTTTTCCTACAGTCCCCCTCTACTTGTCCCCTCACTGTTCCCTTCTACTTTTCAATAGTCCGCTCTATCTTTCCCCCTACTTGTCTCCTCTCTGTACATATTCCCCTTTACTTGTCCCATAGGCCACTCTACTTGTTCAATATCCCCCCCTCTACTTGTCCACGCCTCTACTTGTCCCATACTTCCCCTCTACTTGCCCACCCCTCTACTTGTCTTAATTTTCCCCCTCTACTTGTCCTCTACTTGTCCCATAACCCCCCCCCCCCCCCTTCATTGTCCATCTAACTTTTCCAAAGTCCTCTCTACTTGCCCCCTCTCTTGTCCAATAGTCCTCTACTTGTATATTGCCCCCTCTACTTGTCCCATAGTCCCCTCTCTTCCAACCCCTCTACTTGTCCCCTCTATTTGTCCCATAGTCCCCTTCTACTTTATCCATCCTCTACTTGTCTATACCCCCTCTACTTCCTCACTATAGTCCCATAGTCCCTCCTGTCCATACTTGTCCCCCCCCCCCTTACTTTGTCCCCCTCTACTTGTCCCCTCTACTTAGTAATAGTCCCCCTATACTTGTCGCCTCCACCTTCCCCTCTATTTGTTCCCCTCTACTGTCCCATAGTCACCTCCTATTTCCTCCTATCCGTCTACTTGCCCAAAAACTCTCCCTTTGCTTCCCACTCTACTTGTCCCTTAGCCCCCACCCTCTACTTGTCCCCCTCTCAACTTGCCCCCTCATACTTGTCCCCAGTCCCCTCTCTACTTGTCCCCTTACTTGTCCCTCTTTACTTTGCCCCCCTCTAACTTGTCATACTTAGTCCCTTCACTTGTCCACCTCTACTTGTCCACATCTTACTTGTCCCATTTCCCCTCTTATTGTCCCTTTGTTTACTTTGTCCCACCTTACTTGTCCCAACCCCTCTCTTGTCCATTGTCCCCTCTACTTGTTCTCTACTTGTCCATAGTCCCCCTCTACTCTGCTCCGCTACTTGTCCTACTTGTCCCCCCTACTGCCCCCCCCCCTCTACTTGTCCCCTCTTACTTGCCCTTCTACTTGTCCCCTCTTCTCTTGTCCCCCTCTCCTACTTGTCCCCCCTATGATTATCCCATCAGCCCCACTTTCTCCCCCTCTACTTGTCCATAGTCCCTCTACTTTTTGTCCCCTCTAACTTGCTTCACGCCTCTACTCCCTACAATTCCCCTTACTTGTCCCTCTACTTGTCCCCTATCCCCCCTACTGGCCCCCTTACTTGTCCCCCCTCTACTTGTCCCATAGTCCCCTCTACTCCCTTACTTGCCCTCTCTCTACTTGTCCCATAGTCCCCTCTACTTGTCCCTATACTTTTTCCTCTCTACTTGTCCCCTCTAACTTGTCCCAAATAGTCCCCCTCTATTTCCCCACTCTACTTGCCCCTCATACTTGTCCCCTCTACTGCCCCACTTACTGTCCCACTCTACTTGTCCCATATTGTCCCCCCTGTAATTTCCCCTCTACTTGTCCCTCTACTTGCCTCTCATAGTCCCTCCCCTCCTGTACTTGTCCCCTACTTGGCCCCCTTAACTTCCCTCTCTACTGTAATTGTCCTCTCAAAACTTGTCGCCCTTCATGCTTGCCCCTCTACTTGTCCCCTTCTACTTGTCCCATAGTCCCCTCATTTCCCCTCTACTTGCCCACTCTACTTGTCCCCTCTACTTGTCCCCCACTCTCTACTTGCCCCTCACTTCCCATTTTCCCATAGCCCCTCTCACTTGCCTATTTGTCCCCTCTACTATGTCCCTCTCTACTTGTTCTTCACCCTCTACTACTTGTCCACCTCTACTTTGCTCTCTCTTACTTGTCCATGTCCCTCTCACTTGTCCCTCTACTTGTCCCACTCTACTTGTCTCATCTCGTCTTAATCCCCCTCTACTTGTCCTCCTCTACTTGTGCCATAGTCCTCTACTCACTTTTCCCCTCCTCCTACTTGTCCCTCCTATCCCTTAACTTGCCCTCCTCTTCCCTCTACTTGTCACCCTTGTCCCCCCTCTCTACTTGTACCTCTACTTGTTCCCCTATGCTCCTCTCTTTTACTTGTCCCATAGTCCCCCTCTCTTTGCCCCCTCTACTGTCCCTCTCTACTTGGTCCAAAGCCCCCAGCTACTTGCCCCCTTACTTGTCCCCTCTCCCTACTTGTCCTCTCTCTTCCCTACTTGTGTCCATAGTCCCCCATTTTATATTTCCCTCCTCTACTTGCCCACTCTACTTGTCCCCCTATCTTGTCTAGTCCCTCTCTACTTGTCCCCTACTTGTCTCCCTTATTGTCCCCCCCTCTACGTGCCCTAACCCTATTCCCCCTCTACTGTACTCTCTTCTTGTCCCTAATCCCTCTACTTTCCTTATACTTGTCCCCCACTTGTCCCTCTCTACTGTCCCCTACTTGTCCACCCCATCCTTACTTTTCCCCCTCAAACTTGCCCACTCTACTTTGTCCCCCTCTACTTGTCCCTCCTACTTACTTGCTCCCTCCTCCCCTAATTGGTCCCTCAAATTGTCCCAATCTACTTGTTCTTGCCTCTACTTGTCCCCTCTACTTGCCCCCTTACTTGTCTCCTCTACTTGTCCCTCTCTACTTGTCACTTCTCAACTTGTCCATAGTCCCCCTCTCTAATCCCCCTCTACTTTCCGTCTCTACTTGTCCCCCCCTTCTTTCCTCCTCTACTTGTCCCCTATCCTTGTCCCTCTCTACTTTGTCCCCCTCTACTTGCCCCTTTTCCTCTCTACTTGTCCCTCCTCTAATTGCCCCCTCTACTTGTCCCTCTCTCTTGTCCCCCTCACTTGTCCCATATGTCCCCCTCTACTTGTCCCCCTTTCATGTCCCCTCTACTTGTCCTCCCTCTTACATATCCCACTCTACTTGCCCCTTTCATGTTTCCCCTCTACTTGTCCCCTCTACTTGTCCCCTATAGTTGCCCCCCTCTACTTGTCCTCTACTTTCTACTTGTCCTCCATTTCCCCCTCTACTGTCCCCTTACTTGTCCCCACTCCTACTTGTCCTATATTTCCCCTCTACTTGTCCCTCTCTAACTTCCCCTTATTTGTCCCCCTCTATTTTGTCCTCTCTACTTGCCCCTCGTACTTGTCCCTCTCTTACCAATCTACTTGTCTTCCACGTCCATCTTTGTGCCCCCCTATTTGTCCCCCTTTACTTGTCCCTCTCTACTTGTCCCTTCTCTACTTGTACATAATCCCCCACTCACTGTCCCCTCTACTTTCCCTCTACTTGTCCCCCTTCTTGTCCCTCTATACTTGTCCCCCTGTACTTGTCCCTCTCTACTTGTCCCCCTACTTGCCCCCCCCTCTACTTGTCCTCCTCTATTGCCCCACTCTATTGTACCTCTCTTCTTGTCCCCCCCCCCCTCTACTTGTCCCACTCTTACTTGTCCCTCTCTACCCTTCCCTACTTGTACAACCCCTCTACTTGCCCCCTCTACTTGCCCTCTTTCTCACTTGTCCCTCTCTACTTGTCCTCTACTACCTTGTCCCATAGTCCCTCTACCTTCCCCCTTATTGTCCCACTCTACTTGTTCTTATTTGATTTGTCCCTCTTACTTCTCCTTAGTCCCCATTTGTTCTCTACTTCCCATTGTAACTTTCCCTTCTTCAAGGTCCCCGTCTACTTGTCCCCATACTTGTCCCTATGTTGTCCCTCTCTAATTGTCCCTAGTTCCCTTTACTTGTTCCACTCTACTTTCCGCTCTACTTGTCCCTCTTTACTTTCCAATAGTCCTAAGTTCCCTCTGTACTTCCCCCTCCTCTTGTCCTCTCTACTTGTCCCAAAGTCCCCTTATTGTCCCCTCTGCTTGCCCCACTCTATTTGTACCCCCTCTGTGTC
The DNA here is from genome assembly GCA_028751875.1 of Rapana venosa. Classification (NCBI taxonomy): domain Eukaryota; kingdom Metazoa; phylum Mollusca; class Gastropoda; order Neogastropoda; family Muricidae; genus Rapana; species Rapana venosa. The sequence goes on along the minus strand of CM054160.1, from coordinate 36,868,100 downwards.
ATAGTCCCCCCCCTTCCCTTGTCCCCCTCTTGTCCCTCTCTACTTGCCAAACCCCTCTACTTGTCCTCTACTTGTCCTTTCTACTTGTCCCCCCTATTGTCTTCTCTACCTGTCCTTTGATCCCCGTCTACTTTCCCCCTCTACTTGTCCCTCTCTACTTGTCCCATAGTCCTGCTCACTTGTCCACCTACTTGTCCATGAGTCCCCTCTAACTCTTCCCCTCTACTTGCCTCTCTACTTGTGTCAAAGTCCCCCTCTATTCCCACCCTAATTGCCCACGCCCCCTCTCTTTCCTACTTCCCTCTCTACTTGTCTCTACTGTCCCAAAGTCCCCCTCTAACTTGTCCCTCTCTTCTTGACTTTTCCATTTGTACCTCTCTACTTGTGTCATGGTGCCCCCTCTACTTGCCCCCCACTTCTCCCACAGTCCTCCTCTACTTGTCCCTTACTTCTCCCACAGTCCTCTCTCTACTGTTCCCCTCTACTTGACCTCTCTACTTGTCTCATAGTTCCCCCTCGACTTGTCCCCCCCTACATGACCCCCTTGACCTGTCCCTCTCTACTTGTGTCATACTCCCCCCCTCACTTGCCTCACTCTGCTTGTCCCCACTACTTGCCCTCTCTACTTCTCCCATAGTCCCCTCTACTTGCCCCCCTCTAACTGGCCCCCCCTCCCCTACGTGTCCCCCTCTACTTGTCCCTCTCTACTTGTGTCATGTTCCCCCCCTCTACTTGTCCTCCTCTAATTGCAACTCCCTGCCCCCCTCCACTTTGTACCTCTCTACTTGTATCATGGTGCCCCCTCTACTTGTCTCCCTCTACTTGCCCCCCTCTATTGTCCCCGACTACTGGTCCCATAGTTCCACTCTACTTGTCCCCCTCTTCGTTGTCCCCCTCTACTTGTTCCTTACTTGACCCTCTCTACTTGTCCTCTCTACTTGTCCCATAGTCCCCCTCTACTTGTCCCTCTCTACTTGCCCCCTTCCACTTGTACCTTCTACTTCATTCAGGGTGCCCACTCTACTTTTTTTCCCCCTCTACTTGCCCCCGCTTTTTGTCCCCGTCTACTTTTCCCCCTTTAATGTACCTCTCTACTTATCCTCTCTACATGTCCCATAGTCCCCTTCTACTTGTCCCTCTCTACTGGCCCCACTCTACTTGTACCTCTCGAATTGTGTCACAGTAACCCCTCTACTTGTCACCCTCGATTTGAGACCTCTACTTCTCACATAGTCCCCTCTCTACTTGTCCCCATCTACTTGTCACATAGTCCCCCATTACTTGTCCCCCCCTACTTTTCCTCCTCTACTTGCCCACTCTACTTGTCCCTCTCTTCTTGTTCCCGTCTACTTGTCCCCCTCTACATGACCCTCTCTACTTGTCCCTCTTTACATCTCCCATGGTCCTCTCTACTTGTCCCCCCTTTCTACTTGTCCCATAGTCCAACACTACTTGTCCCCTCTACTTGCCCTGCTACTTTTCCCTCTCTACTTTGTCTCATAGCCCCCCCCCCCCCCCCCCCCCCCCTCTATTTGTCCCCTGTACTTGAGCCCTCTACTTTCCCCATAGTCTCCTCTCTACTGTCCCCCTCTACTTTTTCCCACAGCCCTTTCTACCTGTCCCCCTCTACTGTCCTCTCTACTTGTCCCATATTTCCCGTCTACTTCTCCCCCTCTACCTGTCCCCTGTGCTTGTCCCTCACTACTTGTCCCCCCCTTGTCCCATAGTCCCCCCTCTATTTGTTCCCCTCTATTGCTTTACTCTACTTGTCCCATAGTCCCCTCTACTTGACCCTGTCTACTTGTCCCTCTCCACTTGTCCCATAGTCCCCGTCTATTTTTCCCTTCTACTTGTCCCCCTCTACTTGTACATAGTCCCCCCTCTAACCTGTTCCCCTCTACTTGACCCTCTCTACTTATCCCCATAGTCCCCCTCTACTGTCCCCCCTACTTGACCCTCTCTAACTTCTCCATAGTCCCGCTCTACTTGTCTGCCTCTACTTGCCCCTCTACTTGACCCAAAAATCCCCTCACTAACTTGCCCCCCTTCTTGTCCATAGTCCCCCCTCTACTTGTCCCCCTCTACTTGCTTTCTCTACTTGTCCCATAGCCCCCCTCTACTTGACCCTGTCTACTTGTCCTCTCTACTTGTCCCATAGTCCCCCTCTACTTGTCCCTCTCCACTTGTCCCATAGTCCTCGTCTACTTTTCCCTCTCTACTTGTTCCCCTTTACTTTGTCCCATAGTACCCCTCTACTGTCCCACTCTACTTGTCCCACTCTACTTGTCCCTATCTACTTGTCCCTCTCTACCTGTCCTATAGTCCCCCACTACTTGTACCCCTCTACTTGACGCTCTCTACGTATCCCATAGTCCCCCTCTACTTGTCTGCCTCTACTTGCCCCTCTACTTGACCCATAATCCCCTCTCTACTTGTCCTCCTCTGCTTGTCTCTCTCTACTTATCCACAGTCCCTCCTCTACTTGTCCCCCTACTTGACCCTCTCTACTTCTCCATAGTCCCCCCCTCTACTTGTCTCCCTCTACTTGTCCCATATTCCCCTCTCTACTTGCCCCACTCTACTTGTCCCTCTCTACTTGTCCCATAGTCCCAATCTACTTGTACCCATCTACTTGTCCCCCTCTACTTGCTCCCTCTGTTTGTCCAATAGTCCAGCTATGCTTAACACCCTCTACTTGGACCCCTATACTTGCCCCCTACTTGTCCCATAGTTCCTCTTGTCCCCCTCTGATTGTCCCTTTCTACTTGTCCCATAGTCCCCATCTACTTGTCCCCTCTACTTGTCCCATAGTCCCCCTCAAATTTATCCCCCTCTACTTGACCCTCTCTACTTCTCCCTCTCTACTTGTGCCATAGTCTTCTGTTCCTTCTATACCTGTCTCATAGTCCCCCCTCTACTTGTCCCCCTCTACTTGCTTCACTCTACTTGTCCCATAGTCCCCTTCTACTTGTTCCGCTCTAATTGATTCTTTCTACTTCACGCTCTCTACTTGTGTGATAGTCTACGAAAAGTAGACTCTATACCTGTCTCATAGTCCCCCACTCTACTTGTCTCCCTCTACTTGTCCCCCGTCTACTTACCGCCTTCTACTTGTCCCACAGTCCCCCTCTACTTCTCCGTATCTACTTGTCCCATACTCCCCCCTCTACTTGTCCCATAGAGCCCACTCTACTTGTCCGCTTCTACTTCCATAATCACCTCTACTTGTCCCCCTCTACTTGTCCCATAGTCCCCCTCTACTTGTCCCCCTCTACTTGACCCTCTCATCTTCTCACTCTCTACTTGTGTCAAAGTGTACTTGTCCCTCTCTACTTGTGTCATAGTCCCCCCTCTACTTGTCCCCTCTACTTGCCCCACTCTAATTGTCCCTCTCTACTTGTCCCCATCTACTTGTCCTATAGCCCACCTCTACTTGTTCCCCTCTACTTGACCCTCTCTATTTGTCCCATAGCCCACCTTTACTTGCTCCCCCTCTACTTGCCCGCTCCCACGTGACCCCCTCTACTTGTCTCTCTCTACTTTTGTCATAGTCCCCCCTCCACTTGTCCTCTTCTAATTGCCCACTCTACTTGGTCCCCTCTCTTTTGTCTGGTCTACTTGTCCCCCTATACTTGTCCCTTCTACTTGTCCTCTCCACTTGTCCCATAGTCCGTGTCTCCTTGTCCCTCTCTACTTGCCCCACTCTACTTGTACCTATCTACTTGTGTCATAGTAACCCTCTACTTGTGACCCTCTACTTGTCCCCCTCTACTTGTAACCCTCTACTTGTCCCCCTCTACTTGTCCCCGTCCACTTGTCCCTCTCTACTTGTCCCAGAGTCCCATGCTACTTGTCCCCTCTACTTGCCCTGTCTACTTTTCCCTCTCTACTTGTCTCATAGCTCCCCCTCTACTTGTCCCCCTCTACTTGAGCCCTCTACTTCTCCCATAGTCCTCTTTCTACTTATCCCACTCTACTTGTCCCATAGTCCCCCAATACTTGTCCCCACTCTACTTGTCCTCCTCTACTTGCCCACTCTGCTTGTCCTTCCCTTCTTGTCCCCCTCTACTTGTCCCTCTATACTTGTCCCTCTGTACGTCCTATAAACACCCCCCTCTACTTGTCCCTCTCTACTTGCCCCACTCTACTTGTACCTCTCTACTTGTGTCATAGTTACCCCTCTACTTGTCCCTCTCTACTTGTGCCCTATACTTGTCCCCCTATACTTGTCCCCGTCTACTTGTACCGCTCTACTTGTCTCTCTCTACATCTCCCATAGATCCCCCTCTACTTGTCCCAATCTACTTTCCTATTTTCTCACGCTACTTGTCCCCTCTACTTGCCCTATCTACTTTTCCATCTCTACTTGTCTCATAGCCCCCCTCCCCTCTACTTGTCCACCTCTACTTGAGCCCTCTACTTCTCCCATAGTCCCCTCTCTAATTTTCCTCCTCACTTGCACACTCTAATTGTCCCTCTCTTCTTGTCCCCCTCTACTTGTCCCCTATGCTTGTCTCTCTCTACTTGTCCCCTACTTGCCCCATAGTCCCCCTGAACTTGTCCCCATCTACTTGCCACACTCTACTTGTCCCATAGTCCCTCTCTACTTGACCCTCTCTGCTTGTCCTCTCTACTTGTCCCATAGTCCCGCACTACTTGTCCCTCTCTACTTGTCCCATAGTCCCCATCTACTTTACCCTCTCTACTTGTCCCCCTCTACTTTTCCCATAGTTCCCCTCTACTTGTCTCCCTTTACGTACCTCACTCTACTTGTCTATCTCTACTTGGCCCCCTCTACTTGTCCCATAGTCCCCCTCTACGTGTCCCCCTCTACGTGTCCCCCTATACCTGTCCCTCTCTACTTGCCCCACTCTCGTTGTACTTCTCTACTTGTGTCATAGTAACCCCTCTACTTATCATCTTCTTGTCCTTCTCTACTTGTCCCCGTCTACTTGTCCCCGTCTACTTGTCCCCCTCTACATCTCCCATAGTCCCCCACTCTACTTGTCCCACTCTACTTGAGCCCTCTACTTCTCCCATAGTGCCCCCTCTACTTGTCCGCCTCTACTTGTGTAATAGTCCTCCATCTATTTGCCCTCTCTACTTCTCCCATAGTCGCCTCTATACATGACCCCCCCCCCTCTACTTGTCCCTCCCTACTTGTCCCCCTCTACTTGCCCCCTCTTGCAAATCAACCATGATTAATACGGCAAAATAAACCATACTTACATTTACCAGCACTAATGGTATTCCCTACAACAACAAAAATTCAAGTATATCTTACTGTGACTAGAAATTCTACAGTCACACACTGTATATGTGTGGAGGGAGGGGGAGGCAGGAAAGAGGCACACTAATTATGCAAAGAAGTAAGAGAATCTATGCAAGCTAGTAAATAATCTGCAATGTTGAAACAGGTGGAAAGGAGGAAATTTTTAAAAAATCTTTTTATGGTAGACCTGATAGCTGATAGTGTGTCCTTCTCTCTCTCTCTCTCTCTCTCTCTCTCTCTCTCTCTCTCTCTCTCTCTCTCTCTCTCTCTCTCTCTCTCTCTCTCTCTCTCTCTCTCTCTCTCTCTCCTTTCCTCTCCTCTCCTCTCCTCTCCTCTCATTTCCTCTCCTCTCCTCTCCTCATGCCCTTTGTCTTGTCTAATTCAATAGATTTTATCGTGGATGTTGTTTTTATTGCAGTTAGAGATGAGATTATTAGTACTATTATAAGCGATACTGTTTTAGTTTGATATTGTTTTAGTTTTGCTAATCCAGTTGATTATGGGCTTTTGAATTCTGTATCATATAGGGGTTCTACTTGTTTGAATAATTGTTTGTTTTTTTAAAAATTATTATTTCTCTATTGATTGAAGGTGTATTTCCCCTTCCCCCTTGATACTCCTCCCCCACCCCCATCCTTTCCAATGCTTTTCTGTTATCATCGTTATGTTATTGTCTCATGGTGATGGGGATCATTTGTTATATTGTTGTCTCATGGTGATGGGTGATTGTTGTTATAATTGTATCGCTATTATAATAATCATTATTGTAATCTTATTTGACTTCGCTTGCTTGGATAGTTATTGTGTGAATATGTCATTTTTAAAAAAAGCGCTATTTGAAAAGTATGAGCGCATAAAAAGCACACGTTTGCTGGGTGGAGGAGGAGAGGAGGGAGGTCATTGAAGGTAATATTTCAGTAATGACGAATGCCTAGTATTTTCTAACGTTTTATTCCTGTATCTTTTTTATTATCTAAAGTATAAACGTGAAAAAATGGATGAAACAGTAAGTGAAGTAATTTGTGTGTCCTGACGTTCTATGATTTTCTTTTTTTAATTCTTAAAACATTTTTTATTTAAATGTGTGTGTGGACGTGAGCGCGCACGCGCTCAGGTGTGCATGAGTATGTGTGTGCGTGTATATGTATATGTGGTAATTTGTATTTTCAATGTATTTCCTTATCGATTTTTTCCTTTTTTTTTTTTTTTTTTTTTTTTACTGGTTTAATTTAATGGTAAACGATGCAATAATGTAGTGTCTTAGTATAATCATTACGAAATTTGTTCTTAGATAGATGGCTTGATGAAAAAAAGCAAATGCATTGCTTATTCAATGTACCATCTGGAAATAAAATTTTGACTTGACTTGACTACTTGTCCACCTCTTCTCGTCCCATAGGCCCGCTCTACTTGTCCCCATCCACTTGTCCCATAGTCTCCTCTCTACTTGTTCCATAGTGCCGCTCTACTTGTCCCTCTCTACTTATTCCCCTCTACTTGTCCCATAGTCCCCTGTCTACTTTTCCTTCTCTATTTGTCCCCCTCTTCTTGGCCCATAGTCCCCCTCTACTCGCTTCTGACTCAGGGAAAATCTCCCTTCTCACTCTATTCGACTTATCAGCAGCCTTCGATACTATAGACTCAATTCTTCTCTCCCGTCTTCAAAAAACGTTCGGTGTTACTGGCACAGCCCTCACCTGGTTTAATTCATACCTTACTGACCGATTTCAGACAGTTGCAGTAAACAAGATTCAATCAATACCTGCCAAACTGGAATGCGAGTACCACAGGGATCAGTTCTAGGCCCTGTTTTTTTTCACTCTTTACACCGACCCACTGTCACATATAATAAACCGTCATCAAATCAACCATCATTTTTACGCAGATGACTCTCAGATCCAAAGCAGTGTTACTCCTGAAAATCTGCCTTCTCTCCTGACAAATATGGCCCACTGCTTTGAAGATATTCAAAACTGGATGACAGAACAAATTACAGCTAAATGCAGATAAAACCGAAGCCATGCTCGTAGGGACCAAACACAAACTCTCTTCCATTACAACAGCTTCAATAGAACTCGGCAATACATCAGTCCCTCTATCCACTGCTGTGAAGTATCTAGGTGTTATCGACAACACACTCTGTATGCAAAAATTCATCACCCAGACATGTCAGTCATGCTACTATCAATTACAGCGTATTAGTGCAATTCTAATTCAATTCAATTTTAAATACCTTGGCGCTACACTCACAAAGGACGGGCGATCGACGACAGAAATGAAAGTCAGAATAGCCATGGCAACATCTTCCATGACAAAACTCACCACCATAAGGAAAAGTAAAGAGATCAGTTTCCCAATCAAACTAAAGCTCTACAAAGCCCTAATTCAGACTATCCTGCTGTACGGAAGTGAAACCTCGACATTGACTGCTGAAACAGCAAAGCGAATCCAGTCATTTGAAACAAAATGCCATAGAAAACTACTGGGCATATCCTGGAGAGAACGAAAGACCAATGAATTTGTCAAGAGTCAAATAACACGGCTGGCAGGTCCACAGGAACCCCTTCTCACCATCGTCAAGAAGAAAAAGCTGACATGGTTCAGCCACGTCACCCGCCACAACACTCTGCCAAAAACAGTACTGTAGGGAACACTCGAAGGTGGCAGAAAGAGGGGAAGACAGAACAAGTCATGGATGGACAACATCAGAGAATGGACCAGGATGAATGACTCGGCACTACTGCGCAAAGCCGAGGACCGAGATGGATGGAGGAGGCTTACCACGGCATCGTCTTTCGTGTCTCCCCCACGACCGCCAAGGTCACGGGTCTGATGATGAGTGCAATTCGAAAGTAACTGTCCACCAATGCAACAGCCAAACTTGTCACTTCTCTCATTCTTTCACGTCTGGACTATTGCAATTCTCTTTTGTCTGGTCTGGCAGCAGCATCAATTCCCTCCCTTCAACGCATACAAAACTCTGCAGCTCGACTAGTTCTCAGAAAGAAAAAATCCTCTCTTGCGATCTCCCCACTGGCTGCGTGTGCCACAGAAAGTAAATTATAAGATCAGTACCCTCTGTTACAAATGTCTCCACAAAACTGCACCCTCCTACCTCTGTGAATGTCTTAACCTGTACACTCCTTCACGTTCCCTCCGCTCTGCTGCAGATAGCTTGTGCCCACGAATACCTAGATTCAACCAATCCACCGTTGGCCACCGCTCTTTCTCTATTTCGGGTCCATCGACTTGGAATCTCTCTTCGCCAGAAACCTAGTTACGACAGTTTTAAATCCAGCCTCAAGACATATTTATTTCAAACCAAAGATTTCTGCCCTCCTGTTTCATATCAGAACTATCCCACCTTCACTAACCCATGTCTACTTGTCCCACTCTACTTGTCCCATAGTCCCCCTCTACTTGTCCCCCTCTACTTGACCTTCTCTCCTTCTCTTCTATACTTGTTCCCTAATCCCTCTCTACTTGTCCCTCTCTACTTGTCCCATAGTCCCATAGTCCCCATCTACTTGTCACCCATACGTGACCCCCTCTACTTGTCTCTCTCTACTTGTGTCATAGTCCACCCTCTACTTGTCCTCCTCTAATTGCCCATTCTACTTGTCCCACTCTTATTGTCCCCCTCTACTTGTCCCCCTATACTTGTCCCTCTCTATTTGTCCTGTCTACTTGTCCCATAGTCCCCGTCTACTTTTTCCCCTCTACTTGACCCCTATGATTGTCTCTCTCTACTTGTCCTCTCTACTTGTCCCCTCTACTTGTCTCATAGTCCCCCCCTCTACTTGCCCCACTCTACTTGTCCCCCTCTACTTGTCCCATAGTCCCCCTCTACTTGCCCCCGTCTACTTGTCCCCCATACGTGACCCCCTCTACTTTCTCTCTCTACTTCTGTCATAGTCCCCCTCTACTTGTCCTCTCTAATTGCCCACTCTTCTTGTCCCTCTCTACTTGTAAGCCTATACTTGTCCACTCTAATTGCCCTGTCTACTTTTCCCTCTCTACTTGTCCCATAGTGCCCCTCTACTTGTCCCCCTCTACTTGAGCCATCTACTTGTCCCATAGTCCCCCTCTACTTGCCCCCCCTCTACTTGTTCTTTACTTGCCCTATGTACTTGTCCCTCTCTTCTTGTCCCACTCTACTTGTCCTCTTATACTTACCCCTCTCTACTTGTCTTTTATATAGCACTCTATAAATTCCTTATATTATTATTATTATTTTCTACTTGTCTACTTTTCCCCCTCTACATGCCTTACTCTACTTGTCCATCTCTACTTGTCCCATAGTCCCCTCTACTTGTTCCCCTCTGCTTGACCCTCTCTACTTTCCTTCTATACTTGTCCCGTAATCCCCCTCTACTTGTCCCTCTCTACTTGTCCCACAGTCCCGCTCTACTTGCCCCTCTGTACTTGTCCCTTAGTCCCCGTCTAATCTTCCCTCTCTACTTGTCCCCATTTACTTGTCTCATAGACCTCTCTACTTGCCCCCCCTCTACTTGCCCCACTCTACTTGCCCCTTTCTACTTGTCCCCTCTACTTGTCCGATAGTCCCCCTTTACTTGCCCCTCTCTACCTTCCCCCCACGTGACCCCCTCTACTTGTCCCTCTCTACTTGTGTCATAGTCCACCCTCTACTTGTCCTCTAATTGCCCACTCTACTTGTCCCACTCTTCTTGTCCCCCTCTACTTGTCCCCCCTATACTTGTCCCTCTCTATTTGTCCTGTCTATTTGTCCCATAGTCCCGTCTACTTTTCCCTCTCTACTTGTCCCCTATGCTTGTCCCTCTCTACTTGTCCCATAGTCCCCTCTACTTGTCCCCCTTTACTTGTCCCCCTCTACTTGTTCCTCTCTACTTGTCCCCCTCTACTTGCCCCGCTCTACATCTCCCATAGTCCACCCTCTTCTTGTCCCTATTTGTCCCATAGTCCAACGCTACTTGTCCCATCTACTTGACCTGTCTACTTTACCCTCTATATTTGTCTCATAGCTCCCCCTCTACTTGTTCCCCTCTACTTGAACCCTCTACTCCTCCCATAGTCCCCTCTCTACTTGTCCCTCTCTACTTCTCCCATAGACCCCTCTACTTGTCCTCCCTCTACTTTTCCTCTTATTGACCACTCTACTTGTCCCTCTCTTCTTGTCCCTCTCTTCTTGTCCCCCTCTACTTGCCCCCCTATACTTGTCCCTCTCTGCTTGTCCTCTCTACTTGTCCCATAGTCCCCGTCTACTTTTACCTCTCTACTTATCCCTTATGCTTGTCCTCTCTACTTATCCCCTACTGGTTCCATAGTTCCCATTTACTTCCCCCCCCCTCTACTTGTCCCCCTCTACTTGTACCCCTCTACTTGACCCTCTCTACTTGTCCAATAGTCACCGTCTACTTTTCCCATAGTTTCCCTCTACTTGTCCCCCTCTCCCTCTACTTGTCCCCCTCTACTTGTCCCATAGTCCCTCTCTATTTCCCCCCCTCTACTTGCCTCCTCTACATGTCCCATAGTCCCCTCTCTACTTGCTCCCCTCTACTTGTCTCCCTCTAATTGCCCCCCTATTTGCCCCCTCTACTTGTACCCTTCTACTTCTCCTCTAGTCCCTCTCTACTTACCCCCTCTATTTGTACCCTTCCACTTGACTCTCTCTCTACTTCTCCCTCACTAATTGTGTCATAGTCCCCCTCCCCTTCTTTTTGTCTCCTCTACTTGCCCCTCTACTTTTCCCTCTCTTCCTGACCCCCTCTACTTGTCCCCTTATGCTTGCCCTTCTCTACTTGTCCTCTCTACTTGTCCCATTGTCCCTCTACTTGTCTCCCTCTACTTGCCCCACTCTACTTGTCCTGCTCTGCTTGTCCTGCTCTACTTGTCCCTCTCTACTTATCTTTTCTACTTGTCCCATAATCCCCCTCAACTAGCCCCCATCTACTTGTCCCTTTCTACTTGTCCCATATTCCAGCTCTACTTGCCCCTCTCTACTTGCCCCATAGTCCCCGTCTACTTTCTCCCTCTACTTGAGCCCTCTACTTGTCCCATAGTTCCCCACTACTTGTCCTCCTGTACTTGACCCCCTATACTTGTCATTTCTACTGGTGTCATAATCACCCCTCTACTTGCCCACTCTACATGTTCCTCTCTTCTTGTCCCCTTCTACTTGTCCCCCTATACTTTTCCCTCTCTACTTGTCTTCTCTACTTGTCCCATAGTCCCCGTCTACTTTTCCCCTTCTACTTGTCCCCTATGCTTGTTCCTCTCTACTTGTCCCCTTCTACTTGTCCCTCTCTACTTGTCCCCCTCTACTTATCCCATAGTCCCCCTCTACTTCTTCCCCTCTACTTGACCCTCTCTACTTCTCTTTTCTACTTGTCCCATAATCCCCTTCTACTTGCCCCCTCTACTTGTACCTCTCTACTTGTCCCATAGTCCAGCTCTACTTGCCCCTCTCTACTTGCCCCATAGTCCCTGTCTACTTTTCCCCCTCTACTTGTCCGATAGTCCCCCTCTACTTGTTTTCCTCTACTTGTCCCCCCTATACTTGTTCCTGTATACTTGTGTCATAGTCCCCTCTCTTCTTGTCCTCCTCTACTTGCCCACTCTACTTGTCCCTGTCTTCTTCTCCCCCTCTACTTGTCCCCCTATACTTGTCCCCCTATACTTGTCCCTCTCTACTTGTCCCGCTCCACTTGCCCCTCTCTACATCTTCAATAGTCCCACCTCTACTTGTCCCGCTCTTTTTGTCCCATAGTACCACTCTACTTGTCCCTCTCTACTTGCCCCAGTCTACTTGTACCTCTACTTGTGTCATAGTCCCCCTTCTACTTGTCACCCTAACTTGCCCCCTCTACTTGTCCCTCTATACTTGTCTCCCTCTTTTTTTTTTTATCTCCCCCCTACTTGTCCCGCTCTACTTGCCCCTCTCTACATATCCAATAGTCCCCCCTCTACTTGTCCCGCTCTATTTGTCTAATAGTCCCATTCTACTTGTCCCCTATTCTTGCTTTGTCTACTTGTCCCTCTCTACTTGTCTCATAGCCCCCCTTCTACTTATCCCCCTTACTTGAGCCTTCTACTTCTCTCATACTTCCCCTATACTTGTCCCTCTCTACTTGTCCCATAGTCCCCGTCTATTTTTCCCCCTCTACTTGCCCCACTTTACTTGTATCTCTCTACTTGTGCCATAGTACCCGTCTACTTTTCCCCCTCTTCTTACCCCCACTGTACTTGTACCTCTCTACTTGTGCCATAGTACCCTCTACTTGCCCCTTTCCATGTCCCTATCTACTTGTCCCCCTCTACTTGTCCCCCTCTACTTGTCCCCCTCTACTTTTTCCCGTCTATTTTTCCCACTCTACTTTCCTTCTCTACATCTCCTATAGTCCCCCTATATTTGTCCCCCTCTACTTGTCCCCTATACTTGCCCTGTCTACTTCTCCCTCTATACTTGTGTCATAGTCCCCCCTCTACTTACCCCCTCTACTTGTACCCCTCTACTTGACCCCCTCTACTTCTCCATCTCTAATTCTGTCATGGTCTACTTGTCCCCCTCTACTTTGCCCATCTGCTTATCCCATATTCCCCTCTCTACTTGCCCCTCTTCTTGTCCCCCTCTACTTGCCCTGCTCTACGTGTCTTTCTCTACTTGTCCCATAGACCCCCTCCACTTCCTCCCTCTACTTGTCCGCACCACGTGACCCCTCTACATGTCCCTCTCTACTTGTGTCATAGTCCACCCTCAACTTGCCCCTCTCTACTTGTCCCCCTCTACTTGCCTCACTCTACTTGTCCCTCTCTACTTGTCCCCCTCTACTTGTCCCATAGTCCCCCCTCTACTTGTTCCCGTCTACTTGCCCCCTCTCCTTGCCACGCCCCCCACGTACCACACCGACCACTCCCACCAGCATCAAAATGAGTGGCGAGACACTAGAGGAGGTGGAAACTTTCAAGTACCTTGGAGCAGTCATCACCAAAGAAGGCACGAGCACACAAGAGGTGAAGATCAGACTTGCTGTGGCACTCTCCTCCATGACTAAGCTGGCGAAAGTGTGGAGAAACCACAACATCAGAACCCACACTAAGGTCAGACTCTACAAGGCACTCGTCACATCCATTGCCTTGTACAGCTGTGAAGCATGGACACTTACTGCCGATTTAGAACGTCGCATTCAAGCCTTTGAGATGAAGTGCCTCAGGCGGATCCTGAACATCACCTACAGAGACCGCAAAACCAATGACTACGTCTGGCAGCAGATCGAGGCACTGGCTGGCAAACAAGAACCATTGCTAGATACAGTCAAACGGAGGAAACTGAAGTGGTTTGGCCACACAACAAGGCATAACAGCCTGTCAAAGACAGTCCTGCAGGGAATGGTGGAAGGAGCAAGGAGGCAGGGACGACCACGCAAAAGCTGGATATCCAACATCAAGGAGTGGACCGGCCTCACTGTACCAAGCCTCCTGAAAACAGCCCAGGACAGAACCATTTGGCGGTCCACTTGCAGCGTCCGTGCGGGTACCCCAACGGTTGTCCCGACCAAGGGATGAGTGAGTGAGTGAGTAAGGTAGCTGCATTCTGGCTTCAGGGAAAAGGACACACACACATATTCTTCTTCTTCTTCTTTCGTTCCTCGGCTAGAGCCTCGAGGTTCACCAATGGTAAAATCTGTGCAACAAGCAGAATATTCCAGAAAAAAGTAAAGAGACAAACCGCCTATCTTTAAATTAATACATGACAATCTAAAGCCAGGTTGAGAGGGGGGAGGGGGGGGGGGGGGGCAACCAGCCACTCGCACTACACCATTCAACAAGCATAGGTATCATGCTACCAACACCGCCACCACCACCAACACCAACAAAATCCAATACGGAACGGAATAGCGTAGTGGTAAGAACTCACAATTTGATGGCTCAGGATCAAACCCAGACTCCAGCCACCACTGATACGTCCATTCATGGGTATTTTCCCCCCTCACCCCCGCCCCCCAGGGGACGGGATAGCTCAGTGGTCGGAGCACTCGCTTTCCCCCAGCCAAGTTAAGCAGCGTCGAGCGTGGTTACCAGTTGGATGGGTGACCGTTTGCGCGCCTTGGCTTCAGTACAGTTCCCCCAGTTCCCCCAGCTGTAAATGGGTACCTGTCCTCTTTAGGGTCAGGGAAGGTAAAGCAGCGAGGGAGAGGAGATGGGCGCCGCCCTCAATATGCTGGCCCTAGAGAAGTGAGGTCTCTGACGCCTCGCTCCCCTACGACCTTATAGGTTATGGGGACACCTTTACCTTTACCTTTACCACCCCCGCCCCGCTCCCCCCCTTTTTTATCTAAATCACAGCTAGCATCCGATTTGTAATCTTCATCAAATAAATCGTAGCAAACAAAGATGAGACTATAAACCGAGGCCCTGTGTGCGAACGCATGCAGAACATCTTGGGCACACCTTAAATCCTGTTCCGCTTTTCGAAAGAGTAGGCCATTGTGTGCCGGTGGGAGCAGATGACAAAATTTACAAATGGCATACACACGGGGACTGTATGTAAAAAAGCACCTTAGTGCTTATTTAATTATCCTGGTATAAAAGAAAATGTTAATGTCATCTGAGCGCTTTGATTTGTTGCTTTACAAGATTCAACCCTATATGAATTCCATACATTATTATTATTATTATTATTATTATTATTATTATTATCATTATTATTATTATTATTATTATTATTACCTGAAATACACTCTACAACATTAACTGAGCAAAGCAACCAACCTTTTAAGAGCCAAATTTAGTGAGGTAGAGTACAATGGATGAGCTTGAGGGAGTAGTGTGACTCCCTCCTAAAAAGCAAGGGTCAGGGGGCGCGCTCACACACACGTGCACACACACACACACACATACACACACACACACACGTGAATACCACTCATTACTGAACTCATGTCTTCTTTTCCTTTCTTTATAGCCCCAAAAGTAAGAGATATATTTTAAATTTTGAGTAAGATCACAGACGGGGGCGATAGCCTAATGGATAAGGCGATGTCTTCTGATCCTGACAGTCATGAAGACCTGGGTTCGAATCTGGAATGCGCCCGTCCCATTGCAAAAATGGCTGTTTGTGAAGTTGACCATCTGGCCTGGGCAGTTTGTGTTTGTGTGGAACTATGGGAAAAGTAGGGGGGGCCCAAATGGGGCAAAGGGACTATGGGACAAGTAGAGGGGGGACAGGTAGAGTGGGAACTATGGGACAAGTAGAGGGGGACAGGTAGAGGGGGAGCTATGGGACAAGCGTAGAGGGGGGACTATAGGACAAGTAGATGGGACAAGTAGAGAGGGGGGCCCGTGGGACAAGTAGAAGGGGGACAAGTAGAGGTGGGACTATGCATGTAGATGCTGTGGGACAAGTAGAGGGGAACTCTGGGATAAGTAGAGGGGACAAGTAGAGAGAGGGCCTATGTGACAAGTAGAAGGGGACAAGTAGAGGAGGGACTATGGGACAATTAGAGGGGGACAAGTAGAAGGGGGGACAATACAAGTAGATGGGGTGCTGTGGGACAAGTAGAGGGGAACTCTGGGATAAGTAGAGGGGACAAGTAAAGAGAGGGCCTATGTGACAAGTAGAGGGGGACTAGAAGGACAAGTAGAGGAGGGACTATGGGACAAGTAGAGGGGGACAAGTAGTGGCGTACTCAAGTACGGGTGGGGTTCTATGGAAGAAGTAGAGGGGAACTATGGGATAAGTAATGGCGGACAATTAGAGAGGGGGGACTAAGGGACAAGAAGAGGGAGGGATACGTAGAGTCTGACAAGTAGAAGGGACTATGGGACAAGTAGAGGGAATCAGGTAGAGGGGGACTATGGCACACGTAGAGGCATTATGCGACTAGTAGAGATGGACAAGTACAGAGCGGATTATTGGACAAGTAGAGGTGGGGAACTATCGAACAAGTAGAGGGGGACAAGTAGATGGGGACTGTGGGACAAGTAGAGGTACTATGGTACAAGTATAGGGGGACAAGTACATGGGGACTATGTGACAAATAGACGGGACAAGTAAGGAGATGGCCTGACTAAGGGGAACAGTATTGGGGAGACTATGGGAAAAGTAGAGCAGTGACTATGAGACAAGTATAGGACAAGTGGAGGGGAGCAAGTAGAGGAGGGACAAGTAGAGGGGAGCTATTGGACAAGTACAGGGGGACAAGGAGAGGAGGTCTATGGGACAAGTGGAGGGGGATAATATGGGACAAGATACGGGACTATTGGACGTGATGGGACAAGTATAGGTTGACTATGAGAAAAGTACAGGAGGGTCAATGGGACAAGTAGAGATGGACAAGTTGAGGTAGGTGAACATTGGACAAATAGAAGTGGGAAATATGGGACAAGTAGAGGGTGACAAGTAGAGGTCTATGGACAAGTGGAGGGGGACAATAAGAGGAGCGGATATGGGACAAGTAGTGGGGTAAATATGTGACAAGTAGAGGTACTATGGGACAAGCAGAGTGGGACAAGTAGAGCTGAACTATGGTACAAGTAGTGGCTGACAAGTAGTGGCTGACAAGTAGAGGGGAACAAGTATTAGGGGGACTGTGGGACAAGTACAGGGGACAAGTAGGGGATGGTTAATTAGACAAGTACAGGGGCGCGATGGGACAAGTATAAGGAGACAAGTTACTTGTTTGCCTCTACTTGCCCCATAGTGCCTCTTTACTTGTCTCCTATGGCACTATGGGGCAAGTAGAGGCGGACAAGTAGAGGCGAACAAGTAGATGGGCGACTATGACACAAGTAGAGAGGTACAAGGTAGGGGGACTATGAGACAAGTGGAGGGGGGACTATGGCACAAGTAGAGGGAGACAAGTAGAGGGGGAATAAGGGACAAGTAGAAGGGGTGATTACGGACAAGTGCAGGTGTACAAGTAGAGGTTGTGACTATGGTACAAGGAGGAAGGGACTACTGGACAAGTAGAGTGGAGAATATGTGACAACTAGAGGAACTATGGGACAAGTAGATGGGGAGAAGTAGAGCCGAGTATTTAGCAAGAAACGGGGGAACAAGTAGAGGTGGGACTGTGGGATAAATAGAGGGGGACAAGTACGGGAAACTGTGGGACAAGTAGCGGGAAACAAGTAGAGGTGGGACTGTGGGATAAGTAGAGGGGGACAAATACGGGAAACTATGGGACAGGAAACAAGTAGAGCAAGACGATTGTACAAGAAGAGGGGGACAAGTAAAGGTGTCCCATAACCTATAAGGTCGTAGGGGAGCGAGGCGTCAGAGACCTCACTTCTCTAGTAGGGCCAACATATTGAGGGCGGCGCCCATCTCCTCTCCCTCACTGCTTTACCTTCCCTAACCCTAAAGAGGGCAGGTACCCATTTACAGCTGGGTGAACTGGGGGGAACCGTACTGAAGCCAAGGCGCGCAAACGGTCACCCATCCAACTGGTAACCACGCTCGACGCTGCTTAACTTGGCTGGGGGAAAGCGAGTGCTCCGACCACTGAGCTATCCCGTCCCCAGATACGGGTAATATAGGACAAGCAGAGGGGGAGAATATGTCACAAGTAGAGGTATTATGGGACAAGTAGACTATGGGACAAGTAGAAAGGAAAACTGAAGGGGAACAAGTAGATGGGGGACTGTGGGACAAGTAGAGAGGACAAGTAGAGTGTATTATGGGATAAGTAGAGAGGGACAAGTAGGAGCTACTATGGTACAAGTATGGGTGAGGGGGACAAGTAGGGGGGACTATGGGACAAGTACTAGGAGGCAAGTTGGAGGGACTGTTGGACAAATAGAGTGAAACAAGTAGAGTTGGACAAGTAAGAGGGACTATGGGACAACTAGAGGGGGACAAGTGGGAGGGGGGGTCTATGAGACAAGTAGTAGGGGACAAGTAGTGGGGGACAATTGAATTGGGCATGGGGACTCTTGGACAAGTATAGTGGGTATAATTGGACAATTAGACGGAAACCATGGACAAGTAGAAGGGGGAATGACAAGTAGAGATACTTCTGGACAAGTAGAGGGGGTAATTGGACAAGTAAAGGGGCGCAATGGGACAAGTAGGGGTGACTATGGGAAAAGTAGAAGGGGACTATTGGACAAGTAAAGGAGGACAGGTAGAGGGGGACTATGGGACAAGTAGAGATGGACAAGTAGAGGAGTACTGTATGACAAGCAGAGGTACTATGCGACAAGTAAAGGATGATTTGTACAGCGGGGCTATTGGACAAGTAGATGGGAACAAGTAGAGGGGTGGACTGTGGGACAACTAGAAGGGGGACAAGTAGAGGGGGACTTTGGGAAAAGCAGTGGGGACAAGTAGAGGGGATAATTTGACAAGTAGAGTTGACAAGTAGAGGTGGGGGACTATTGGTCAAGTAGAGGGGGCTAAGTACACGGGGACTATGAGACAAGTGGAAGGGGGAAATATTTGACAAGTACAGATACAATCGGAGAAGTAGAGGGGGATCAAAAGACGGGACTATGGAACAAGTTAGAGGGGGACAAGTAGAGAGGAGCAAGTAGAGCAGAAACTGTGAGACAAGTCAAGTGAACAAGTACAGGGGAAGATGAGACAAGTAAAGGGGACATGTATGGGTGAGAGGGACAAGTAGAGAGAATATGGGACAAACTAGAGAGAGGACAAGTAGAGTAGGAATAATTGGACAAGTAGAGTGGGCTGGGGGGAAAGTAGAGGGGGACAATAGAACAAGTAGAGGGTGTGACAATGAGACAAGGGAGTATAGGACAAGTAGGGGGATATGTGACAAGTAGAGGTACTGAGGGACAAGTAGACAGGGCCAATTAGAGGGGGACAAGTAGAGGAGAACAAGTAGAGGAGGGAATGTAGGACAAGTTGAGGGGGACAAGAAGAGGGGGGTTATGGGACAAGTTGAAGGGGGCTATTTGACAAGTAGAGATGAACTATGGGACAAGTAAATGGGGACAAGTCGAGAGGGACTATGAGACAAGTAGAGGAGGGACTATGAGACAAGTAGATGGGTTCAAGAAGAGGGGGACAATGGGACAATTAGATGGGACTTAGGACAAGTAATGAAGACTTCTGGACAAGTAGAGGGGACAAGTAGAGAGAGTCTATGGGATAAGTAGGTGGGGACTATGGGAAAAGAAGAGGGGGGAAGTATGGGACAAGTAGAGGGGGACTCAAGTAGAGGGGGAACTGTTAGACAAGTAGAGGGGGACTATGGGACAGACTTTAGGACAAGTAGAGTGGGACAGGAAGAGAATGCCTATGGGGCAAGTAGATTAGGACTATGGGACAAGTAGAGTGAGCCAAGTAGAGTGAATCAAGTAGATAGGGATTATGCGAAAAGTAGAGGGACAAATAGAGGGCGACTATGGGACATAGTCCCCCTCTACTTGTCTAGCTCTACTTGACCCTCTCTACTTCTCCATCTCTACTTGTGTCATAGCCCCCCTCTATTTGTTCCCCTCTACTTGCCCCTTTTTACTTGTCCCACAGTCCCCCTCTACTTATCCGTATCTACTTGTCCCATAATCCCCCCTCTACTTGTCCCCTATGCTTGTCCCTCTCTACTTGTCACCCTCTACTTGTCCTTCTCTACTTCTTCCGAAGTCCCACTTTACTTGCACCCTCTACTTGCCCTGTCTACTTTTCCCTGTCTCTTTGTCTCATAGTCCCCCCTCTACTTGTACCCCCGTCCCATAAAAAAACCCCTTTTAAACGGGGTTTCAAACGGGGAAAACCAAAAGGTAAAAAAATTTGTGAAAATGGGGTAAACCCCCCTAAAAAACTTGAATTTACTTTGCCCCCAAAAACGGCTTAATATTCTTATTTGGCCCCTTAACAGGCCAAATGGGGGCCCCAAAAAAACTTGTTTAAACTTGGGGGCCCCCACCCCCGGAAATTTCCCTTTGGGGGCAATTTCCCCCTTAAATTAAATCTTCTTTTTTCCCCTTCTATTTGGAAAAATAGGGGTTTAAAAAATTGGGGGTTCCCTTCAATTTGACTTATTTGAAAAGTTTTCTACGTGGGGCAAGTAAAAATTTGGGGATTTATTTGGGGCCCTTTGGGGGGGGAAAAAAAACCCCCAAAAATTTGGGTAAATGGGGTTTTAAACCCCCAAAAATTTGGGGCCCCAATTTGTTCCCCTTATTGGGGAAAAAAATCCCGGGGCAAAAGATTTAACTTTTTCCCTTAAACCCCCCCAATTAAGTGAAAAATTGTTTGGGTTCCAAAAGTGGGGCCCCTTACGTCCCCCTCTATTTACCCCCTTACCCCTTACTTGCCCCTCTCTATTTTCCCCCCCTCTATTTTGCCCCATAGCCCCCCCTATTTTTTTCCCCCCTCAAATTCCCCCCTTCTTTTATTTTCCCCCCTTTTTTTCCCCCTCTATTTTCCCCTTTTCCTTGTCCCTTTAATTCCCCCCTTATTTTGTCCCCTTTTGGTCCCCTCTATTTGCCCACCCCCCCTTACTTTCCTTCTCTTTTTCCTTCCGAATTTTCCCACTTTACTTGCCCCTCTATTTTCCCTTCTATTTTTTTCCCTTTCTTTTGTCCCATAGCCCCCCCTCTATTTGGTCCCCCTCTTTGCCCCTCCCCTATTTGCCCCTTATTTTGTCCCCCCTAATTTTCCCCACGTAAAAATTTTCCCCCCTTAAGTCCCTCTCCTCTTCCCCCTTAAACTTTGTTCTCATTTCTTGTCCCACTCTATTTTCCCCCCCTTTTCCCCTCAACTTTTTCCTCCCACTTGTCCCATAGCCCCTTCTACTTTCCCCTCTACTTGCCCCACCAAATTTTCCCCCGAATTTTCAAAGTAACCCCTCTACTTTCCCCTTCAAACCCGTCCCCTTTCTTCCCCCCTCTCTATTTGTCCCCCCCTTACTTTTTCCCATATCCCCCCCAAATTTTCCCCCCCCTCTACTTGTCCCCTTCTACTTGCCCCTCAAATTGTCCCTTTTTTGCCCCCGCCCAATTTGTCCCCCTATCCTTGCCCCTCTTTACTTGCCCTCTATTTTCCCCAATAGTCCCCCCTTAAATTGTCCCTCTTTTTTTCCCCCAACTCTACTTTACCTTTCTACTTTTGTTTTTTCCAACCCCTTTCTATTTTCCCCTCTACTTGCCCCCCTCTCTTTCCCCTCTCTATTTTGTCCCCATTAATTCCCCCCTACTTGCCCCCTCTACTTTTTTCCTTCTTTTTTGCCCCCCTCATTTGTCCCCCCTTTCTTTCCCTCTCAAATTTGGGCCCCACTTCACCCTTAATTTTGTAAAATTTTTCCCCCCCTCCCGGGCCCCTATGTTTTGCCCCCCTCTCTACTTGCCCCCCCCCCTTTATTGCCCCCCATAGTCCCCCCCTATTTGTCCCCTTTCAAATTGGGCCTTTATTTCCCCCCTTTTCCTTGACCCCCTCAAATTGTCCCCTTTTTGTTTTTGCCCCCATAGTCCCGCCCCTTCTACTTGTCCCCTTACCCTTTCACTCTACTTGCCCCCCTCACTTGTCCTCTCTCCCTTTCCCATAGCCCCCCTCAACGGGGTTCCCTTAACTTGCCCCTCCTAACCCTTTCAATTTAATCCCCCTCTACTTTCCCCCTCAAATTTCCCTCCCTATTAAACCCCCTCTACTTTCCCCCCTATTTGGGTTCTTTTTTCCCTTCCCCTCTATTTTCCCCCCTTTTTTTGCCCTTTTCCCCCTCCCCCCCCGCCCCCCCATTTTTCCCCCTTTCTACTTTCCCCTCTACTTGCCCCAAATTTTTTCCCCTCCCCTTTTCTAGCCCCCCCTATTTGTCCCCCCTCTACTTTTTCCCCTCCTTGTCCCTCTACTGCCCTTCCCCTTACTTTCCCATTTTTTTCCCCCCCTCTATTTTCCCCCACTCTACTTTTCCCTCTCCTTTTTCCCTTCTACTTTTTCCCCTACCCCCTCTTTATCCTCTCTCCCTTGCCCCTTTTACTTTCCCCCCCCTACTTCCCCCCGCCCCATTTTTGCCCCGGGGGCCCCCCTATTTGTCCCCTTATTTTCCCCGGGGCTTGTCCCTCTCTACTTTTTTCCCATAGTCCCCACGTTCGCCCCTTCTTGCCCCTTGTCCCCTCTTTTTTGTCCCCCTTCTTGTCCCCTCTACTTGCCACTTTTTTTTTCCCCCTTTCCTTTAAACTTTTCCCCATACCCCCTCCGCCCCTACTTTTTCCCCTCCCCTACTTGCCCCCCTTTTTCCCCTTCCCCCCACCCCCCTTCTAACTTTTTTACTTACTTGCCCCTTTGCCCCCCTCTACTTGCCCCCCTCTCTTTTTTCCTAGCCCCCCCTTCACTTGTCCCCCTCTGGGGGACCTCCCCTTTACTTGTCCCTCTACTGTCCATAGCCCCCCCCTCTCCCTTTTTCCCTTAATTTGCCCACTCTCCCCTCGTTTTCCCCCCCTATTTTGCCCCCCTTACTTGCCCCTTTCCCTACTTCCCCCTTCTACTTTTTCCAACCTTTCCCCTCTATTTCCCCCCCCTCTACTTTGTTATTTCCCCCTCTCCCTTTCCCCTTTTCCCTTCCCCCCCTTTCCCACTTGTCCCCCCTACTTTTTTCCCTTTAATTTTGTTTTTTTTTGGGGGGGGGGGGTTCCAAACCCCTTGTCCCCTCTATTTTGCCCCTCTACTTGCCCCAAAACCCCCCTTTTCAATTTTCCCCCTCTATTTGGGGCCCTTCAACTTTCCCTCTATTTGTCCTTATTCCCCCTCTATTTGCCCCTCTTTTTTCCCCCCCCTTTTCCTTGCCCCCCTTTTTAAACTTCCCCCCCTCAAACTTGCCCCCCCCCTACTTGTCCCCTTTACTTACCCCCTCTACTTTCCCCCTCAAATTGTCCCCAAGCCCCCCCCTACTTCCCCCCTCCCTACTTGCCCCCTTTTTCCCTCTTTTTTTTGGTTTCCCCTCTACTTTCCCCTTTACTTGCCCCCCTTTTTCCTTCCTTTTTTCCTATTGTTTTTCCCCCCCTTCTTGCCCAAAAAGGTCCCCTCTACTTGTCCCCCTCCCCCTTCCCCCCCTCTATTTTGCCCCCCCTCTACTTTTCAAAGCCCCCTTTTATTCCCCCCCTCTACGGACCCCTTTACTTTCCCTCTCTACTTTTTGCCAAAATCCCCTTCTATTTGTCTTCTCTATTTGCCCACTCCCCCTTTCCCCTTTTTCCCCCTTTCTTTCCCCCAAAATTTTTCCCCTTTTGTCCTCCAATTTTTTGCCCTCTCAAACTTGTCCTCCTACTTTTTTAATAGCCCCCCCTTTACTTGCCCCCTCTCTTGCCCCCTCAAATTGTCCCCTCACTTTTTTCCCGTCCCCCCTTTACTTGTCCCCCTAATTTTGCCCCCTCATTTGTCCCTCCCCTATTGTCCCCCTCTATTTGTCCCCTCTCCCCCTTTTTCCCCCCCCTCTACCCTCCCCTTGGCCCCCTCTCTGGTCCCCTCTGATTTTTACTTCCCCCCTTTCCCCCTTTTCTTGCCCGTCTTTCCCTTCTCCCTCCCCCAATTGGGTTAAATATCCCCCCCTACTTTCCCCCTCAAACTTCCCCTATTCCCCTCTCATTGGTCCCTTCTTTTACTTTCCCCCCCTTTTACTTGCCCCCCCCTTTTTCCCCTTTTCCTGCCCCTACTTGTTTTTTCTACGTTTTCCCCCCAAACTTGTCCCCCCTTTCCCCCTTCTACTTGTCCCCTCCTTTTTTCCCCCCTTTTATTTTCCCCCTCTATCCCCCTTTTGGTCCCTCTACTTTCCCCCCCTTCTACTTGTCCCCCAATAGCCCCCTTTTACTTTTCCCTCTTTTCTCCCCCCCCTACTTGTCCCCTTTTTGCCCCCCACTTTCCCTTTTTACTTTTCCCAAAACCCCCCTTTACTTGCCCCCTTTTAAAATTTTCCCCATTATTGCCCTAAATTTTGTCTATCCCCCTCCCCCCTTTGTCCCCTCCTTGCCCCCCTACTTGCCCTTTTATTTTCCCCCTCTACTTTCCCCTTTTTCCTCTTACCCTAAACCCCCTTATTTCCCTCTTTTTTTTGGGGTCATAGTCCCCCATTCCCCCCTTGTTTTCCCCCTTAACTTTCCCCCATAGTCCCCCTCTACTTTCCCCCTCTCTTACCCCACTTTGTACCCTTCTCTACCCCCCCCTATTTTTCCCCCCCCTTTTTTCCCTCTATACTTGTCCCATTATCCCCTCTTTTTCCCCCCTTTCTTTTTGGGCCCCTTCCCTTTTCCCCCTCTATTTTTGCCCTCATTTTTCCCCTCCCTACTTGCCCTTTTTTCCCCTTGCCCTCCTATTTTCCCCCTTTTTTTGGGCCCCCTCTATTTGTCCTCCCCACTTTGCCCCTTTTATTCCCCTTTTTCCCTTGTTTTTCCCCTTCTTCCCATGGGGCCCCCTTTTTTCTATTTCCCCCCCATCGTTGTCCCTTCTACTTGCCCCCCTTTTCTTGTTTCCCCCCTCTACTTGCCCCCCGGCCCCCCTATTTTTGTCCCTCTCTTACCTTTCTCCCCTTTTTTCCCCTTACTTGCCCCTTCCCCTCTACTTGTTCCTGTTACCCCTCCCTTTTTGAAACCCCTACTTGTGTTTTATTTTCCTTTTTCTTACTTGTCCCAAAAGCCCCACCCTTTTACTGCCCTCAAATTTTTTTCCCCTTTTATTTTTTTCCAAATTGTCCCCCCTCAATTTTGGCCCCCCCCTTCTACTTTTTCCCTTTACTTGACCCTCTCTACTTTCCCCCTCTAATTTTTTATAGCCCCCCACCCTTTTTTATTTTTGGTTTCCCCCCTACTTCCCCCTCTCTTGCCCCCTTTTTAAAACCCCCCTCTTTTTTCCCCTCTACTTTCCCCCTACTTGCCCCCAACCCCCCCCTTTTTCCCCCCCTTTTTACTTGAAAATTTCCACTCTACTTGTCCATATTTCCCCCCCCCTCAACTTGCCCAAAGGGTCCCCCTTGACCCGTTCTCCCAATTGCCCTTTTATTTTCCCCCATGGGCCCCCCCC
Source organism: Rapana venosa (assembly GCA_028751875.1). Lineage (NCBI taxonomy): Eukaryota > Metazoa > Mollusca > Gastropoda > Neogastropoda > Muricidae > Rapana > Rapana venosa. The sequence goes on along the minus strand of CM054160.1, from coordinate 36,842,877 downwards.
AAGTGCCCCCCTCACTTATCCCGTAACCCCCTTCTATTTTCCCCCCTCTCAAATTTTTTATAGTCCCCCCCCCTACTTGTCCCCCCTTATTTTCCCCCTACTTTTTTCCCTCTTTTCTTCCCCCCTCACTTTAACCCCCTCTACCCCCAACTTTTCCTCTCTTTTGGTTCCCTACTTGCCCCATAGTCCCCCTCTACTTGCCCCCCCTTTTTCTTGCCCCCCTCAAACTTGCCCCCCCCCCTTTTTTGCCCCCTCAAAACCCTTTTTGCCCCTTCAAATTTGGGTGCCATATTTTTCCCCTCTACTTGCCCCCTCTATTTCCCCCTTCCCCCTTCTTTTCCCCCCTCTATTTGGGTTCCCCCCTTTTCTTTTCCCCTCTCGGGGTCCCCCTTTTCCCCCCCCAAATAGCCCCCCACCCCCCCCCTTTCTACTTCCCCCCTTTTACTTTTTATGCCCCTCTATTTGTCCCTTTTACTTTTTTCCCCTCTCCCCCCTTATTTGGGTCCCCTTCTTTCCCTCTCTACTTGCCCCCCCTTTCTTTCCCTCTCTACTTGCCCTCCTCCCCATTTCCCTAGTCCCCCTTACTTGCCCCCAAAACCTTTTTGTCCCCTTTCCTTGTCCCAACCCCCCTTTTTTTTCCCCCCCTATATTTATCCCTCCTACTTGCCCCCCTTTTCTTTTCCCCTCTCTTTTTGCCTCCCTATTTGCCCCCTTTAGCCCCCCTATATTTTTCCCCCCAAAAACCCTTGTCCCCTATGCTTGCCCCCTTTTCTATTTGCCCCCCTTTTTTATCCCCCTTATCCCCTCTACGGGCCCCCTATTTTTTTTCCCTTTTTCCTTTCCTCCTACTAGCCCCCATACCCCCTAATTTTTCCCCCCAAATTTTGCCCCCCAATTTTCCCCTCTCTTTTTTGCCCCCCTGTACTTGTCCCTTAGTCCCCCATACTTTCCCTCTCTATTTGCCCCCTTTTCTTGCCCCCTTTTTACTTGTCCTCCCAAACAAAGCCCATAGTCCCCTATATTTTTCCCCCCAAGGGGTCCTTATTTTGGCCCTCTCTATTTGCCCCCTTAAATTTGTCCCATTTTTCCCCCCTATATTTTATCCCTCTCTACTTTCCCCCTATACTTGCCCCTCTCTACTTGTCCTCCCTCTAATCCCATAGTCCCCTATATTTTTCCCCCACAACTTGTCCTTATTTTTGTCCCCCCCTTTTTTGGCCCCCTTTAAATTTGGCCCCAAAACCCCCTTACTTCCCCTTTTTCCCCCAAATTTTTCCCCCTTTCTATTTTGCCCCAAAGCCCCCCTTACTTTTCCCCCCAACTTGTCCCCATTTGTCCCCCTATTTGCCCCCCTTACTTTCCCCATGGGCCCCCCGTTTTTATTTATTTCCTTTCTAACTTGTCCCCCCGTCCCCCTTTTACTTGCCCCTTCCCCTACTTGTCCCATTCCCCTATTTTCCCCCCTCTATTTTCCCCCTTCCCACCCCCCTACTTTCCTCCCCTATTTTTGTCCCCCTTTTTGTCCCCCTTTAATTTTGTCCCCCTACTTGTCCCATACCCCCCTTTTTTTCCCTTACTTGCCCCCCTCTACTTGCCCCTTTTTTCTTGTCCCCCTACTTGTCCCATAGCCCCCTTCTTTTTTGCCCCCCTCCCCCTTTCCCTTCTATTTTTCCCCCAATCTTTTCCCTTTTTTTTGTCCTTCTCTTCCCCGCCCCCTTTTTTCCCCCCTCCGCCCTTTCCTTTCCCCCCCCTACTTTCCCCCTCTCTTGTCCCTCTCTGTTTTCCCCACCTATTTGTACCCCTACTTTGCCCGAAGCCCCCCTCTATTTTTCCAATCTCTACTTTCCCCCCTACATGCCCCCTTTTTTACCACCCCCCGCTCGACTTATCCCTGTTTTACACCCTTCCCATAGGCGACCCTCTACTTGTTTCTCTATACTTGTCCCTATCCCCTCTGCTTGTCCCTCTATTTCCCCCCGGGTCAAAACTTTTCCCCTCCCCCTTTGCTCATACCCCCCTTTACTTCTTCCCCTTTTCTTACCCTCTTTTATTTTCCCCCCCTCAAACTTGCCCCATACCCCCCTCTACTTGCCTCTCTCCCTTTTTCCCAAAATCCCCCCCCTCTACTTCTTCCCCCTACCCCCCCCTTTTTTAAATTGTCCCCGAAAATTTTCCCCATATTTCCCCCTCTACTTGGCTCTTTTTTAACTTGTCCCATATCCCCCCAACTTTTTCCTCTTTTCCCTTTCCCCCCTATTTTGTCCCCTATACTTATCCATCTTACTTCCTCTCTACTTTTCCCATGGGCCCCCGTCATTTCCCCCTCTACTTGTCCCCCTATGCTTGTCCCTCTCTCTTGCCCCCCTGTACTTGTCCCATACCCCCCTCTACTTGTCCCCCTCTACTTCCTCACCCTACTTGTTCCCCCTACTTTCCCCCCCCTACTTCCCATATCCCCCTCTTTTCCCTTCCCCTCTATTTTGACCCTCTCTACTTGCCCCCCCCAACGTGACCCCCTCTACTTGTCCCTCTCTACTTTTTAAATAGTCCCCCCCCCCCCCCGTCTATTTTTCCCCTTCAAATTTTTGTCCCTATGCTTGCCCCTCCAAACTTGCCCCCGGGTAATTTGCCCCCTTTGGCCCCCCCCCTCTACTTGTCCGCCTCTACATCCTCACTCTACCTGCCCCCTCTCTACTTGTACCCCTCTACTTGTTCCATGGGCCCCCTCCTTATTTGCCCCCCTCTATTCACCCTCTCTACTTCTATACTTATCCCTAATCCCCCAAAAACAGTCCCTCTCTACTTTTCCTATAGCCCCCTGCTCTACTTCCCCTCCTGTACTTGCCCCTTTAAACCCCTGTCCCCTTTTCCCCCCCTATTTTTCCCCCCCCTACAAAAGACCCCTCTATTTTCCTTTCCCTTTAAACTTGCCCCACCACTTGTCCCCCCCCCAAACGGACCCCCTCAAACTTGCCCCTTTTCTTGTGTCTAGTCCCCCCCTCTACTTGTCCTCCTCTAATTCCCATCACAAACTTGCCCCCTTTCCTTGCCCCCCCTATACTTGCCCCCCCTCTTTTTGCCTGTCACTTTTTCCCTTTATTCCCCGTCTATTTTTCCCCCTCTATTTGGCCCCCTATTTTGGCCCCCTTTTCTATTTTTCCCTTTTCCTATTTGTCCCATAGGCCCCTTCTACTTGTCCCCCTACTTGCCCCCGCTATTTGTCCCCTCTACTTGCCCCCTCCTACATCCCATACCCCCCCTCTATTTTGTCCCGTCTTTTTGGGCCCATAGTCGCACGCTACTTGTCCCATCTACTTGCCCTTCTACTTTTCCCCCCTCTACTTTCCCCATACCCCCCTCTATTTGGGTCTCCCTCACTTGACCCCTCCATTTTTTCCCAAATAGCCCCCCTCTCATTTGTCCCCCTCTACTTCCCCCAAAGTCCCCCTAATTTTCCTCCCTCTCTTTCCTCCTTTACTTGCCCCCCTTTTATTTGGCCCCTCTGACTTTTCCCCCCTCAACGTGTCCCCCTATACTTTTTCCCCTCTACTTTGCCCCTCTCTACTTGTCCCCCTACTTGCCCCCATAGTCCCCGTCCCTTTTTTCCCCTCTACTTGTTCCCTTCCTTGCCCCTCTCTACTTGCCCCCCCTATTTGCCCCATATTTCCCCCTATTTGCCCCAGCCCCCCCCTTTATTTGTCCCCCCTACGAACAATAGTCCCCTTTTCCTAATTGCCCCATTTTGCCGGGTCCCATAGCCCCCCCTCATTTGCCCCCCTCTATTTGTTCCATACCCCTTCTCTACTTGCCCCACCCTACTTGCCCCCAAGCCCTCCCTCACTTGCCTCCCTTTTTTTTGCCCCGATCTATTTGCCCCCCACTACTTCACCCCTCTACTTGCCCCCATACCCCCGCTCAAACTTATCCCCCTCTATTTGGGCCCCCGTCAACTTCCCCCTCTATTCTCCCCCCCCCCCATTTCCCCCCCTTTTTATTTTCCCTGTCTACTTTTGTTTTATACTCCCTCTACTTGCCCCCCCCTTACTTTTTGCCTCCCCTAATTGTTTCCCTCAAACTTGCCCCTGTCTATTTTGTCCCGATGAAATTTTTCCCCTCGCTACTTTGTCCTTTAGACCTCTCAAATTTTTTCCCTCTCTACTTGTCCCCGCTCCCGGTCCCATAGTCTCCTGTCTACCCCTTTCACTCATTTTTTTATAGCCCCGCCCAAACTGCCCCCAATATACCCCTCTACTTGCCCCCCTCTATTTTTCCTCCTCTACTTGTCCCCCTCTACTTGCCCCCCTCAAATTTTTCCCCATTTTCGCCCCTCTACTTGTCCCCCTCAAATTTCCCCGGGGGTTAAACCCCTCTACTTGCCCCCTTTACTTGCCCCCTAGTCCCCGTCTATTTTGTCCCCCTCAAAATTTTTGTCCCTCTTTTATTTTCCCCCCTCTACTTGTCCCCTACCCCCCCCTCAAATTTTCCCCCTCAACACTTGACCTTTTAGTCCCCTCCTTTTTTTCCCCCTTCTCTACTTGCCCCCCTCTATTTGTCCCATAGCCCCTACTCAAATTTTCCCTCTTTATTTTCCCCTCTCTATTTCCCCACTAAACTGCCCCCCTACTTGCCCCCCCCCTATTTGTCCCATAGTCCCCCATTAATTGTCCCCCCCCCAAAAAATGGCCCCCCCCTACTTGTCCCTCTCACTTGTTTCCAAAGCCCCCTTCAATTTGCCCCTCCTCTTGTCCCATGCCCCCCTCTACTTGTCCCATACCCCCTCTCTGTTCCCCTATTTTTCCCCCATTTTTCTTGTCCCCCTTTCTATTTGCCCCATAGCCCCTCTACTTGTCCGCC
>CM054160.1:36829971-36837523 GCA_028751875.1 Rapana venosa | reverse complement strand
GGGATCATTTTGTACTTTTCTGATAGGGGGTTTTCCCCTTTCTTGATTTTATTACCAATTTTTTGGGAAAACCATTTTGAAACTTTTCGATAGGGGGTTTTCCCCTTTCTTGATGTTTTTACCATATTTATTGGATCAGTTTTGTCGTTTTCTGTGTGGTTTTCCTTTTTTGCTCAATGTTTTAAGTGCTTTATCTATCAAATAAGAATTTAAATTTTTTAAAAACTAGTTGTTCATTCCTTTCCTTTGGTATTTTATTGCAAATGTTTATTCTGAGCATTTTTGGTTTTTCTTGTAATGATGCTGGTTTTTTTTATTTCTTGCTGATGATATGCTTTTTATTTTGAAAAAAATGTTTTTCCCAGGGGGTTTTTTTTCATTCCTGGTTAGTGTGTTGTAATATTTTTGTATGAAGTTTTTTTTTTTTTCCATTTCTTGGTGATTATTTCTTTTTTTATTCGATAGATATTGTTTTCATGAAGCGCTTTCATTCGTTGTGTTGCAATTCTGTTCTGGTGAATGTTGACATTGTATTTGTGTTGTTTTGTGTTGCATTATTTCTCAAAAACAGTTTTTTTTTGCCCCTCACGAGAGCGGGGGTGCAGCAGTGGAGAGGTTTGGGGATTTGGTTCAATTCAATCACCACACTTATGTTTAAAAACAAAAAAATTCATGCCGGATAAGTATTTGAATTGAACTAAAGGGAATTTAAATTTAAAATTACTAAAAAACAATAACAATATAATTACCAGACAAGATCATCGAACGGCATAATCTCCCCTCCCCCCCCCCCCCCCCCCCCAACCCCGAAAATAGTGGTGGTGTTGTTATAATTACAGTTGTGTGTTGAAAAATGTTTTGCTTCTTTTTGAGCAGTTTTTAAAAACTTTGGTTCAAAGGTCGGGATTTTTTTGCTGTGGTGTTGGTGCTTGTCTAAAGGATTGTGGTGTGGGGGCCTGCCTGTCTGCATACATACATGTGTGTGTATGTGCATGCCTGCATCTATATGTGTATGTGTGCAGACTGTGGCGAGTAGTGCCTGTGTGTGTGTGTGTGTGTGTGTGTCAGAGAAAATGGGATGTGTAATTAAGCCAGCTGTTGGGATTCAGAGAGGTCCCCCATTCCTGTGCACTGCATTCCCTGTCCTGCACTATGCTCACTCAGTCAGTGAATAGTAAGTATGTTCAGTGACAAGTTTGGGTAAAATGCCTGGTTTTTGTTCTATAAAACCAAAGTGCCATATTTGTTATGGAAGTGCCTTTAGGTTTGTGTGTATAAAGTCAGATTTTTCTGTTCCATCATGCAATTGCCATATAAATCATGTACTATACAATTGCCTTATGAATTATGCATTGTGCAATTGCCTTATGAATTATAAATGTATTATGGAATCACATTTTGATTTGTGTTTGTAAAGCCTGATTGTTCTATTTTTCATGCAATATGAATCATGTATTATGGAATTCAGGTTGTTCTGTTCATCATGCAGTGGCCTTATGAATTGTGTGTATAAAGTCAGACTGCTATATCTATCATGCAGTTGCCTTATGAATTATATATATAAAGCCAGACTGCTATGTATGTTTATCATGCAGTTGCCTTATAAATTATATATTCTAAAGTCGACTGCTATTTTTTACATGCGTTTGCTTATAAATTTTTATGTGTATAAAGCGCGGCTGGCTATATAATAACAAGCCGTGCTATATCTTAAAGCAGTTGCCTTATGAATGTTAATAATTATAAGCCCGTTTCTATAATTTTTATCATGCAGTGCCCTTATGATTTTTTTTATATATATAAAGCCAGACTGCTATATCTATCATGCAGTTGCCTATTTATTTATCTATAAAATTCAACAGCTTTAAATTTTTCATTTTCTAAGCATTTTAAACTGAAGTATTAACATTTTTTTTTTTCAAAACAACCACGGGTGTGTCATTTCAGGGATCATTCTTTTGTCTGTTGTGTTAAACATATGTGGGTTTGTGGGGACCATAACAGGAGTGGTATGGAACTGAAGATTGAAAACTTCCTAGATGGAGTAGTTTAATAATGTATTGCATTTGTTGGTATGACATGTGCTGCAAGGGCAGATGGAAGCTTTCATTGTGATATTTGTTGGACTTGCCAAATGTTCCTTTTGCTTGATGTTGTCGGCCCTCACATTGACTGTTACCCGCCGTGCAGTGTGTTGGCGGGGGTGTAAGAATGAAGATGGTTTTGTGGATGTGTGTAGTAAGATCAGTTTTGTGTAGGTTCCTTGTTGTTGTTGTTGTTTGGTTTGGTTTCCTGTTCTCATTTAAAGAGGTCACTCTGGTTTTTTTCTCCTTCCTTTGTCAAAACTGTTTACATGAAAATCACACCAAGTTTTTCCTCCTTGTCCAAAATGTACATCAAAATCATTTTTCCCTCCTGTCAGTTGACATCAGAATCGCTGTAATTTTTGTTCCTTTCTTTCACACAGCAGTTCCCTCCTGTCAGTTGACATGCACTGTAAATTTTCCCCCCTGTCTGTTGACATGCACTTAAATTTTCCTGTCAGTTGCGTCGCACCATTTTCTCCCCTTTGTCAAATGAAAATTTTTTAGATCATGATTTTTTTTCGCCTTGCAAATTTTAAATTTATTTTTGGCGGGTTTTTTGGGGGGTTGTTTTGAATAGTTGCTGGGTTTGGGTTTTTTGGGTTTTTCCTGTTTCTTTTTTGGGGGGGGGGGGGGGGGGGGGAATTTCTCAAGGGGTTATTTCCAGCCCCTAATTTTTTTGTTCCTTTGTAAAAAGATAGAGTTTCTTTTTGGGAAAAATTTATAGTTTTCTCTTGAAAAATTTTTAATTTCTTCTTTAAAATATTGACTTTCTTTTGTAAAAAGATAGTATTTCTTTGGAAAAAAAATTTTTCTTCGGGGAAAATTAGTATTTTTCTTTAAAATATAGTGTTTTTCCCTGTGAAAAGTTTTTCCACCACTGTTTTTTTTTTTCCTCTGTGTCAAATGTTGTTGCGGCCCAATTGTTTACCTTTATGCTTGTCAGAATCTGTTAAACCCGTTTGTGGGTGAACTGGGTTAGGTCAAAAACAGTGAATTGTTTAAACCCGTTTCCCTTGTTAAAATGTTTTGGCCGGTAAAGGGGTATCTGTTCCCTTTCCCCGGGTTTTGGGGGTTTTGGAAACTGTGTAGGTCAGAGTCAGGAATTGTTGAACCTTTTCCCCGGTGGAAGTGTAGGCCCGAGTATTATTTTTTTTATTTGCAACTATACTGTTCACTGTTTGTCTATTCACGTTTGCTTCCATCTGACTGTTTGTTTCTATATCACGTTTGTATTCCTGAACGTTTGTTGTAATTTCCTGTTGTATTCATTGAACTGTTTGTCGTCTTTAATCCTGTTTGATTCATTGATTGTTGTCTATTCTTGTTTGTTTTCTTAGTGTGTTATATCATGTTTGTATTCATCTGATGTGTTGTCTATATCACTGTTTGTATTCATCTGATGTGTTGTCTATATCACTGTTTGTATTCATCTGAAGTGTTGTCTATATCACTGTTTGTATCCATCTGAAGTGTGTTACCTATATCACTGTTTGTATTCATCTGAAGTGTGTTGTCTATATCACTGTTTGTATTCATCTGAAGAGTGTTGCCTATATCACTGTATTCATCCAATGTGTTGCCTATATCACTGTTTGTATTCATCTGATGTGTTGTCTATATCACTGTTTGTATTCATCTGAAGTGTGTTGTCTATATCACTCTTTGTATTCATCTGAAGTGTGTTGCCTATATCACTGTATTCATCTGAAGTGTGTTGCCTATATCACTGTATTCATCTGAAGTGTTGTCTATATCACTGTATTCATCTGATGTGCTGTCTTTATCACTGTTTTCATCTGATGTGTTGTCTATATCACTGTTTGTATTCATCTGATGTGCTGTCTGTATCACTATTTTCATCTGATGTGTTGCCTATATCACTGCATTCATCTGATGTGTTGTCTATATCACTGTATTCATCTGATGTGCTGTCTATATCACTGTTTTCATCTGATGTGTTGTCTATATCACTGTTTGTATTCATCTGATGTGTTGTCTATATCACTGTTTGTATTCATCTGATGTGTTGTCTATATCACTGTTTGTATTCATCTAAGTGCGTTGTCTATATCACTGTATTCATCTGATGTGTGTTGTCTATATCACTGTATTCATCCATTGTGTTGTCTATATCACTGTATTCATCTGATGTGTTGTCTATATCACTGTATTCATCTGATGTGTTGTCTATATATCACTGTATTCATCTGATGTGTTGTCTATATCACTGTATTCATCTGATGTGTTGTCTATATCACTGTATTCATCTGATGTGTTGTCTATATCACTGTATTCATCCAATGTGTTGTCTATATCACTGTATTTATCTGATGTGTTGTCTATATCACTGTATTCATCTGATGTGCTGTATATGACCTTGACCCTAACATTCTGAAGAATTACAGACCTGTTTCCAACCTTACCTTTTATCTCTAAAGTCCTTGAAAGAGTAGTTCTGAAACAGCTCAACAACCACCTTCTCTCCAACAGTCTTCTTCCTGCGTTTCAGTCTGCCTATCGCGCCAACCACAGCACTGAAACCACCCTAGTTCACACCTTGAACATGCTTCTACTTGCTTCTGACTCGGGGAAAATCTCCCTCCTCACTCTACTCGACTTATCTGCAGCCTTCGACACTATTGACCACTCCATCCTTCTCTCCCGTCTTCAAGAAACGTTTGGTGTTACTGGTACTGCCCTCACCTGGTCTAGCTCATACCTGACTGACCGATTCCAGACAGTCACAGTAAACAAGATTCAGTCAGTACCTGCCAGACTGGAATGTAGAGTCCCGCAGGGATCAGTTCTAGGCCCTGTTCTTTTTCACTCTCTACACCGCTCCACTGTCACATATAATTAACCGTCATCAGATCAACCATCACTTTTATGAAAATGACTCTCAGATTCTAAGCAGTGACACTCATGAAAATCTGCCTTCTCTCCTGATAAATATGGCCTACTGCTTTCAAGATATCCAAAACTGGATGATAGAGAACAAGTTACAACTAAACGCTGATAAAACTGAAGCCATGCTTGTAGGGACCAAAAACAAACTCTCTTCCATTACAACAGCTTCAATAGAATTCGGCAATGCATCAGTTCCTCTATCCACTGCTGTGAAGTATCTAGGGGTCATTATTGACAACACACTCTCTATGCAAAAATTCATCAGCCAGACCTGCCAGTCGTGCTTCTATCAATTACAGCGTATTAGTGCAATTCGAAAGTACCTGTCCACAGACGCAACATCAAAATTCGTGGCATCTGTCATTCTTTCACATCTGGACTATTGCAATTCTCTTTTGGCTGGTCTTCCAGCATCATCTATCCACTCCCTTCAATGTATTCAAAACTCTGCAGCTCGACTTGTCCTCAGAAAGAAAAAATCTGAGCACATTACCCCTCTCTTGCGATCTCTCCACTGGCTGACTTTGCCACAAAGAATAAACTATAAGATCAGTACTCTCTGTTACAAATGTCTCCACAAAACAGCACCCTCCTACCTCTGTGAATGTCTCCCCCTGTACACCCCTTCTCGTTCCCTTCGCTCTGCTGCAGTTTCCCTTGGCTTACAAACCCCTACATTCAACCAAGACCCTGTGGCCGCATTCTTTCTTGTTTTGGCCCCAATCGATTTGGAATGGCCTCCCTATCTCTCTTTGCCAAAGACTTGTGACACTTTTAAATCTGGCCTCAAGACATATTGTTTCAAACCTAAGAATTTCCTCTCCTGTTTCATTTCATAGCTATCCCTGCTTTTCAACAGCCAAAAATTCCATCACCCTGCTAAAGTGTATAACGTGTGTGTGTGTGTGTGTGTGTGTGTGCATTTGGACTTGTTAGAACTATTAAATGCTATCGGTTGCATGACTGTGTAAGAATGAGTTGAGTGCAAGCCCTTTGATTTGTCTGTGCAAGATACAGCGCTATATAAATTATATTTATTATTATTATTATTTATATCACTGTATTCATCTGATGTGTTGTTTATATCACTGTATATATCTGATGTGTTGTCTATATCACTGTATTCATCTGATGTGTTGTCTATATCACTGTTTTCATCTGATGTGTTGTCTATATCACTGTTTGTATCCATCTGAAGTGTGTTGTCTATATCACTGTATTGTTTTGATGTGTTGTCTATATCACTGTTTGTATTCATCTGAAGTGTTGTCTATATCAGTGTTCATAATTACCTGATGTGTGTGTTGTCTATATCAGTGTTTGTATTTACCTGATGTGTGTGTTGTCTATATCAGTGTTCATAATTACCTGATGTGTGTGTTGTCTATATCAGTGTTCATATATACCTGATGTGTGTGTTGTCTATATCACTGATGCTGGATTTGGTTTTCTCTGTGACACTGGTCAATCTCATGCTGTCGGGTAGGACTGTATGGAGTCTGTTATGTAGGACTGTATGGAGTCTATTATGTAGGACTGTATGGAGGCTGTTATGTAGGACTGTATGGAGGCCGTTATGTATGACTGTATGGAGGCCGTTATGTAGGACTGTATGGAGTCCGTTATGTATGACTGTATGGAGGCCGTTATGTAGGACTGTATGGAGGCCGTTATGTAGGACTGTATGGAGTCCGTTATGTAGGACTGTATGGAGGCCGTTATGTAGGACTGTATGGAGGCCGTTATGTAGGACTGTATGGAGGCCGTATGTTGATGTATGGAGGCCGTTATGTATGACTGTATGGAGGCCGTTATGTATGACTGTATGGAGGCCGTTATGTATGACTGTATGGAGGCCGTTATGTATGACTGTATGGAGGCTGTTATATATGACTGTATGGAGGCCGTTATATATTATTTATGGAGGCTTTTATGAATGTATCAAGTCTGTTATGTAATGTATGATAGTATTGAGGCTATTGTGTATGTTTGCACTGAGTATTTATAATGTATGGAAGCTGTTATGATTGCATTGTGGCAGTGAATATATGGAGGATGTTATGTGTGATTGTATAGTGGCTGTTATTGCATTTCTTTCAATGTCTATTCCAGTAAAAGAAATAACAAAAAGAAAACAAAACCTGTTTGTTTTGCCTGGTTTATTTACTGATAATGTGTATGTGTGTGTGTTTGATTTGGTGTCTCTTCGCTTACTGTGATATTAGACTGGGGGGTGGGGGGGTGAGATGAGGGCTTAAAAGTAAGAGGATGCGTATTCGTATTTTTAAAAAATATGTGTATCAAAATACTGATTTAATAACAAGAATAATAATAATAAATGGAACTTATATAGCGCTATATCTTGCAAATACAAACCAAAGCGCATGCATTCAACGTAATCTTAACACAATCATGCAATCAATGATAAATAATCAATAGTTTAAACAAACAGATATTACAAACATGGCGCGCTGCAGACAAAATCTATGAAATAAAATTTCAATAGTCAAATATTTTTCAAAAGCACACACACACACACTCACACAGGTCATATACTT
>CM054160.1:36814971-36827471 GCA_028751875.1 Rapana venosa | reverse complement strand
AGTATAATAATTACGAAATTTGTTCTTAGATAGATGGCTTGATGAAAAAAAGCAAATGCATTGCTTATTCAATGTAACATCTGGAAATGAAATTTTGACTTGACTTGACTTGACTTGACATGATGTCCATTCGCCCATCACAGTTGAGTGCACATGGATAGTTGAAATGTTAATCCTTGACCACACTGTTCCTTTGTGACTGAGTCAGCCACACTGGCTTGTGCTACAGATGTGGGATGTCCAGTGTGGCCAGCCACCAAGGTGTGTTACAGCATGAGGTGTGAAGTGATCTCAAGTTCTGGCTGGCTGGCTGTCTAGGCTAGGCTAGGCCTACCCAACCATGAAGTGATGTGTGTATGTGTGTTTGTGTGTGTGGGCCTTCATAGTATTGTGCCCCTAGTGCCATCACTAGACCTAGTCTGTGTTCACAGCTTTTGATGGCCTTGCTCTAACACCCCCCCTCCCTCCTCTCTTCTTCCTTCAGTCCAAGCCTTCTACCCTTTATGTCACATAGCCCTAGTATTGTTTGACACTTCTCCATGGTCAGATATAATAATATTATACTGAAGTGTTCCCTATATTCAAAGATGTGAACTGTGGGACCAGGGGCCATGGGTTAGAAACAGAACCACCTATCTCCCAGTTTTCGCCCCACTCCATCTCACATCTCTATTCCCTTTGTCCACCCCCCCCCCCCCCCCCCCCGTCAACCCCCCAAAATGTCAACCGTCACCAATAAAACCCAGTGTGACTGGGCCCCCCAAATAGATATAAAAATTGACCCAAAACAGTTAATTTTTAGAGTCCCTTTTCAGTTGCTTCCTTTGGCCAGAGTGATAAACGCTACATGCACAATGTAAATGATTAACCAGCCTTTAGCGTTTGTTGGAATGACTTTGCCAAACCCAACAAACCCATTTCCTTCAGTGAAAATAGAGACCTAACCAGCATCCCCACCACCCTACCCAGTGAAGAACTTTATAAAACTAAAATACAGGTGAATTGTGGAGACAAACACTGATCACCATCACCACCTTTTACACAACAGGAACTGTACTTGTGCAAGGCAACCTGTGCAGAAGATGGCTCAAAAAAGTATTCCAGACTCTGATACAAGTGATTCGAGCCATCTTCTGCCTGACAAAGAAGGAAGCCCAGCCAAACCTGGAGGAGGCTGTGCGTGACCTGTCTGAACTACCTCTACCCCAACCCAAACCTTCCCCCTCTGGCGGAATAATTCTCCAGGACATCCCCTCCCCATCCAGGAGTCCTGCCCCAACCAGATTGCTCCCTTTGACCAATTTCACCACCAGCCCACCACCCAGTCCTGATGCTCCACTGTCTGATCCATCACCACCCTCATCCCCACCAGTTCAGCAGCCAGCCCAGGTAACTTCAGCAGAGGGGAACACAACACAACACAAACCACTCCACAAAACACAGCACAAACTCAACATCCACACCCTGTGCAGACGCAAGTTTTCCCTCACTCAACAGAAAGCAGGGTAGAGATAAAACCACATAGTCCATCTAACATTCAGTCCAAAAACAGCACACAAAACACACTCATCCATACTGTGCAACACGTCTCACCATCAATTACCCGCTCTCACCAAAAACCACGTCACTTTCCTCGTTTCCTGTGCAAACAGTTACCCAAACATCACAACGACTGAAGCAAAAAATACACTCACTGTCTTGCTCAATCCAAAAAACCACTAAAGCATTGGGTTCCCTCACCAAGACTATTCTCAAACTGCAAACAGAAAACCACGACTTGAAATCAGAACTCACGGAACTGAAACACTCGCTATCAAAAGTACACACACACAAACACTCAACCTCACACACGCTGTCAGACAAATAAAAGGACTCCTTACTATCATCCTTCCCTACCACCAACAGATTCTCTCTTCTCTACCACGATGGAAAACACAAATAAATGTACACATGAAAACACTGACCAGAAGCCAACTCCACCTGACTCAACAACTTCACTACAAGCCATGGACAATACTGTGAACATCAATAACCAAACAGACTCTGGCAAACAAGCATCCGACATTACTGAAGAAATCAAAAACCAAGCCACAAGCAACACTGCCAACACTGTCAGCATCAACAACCAAACAGACTCTGGCAAACAAACCTGTGACAACACTGAGGAGAAAGACCCAAACCCAAATGTTTGGACAACATTCCCTCAAAGAAAAAGAAAATACAAACTGCAATCACACACTTCTGAAGCACCTCAGACTACTACCAACAACACCCTCACACCACGCCAACAACTAGCAGTACAAAGAGTACACTCCAGCACAACGAATCTCATCCTGGGTGACTCAGTGACACGACACATCAAGTCAGATATTCTATATTACAAAGGCAGAAATCAAAACATCAGCATCTCAGGTCTCACAGTTGATGACCTTATTCATTGGCTTCAACACATTCCCTGCAACAAAGAAGTACAGCACCTCATTTTTCATACTGGAATCAACACATGCAAACATCCATCCATCACAGACAATAAATGGACACAACTCATCAGAAATATTAAGCATGTGTTCCCCCAAGCCAGGCTGCTGGCATCGTCCATTATCCCCCCAATGGGATGGCATCCTCTAAAAAAGACCGTCAATTTATCCAATATGTCCCTTGCCAAAGTGTGTTCTGCAGAAAACATCACGTTTGCAGACCACACTGCCATATTTACAACCGCCAGTGGGGCCCCACCCAAAGATTTATATTCTGACCCTTTCCATCCCAGCCCCAAAGGTACAGATAGGTTAGCGTACAGCCTCAAATACGCCGATCATGACACCAACGACAGCCTCTCCTGACACCCCAACTACACGGCTCACTGATGTACAGAGGACGCAACCGTTACCTCTGCTTCAAAAAGGGTATCAACCAGATTCCAGTATCCCTGGATACCCTTTTTCATCATGGATGTCAGGACGCCAACCCACCCCTCAACCCCTGAATGACAGTGTCTGGGCCAACAGACAAACCCTCCCACATCTATGAAATGTGAAGACCCTACCTCCTCCCCACCGCCAGCCCCCACCCTACCCAGCAGTGTCGGCCACCAGACTTCACCCAGCTCCAACTTTTCTGTCTAGGGTTACACTAGAAACTCTTGTGTGATAAATTCTCACCTACCAATACTCCACATTAAGGGGTGTGTGTGTGTGTGGGGGGGGGGGGGGGGGGGGGTGGGTGTGGGTGTGGGTGGGTATGCAGGTGCACCTATGTGTGCATACATGTGCACTGTGTGTGTGTGTGTGTGAACAAGGATATGTATGGCGTTCATACGGCATGCATGTGTATGTACTTCCTTTAACATTCATTAGTAGAAGCTGATACATCTTACAAGGACTTATCCTGTGTTCTGCTACCATGGCTTGAAATGTCAATTTGGTGACAGTTTAATTTTATGATCATATTCTCTATTCTGTGTCGAGACACGCCCACCCAGTGCTGCAGTGTGAAGCAAACAGTGACAGGACAAACCATTGACAATCTCCTACACCAGGACCAAGCTTTCTGGAACAGTTCTGATTGTGCTCAACACTTTCTTTTCTCTTTTCTTTTCTATTTCTTCTTTCTTTATTTTATCTTTTTAAATCATATTTTCCAAGAACTGTGCTGAAATTTTAGTTGTGCTTATTATTTCATATTCTGGCATCTTTTATTTACAAGTGCCTTTACTGTATTGTTTGTCCTTGGGTTGCGTTGAGGTGTTTTATTTGATGCACTGTTGTTGTTGTTGTTTTGTTTTTTATTCCCTCTCTCTGGTAACAACCACAACCATCTGTGAAATTTTTTTTCCTCTTCAGACTTCTGTTTAAACTGATTGAGTTATAACAAACTGTGTGGCTACAGAGTGGCAATTGATTTTATCCTTTTCTTCACCTTCCACCACATACCCCTATCAAGTATTCACTGCCCCCCTCCTATTATCTTAAATATTTTCATTGTCTCTCTTTTCTTCCTTATCTTCACCATTCTTGTACACATTAAACATTCCTACAAAATAACTTCAATAAATGTATTTCAAGACACAATTCATGGCCCCCCAAGGATGGCTTACGAATTTGCCACCTAAATATAAACCATGCAGTCAATAAAATCGAGAATATAGCAAGATCCTCACAAATCAAGGCAAACCATTTCATAACTAGGGCTTCCAGTCCAAGGACTTACAGAACACATACAACACTGCATTTCCCTTCCCGGATATAAAATCGTGCGAAAAGACCCACAAAGCCAAAGGAAACAGGTTTTAATCTAATTAGTGAGTCTTAAACGTTCCAAACGTCTTTTCCATTTGAACGTTATGATAAAATTAATAATTAATAATAATAATAAAACATGGAACTTATATAGCGCTATATCTTGAAAAGACAAACCAAAGCGCGGCTTCAACTAATCTTAAAAGTCATGCAATCAATGATAAATTGATTTAAAAGTTTTAAAACAAAAGTATATTTACAAACATATGTTGCAGACCCACAAAATCTATGAAATAAAATTTCAATAGTCAAATTTGTACAAAAGCACACACACACACACTCAACTTAGGTCCTATACTTTAGCAGGGTGATAGGACATGGGTTAGTGAGGGTGGATAGCTCTGATATGAAACAAGAGGGGGGAAATTCTTAGGTTTGAAATAAATTTTGTCTTGAGGCTGGATTTTAAAAGTGTCATAACTGGGTTTCTGGCGAAGAGAGGAGGGGGAGCTCATTCCAGGTCGATGGACCCGAAATAGAGAAAGAGCGGCGGCCAACAGTGGATTGGTTGAATCTAGGTATTCGTGGCACAAGGTATCTGCAGTAGAGGGAGGGAACGTGAAGGAGTGTACAGGTTAAGAAAATTCACAGAGGTAGGAGGGTGCAGTTTTGTGGAGACATTTGTAACAGAGGGTACTGATCTTATAATTTACTCTCTGTGGCACAGGCAGCCAATGGAGAGATCGCAAGAGAGGGGTAATGTGCTCAGATTTTTTCTTTCTGAGAACTAGTCGAGCTGGCGGAGTTTTGTATACGTTGAAGGGAGTGGATAGATGATGCTGGCAGACCAGACAAAGAGAATTACAATAGTCCAGACGTGAAAGAATAAAGAGAAGTGACAAGTTGGCTGTTTGCATCAGTGGACAGGGTCTTTCGAATTGTACTACTACGCGTAATTGATAGAGCACACTGACAGGTCTGAGTGATGAATTTTTCATAGAGAGTGTGTTGGTCGATAAAAACCCACCTAGATACTTCACGCAGTGGTAGAGGGACGATGTATTGCCAAGTTCTTGAAGCTGTTGTAATGGAAGAGAGTTTGTGTTTGGTCCCTACGAGATGGCTTCGGTTTTATCTCCCATTTAGCTGTTATTTGTTCTGTGTCATCCAGTTTTGAATATCTCAAAGCAGCGGGCCATATTTGTCAGGAGAGAAGGCAGATTTTAGGAGTAACTGTTCTTTGAATCTGAGAGTCATTCTGCCTAAAAATGATGGTTGTTTTGGGATGACGGTTTATTATATGTGCAGTGGGGCGTGTAAAGAGTGAAAAGAAAAGGCCTAGAAACGATCCCTGTGGGACTCCGCATTCCAGTTTGGCAGGTTATTGATTGAATCTTGTTTACTGCAACTGTTGGAATCGGTCAGTAAGGTATGGGAAATTTAAACCAGGTGAGGGCTATGCCAGAACACCGAACGTTTTTTTGAAGACGGGAGGGGAAAGATTTGAGTGGTCTATAGTATCGAGGTGCTGATAAGTCGGTTAAGAGTGAGAAGGGAGATTTTCCTGAGTCAGAAGCGGTGTAGAAGCGTGTTTAAAGTGTGTACTATGGTGGTTTCTGTGCTGTGGTTGACGCGATAGGCAGACTGAAACTCAGGAAGAAGATTGTTGGAGAGAAGGTGGTTTTTGAGCTGTTTGAGAACTACTTTTTCAAGGACTTTAGAAATAAAAGGTAGGTTGGAAACAGGTCTATAATTCTTCAGAATTTTTTAGGGTCAAGGTCACGCTTTTTGAGTAGGGGTGTGACTATAGCAGTTTTGAGAGCTGATGGAACATTTCCTGAAACAAGAGATGAGTTTACTATTTTGTGATAGCGGGTTATGAGTTGTGGTAGGCACTGTGTGAAAAGAGAAGCAGGTATGGGATCAAGATCACATGATTTTATAGTCATTTCTTTCAGAATTGTCATGATTTCTTTCTCACTTGTTGGATGAAAGAAAAGGAGAGGAGTGCCAGAGAATTGGGGATCAGGAAAGTGTAGGCTGGAAAGGAGTCTGGTCAGTTTGGAGCGAATGTTATAGACTTTTTCAGAAAAGAATGCTGAAAATATAGATGGAAGTTCAGAGTGGTTGTGGATGGAAGGCAGAAGTTATGAAGTAGAATACTCTGGATCAAAGTAGCTATAAAAGGTGCAGCACCTATTATAATCGGGTTCTGTACAGAAATCCAACAGAAAGAAAAAATTGAATACACAAGTTTGACTCCATGATGAACGTAGTCCTATTAGAATCTAGGGAAATTATCTTACTAGGTGATTTTAATATATTGACCTAGCAAAAGTAAACAACAAATGGACCCAAGTTATTAACTCATTCAATCTTCTCCAATTAGTTACTTCACCCACAAGAGTCATATAAAATTTTCTAAACACAATTATTGATCACATCTATGTATCAGACCCTAAAAACATCATAGAAATGTGTCCCTGTATATAACTGTAGCGACCACTACCTAGTCTGTACCACATGGTCATAAAAAGGAACAAAAATTCCTAAACCTGGCCATAAAACTACAACTATCGCTCTTTTTTCAAAATTTAATGAGCAGCTTTTCTTACTAGAGTAAAGCAGTTCCATGCTCTCGGAAACATTCAATATTACTGATCCAGACCTGGCCATTGAGTTCTGGATAAAAGTTTTTACTGAAATTAATAACAAACATGCCCCATTAAAAACCATAAAGATCAAACATGTGGCAAACCACCTTGGTTATAAAGGAACTAGAAGAAGCATGTTATCTTACAGATTTCTTAAAAGAACATAAATATTATGAGGTGGCCAAAAAATAAGAAATGCCATAAACTCACTAAAACGGCGAGAGAAAAGGAAATATTTTCAAGATCTACTTTTATCCAAACAAAATTCAAAGACTGTGTGGAAGGCAATCAATAAAATAACAAATAATCAATTGTCTTCCAAATCTAAGAAAATTGAAATATGTCTGCTGAAAAACTAAACAATCACTTCATTATATTTTTTCTAACATAATTAACAATGATAACTCAAAGTCCAATGTCTCCATGAACTAAAACAATTCTGCCAGAAAAGCGTCATCATCATCAATGTCTTTGTGCCTTATTGGCACGTAGGGCAGCAACAAATGTTCTCCACCCCTTTGTCTGCCCTGGGCCAGCTTCGGAATGGTTCCCCAGGTATGTTGGAAGGTCTTCAGCTCTGTTTCGACAGTCCGACGCCAAGTGTTCTTGGGTCGTCCTCGTTTGCGTTTTCCTCTGGTGTCCAGTGGAGGCTGTTCCTGCGATGTTTCCCTTTTCCCCGACGGCAGATGTGCCCTATCCATCCCCATCGCCTATGCATTGATGATGTTGTCCATGCTTTCTTGGTTGAAACGGGAAAAAAATTCTTGGTTGGAGATGGTCTCAGGCCAGAAGATGCGCAAGGTTCTTCTGAGATTCTTCGTGTGGAATGTGGATAGTTTGTCGAGGTCACTCTCAGTCATCCTCCAGCACCCCGAGCGTACAAAAGGGTGGAAAGTACACAGCTCTGGTGTAGTCCCAGTTTGGTTTTCCGGCGCTTGTACCGGACAATTTCCACACATTGTTCAGATTTCTATAAGCATCTCTTGCCCTGCTAATCCGGTTCTTGATGTCCCTGCCTGCTCCACCGTCATGCCTAACAGTGCTCCGGAGGTACGTGAACTCTTCAGTTGTTGGTAATCTTCTCCATTCACTGTGACCGATGAGGGGTTCTGAAAAGCTTTATTCCATCAAAACTCCACATACCCTTCATATCTGTTTCTGAGGTCTACAATTATCTGACTCACCTCAAACAATCAAGTACGCGTGGTCTTGATGGAATAAATGGCAGAATACTGAAACTCTCAGCTCCAGTTATTACAGACACTCTGCTGACATATATCTATAACCTTTGTCTTCATAAGAATATTTCCCCAACACCTTCAAAACTGCTAAGGTGATTCCGATCCACAAGTCTGGAGACACTTCGATCCCTCAAATTTATAGGCCAATCTCTATTATGTCTTTTCTTTCAAACCCTTGGAAAAACATATAAATAAACACATAGTCCATCATATAGATATTAACAACTTACTTCACCCAAATCAGTGGAATTTAGAAAAAAATCACTAGTGCCATACGGCATTGACTAGTCTTGTAGACAAGTGGCTGTCAAACATTAATGACAATAAATTTTGGGGAGTATTATTTGTAGATTTCAGAAAAGCATTTGATACAATTGACTGCAGACTTCTCATTAAAAAGCTAGACTTATATAATATCTCTACAAATACTCTATAACTTCTTGTTTTTTATCTTACAAAAAGGCAACAGTTGGTTTCAATAACTACGTCCACATCCACACTAAAACCCATTCATTATGGAGTACCACAGGGATCCATCTTAGGACCAATTCTCTTTTCATTATACATAAATGACCTTCCTCTCCATATCAAACCTAAATGCGAACTTTTTGCTGATAATAATAATAATAATATATGGAATTTATATAACGCTGAATCTTGTAAAAAACAAAAACAAATCAAAGCGCTTGCACTCAATCATTTACAGGCATGCAACTCTCCTTAAACATAATGAACAACAGATTTCAAAACCATGCGCGCGCACGTATGCACGCATGCACGCACACACACGCGCGCGCGCGCACAACACACACACACACACACACACACACACACACACACACACACACACACACACACACACACACAACACACACACACACGGAACAACACTTAGAAGGTGAAAGATGCTGTTGAAAATTAGGGACAGATATTTGGGGGGAAAGTCTCAGGTAGGAAATAAGTGTGTTTTGAGGCTGGATTTGAAGGTATCAAGTGAAAGCTTTTGGCGAAGTGAAAGAGGGAGGTCATTCCAGGTGGATGGAGCCAGAAACAGAGAAGGAGCGACGGCCAACAGTGGTTTGTTTGAATCTGGGTGTTCCCAAAGTACAAAGTATCTGCGGCTGAACGAAGGGAACGGGATGGAGTGTACAGATGAAGTCAGTTACAGAGATAAGAGGGTGCAGATTTGTGGAGACATTTGAAACAGAGGGTATTGGGTTTTATACTCCAGTCTTTGTGAGACAGGCAGCCAGTGAAGAGATCGCAGAAGAGGAGTGATGTGTTCAGATTTTTTCTTTCTTAGGACCAGTCGAGCTGCAGAGTTTTGTATGCGTTGAAGAGAGTGAATAGATGATGCTGGTAGGCCAACCAACTGAGAATTTCAGTAGTCTAAACGTGAAAGAATGAGAGATGTGACAAGCTTGGAAGTTGCATCAGTGGACAGATACTTGCGAATCGCGCTTATGCACCGTAATTGATAGTAGCAAGACTGGCAGGTCTGGGTGATGAATTTTTTCATAAGAGTGTGTTGTCAAGAACTACTCCTAAATACTTCACAGAGTTGGACAAAGGAACTGACGTATTGCCGAATTCTGTTGAAGTTTTTGCGATAGAGGAAGTTTATGTTTGGTCCCTATGAGCATGGCTTCGGTTTTATCGGCATTAAGTTGTAACTTCTTCTGAGTCATCCAGTTTTTGAATGATGACACAACCATACATACAAGCCATACTGACATTAACTCTCTTGCAAAAGACATTGCAAAATAGCACTGATGATCTTGTCAAATGGACTGAACTAAACTACCCTGTCTATACACCCCCCAAAAACAAATACATGCTTTTCACTACCAGACAAAAGCAACAAAATCTATCTCAATTTAAAATTTCTCCAATCCATATTGAAAAGGGCGCAATGGAACAAACCTATCACCACAAAGTTCTAGGAGTAACAATTGATGAAAATTTCAGCTGGTACCATCACATATCCCATCTATGCAAATACATGTCTCAAAGAGTATACCAAATGACTAAAATCAAACATTTTCTTGACTTGCATTCAAGAAAACTTTTCTTTCAAGCTTATATACAATCTTCAATAGATTATGCTTCAAACCCGTGGGATTCTGCTAGTGCAAACACTATGAAACCATTATTAAATCTGTATAAACGTGCTCTTAAACTGGTTCTTCTGAAGAAGACTACCTTACTAGAAGTGGATTATACTCAGTTAAATATTCTTCCCCTATAAACCAAAGATTAAGATTTAACAAAGGCCTCATGATGTTTAAGATAATGACAGGAACTTTTTCCCTCATCCTTAAAAGACAAGTTCCCAATGAATCATTCCAGAAATACTGAAAAGCCATGTGTCCCAATTCCAAGAATAGATTTGTTCAAATCTAGCTTACTTTACTCAGGCCCTTTGCTGTGGAACTCCCTTCCTGACTCATTTAGACAACACCAATCATTAAAAATCTTCAAAAAGTCATTTTTTTCATCCACTTGATGCATCAAAAAAAAAAATTCACACTTGATCTGTTGGAAACAAAAGTAAATGTATCCTCCCTTACATTATACCAAATCATCTCTCTCTCCCCCCCCCCCCCCCCCCCCTTTCCTCCCCCCCCCCCCCCCCCTCTCTCTCTCTCTGTATAAGTGTGAATGTTTTTACTTGTATATCCCTATTGTGTTATTGAAAAATGACTTTCTAGAAATGATTTTTTTCCCACTTCCTACTTCTTTATTATGAATCTAAGACGATCTTAACATGTACAATGTTAAATCACAGTGAGTGCTAATGGTGATAGTGTTGATGAATTAAAAACTATATGCAATATCATATGGATTCAAAAATGTACTGCCTCTCTCTCTCTCTCTCTCTCTCCTCCTCTCTCTCTCTCTCTCTCTCTACCTCGATCACACCTCCTCTTTTCAGACTGGGAGTGGGGCACCCAGGAAAGCCCTCTATAAATACATGGACCCTTTCCACCCAAGTGCTGGTGGCATAGCAGCCATGACATACAACCTGCACCAGCCGACAAAACCTCTGCCTTGCACTTCAACCACCTATGGCCAGATGCAAAGGGCTCCGCCAACAAAGCCACCTCCACCAACAATGGAAGTGCAATCTGCCATCAACAGTCACCGTGGCAACGGCAGAGCGCTTCTCCCCACACCAGGAGCAAGTCCACCTGCCTATGGCCAGAGAGGCAACAAGTTCACTCGAGGGGACTTTGAGGAGGACTTTCCCCCTCTTACTACAGCCAAAACCAAGACTGCCTGGGGCCTCCCCCACACCACTCATTCACAGGACACCCAAAAGCTGCTGGAGGTCCTGCTGAATACCATCCAGCAAGCCCTTCACTGACCTAACACCCCCATTCATCTATAGAGAAAGGGAGAGGCCAGAGAATGAGAAAAAGAGTGTGTGTGTGTGTGTGTGTGTGTGTGTGTGTGTGTGTGTGTTGTGAGTTAACGAACGCGCGTGTGCGTAATATTTGTGTGTGTATGCGTGTGTACTCTATGTTGTGTATGCGTGCGTGTGTGTAAGTGTGTATGTAAGTATGTATATGTAAGGGTGTGTGGGTGAGTGTGTGTGTGAGTTTTGTGTGTGTGTTTGTGTCGTGTTTTTTGTTTTGTTTTTGTTTGTTTGTTTGTTTGTTTTTCCTAATCCTTGATTTTTGTTGCTGGTTTTGTTGTTGGTTTTTTTTGTGTGTGGTTTTGTGTGCGTGTGTGTGTGTTTTTGTTTTGTTTTTGTTTATGTTTTTGTTGTTGCTGTTTTTTGTTTGTTTGGTTGGTTTTTTGTGTTTTTTTAACCTTTCCCCACCCCAAATTTGCAAGTCGCTGTGGAAGTGTGGCAAACCTGGTATTCCTTCTGCTCTTTCCAACACCCTAGTTTCTTTTCCAACACCCTAGTTTCTAATTAATTTACCCACGAGAGTCACACCAAACTCAAGCACAATAATTGACCATATCTATATATCTAACCCCAACAGCATTGTCGAAACTTGTATCCCAGTCTATCATGCAGCAATCACTACCCAGTCTGTATCACGTGGTCAAAAAAAAAGAACAAAAATCCCCAAAACTGGCCACAAAACTATAACATATCGTTCTTTGCTAAATTTGGTGAGAATCTTTTCTTATCAGATTAAAGTAACTCCATTTTTTCGGAAACATTCAACATTACTGATCCAGACTTAGCCATAGAATTTTGGATAAACACTTTTATGCTATTTACAACAAACATACCCCACTAAAAATCATTAGGATCAAATATATCCCCAAACCACCTTGGCTCACTAAGGAACTAGAAGAAGCATGCTATCTTATAGACCTTTTAAAAGAACATAAATATTATGAGAGTC
>CM054160.1:36793747-36814471 GCA_028751875.1 Rapana venosa | reverse complement strand
AGCAAACAGTGACAGGACAAACCATTGACAATCTCCTACACCAGGACCAAGCTTTCTGGAACAGTTCTGATTGTGCTCAACACTTTCTTTTCTCTTTTCTTTTCTATTTCTTCTTTCTTTATTTTATCTTTTTAAATCATATTTTCCAAGAACTGTGCTGATTGTAGTTGTGCTTATTATTCATATTCTGGCATCTTTTATTTACAGGTGCTTTACTGTATTGTTTGTCCTTGCTTGTTGAGGGTGATTTGAGTGCACTGTTGTTGTTGTTGGTTTTGTTTTTTATCTCCCCTCTCTCCTGGTAACCAACCACACCATCTGTGAAATTTTTTTTCCTCTTCAGACTTCTGTCAAACTGATTGAGTTATACACAAACTGTGTGCTACAGAGTGGCAATTGATTTTACTCCTTTCTTCACCCTTCCACCACATACCCCTATCAAGTATTCACTGCCCCCTCCTCCTATTATCATTATTATTATTCATTGTCTCTCTTTTCTTCCTTATCTTCACCATTCTTGTACACATTAATACATTCCTCACAAAACTAACTTCAATAAATGTATTCAAGACACAATTCATGGCCCTCCAAGGATGGCTTACGAATTTGCCACCTAAATATAAACCATGCAGTCAATAAAATCGAAGATATAGCAAGACTCATCACAAATCAAGGCAAACCATTTCATATACTAGGGCTTTCCAGTCAAGACTTTCAGAACACATAACCAACACTGACATTTCCATTCCAGGATATAAAATCGTGCGAAAAGACCCACAAAAGCCCAAAGAAACAGGTATCTTAATCTATATTAGTGAGTCTGTAACGTTCAAACGTCTTTTCCATCTTGAACGTTATGATAATAATAATAATAATAATAATAATAATACATGGAACTTATATAGCGCTATATCTTGAAAAGACAAACCAAAGCGCGTGCATTCAACCTAATCTTACAGTCATGCAATCAATGATAAATGATAAATAGTTTAAACAAACAGATATTTACAAACATAGTGCCTGCAGACAAAATCTATGAAATAAAATTTCAATAGTCAAATTTGTACAAAAGCACACACACACACACTCAACTTAGGTCCTATACTTTAGCAGGGTGATAGGACATGGGTTAGTGAGGGTGGGATAGCTCTGATATGAAACAAGAGGGGGGAAATCTTAGGTTTGAAATAAATATGTCTTGAGGCTGGATTTAAAAGTGTCATAACTAGGTTTCTGGCGAAGAGAGAGAGGGAGCTCATTCCAGGTCGATGGACCCGAAATAGAGAAAGAGCGGCGGCCAACAGTGGATTGGTTGAATCTAGGTATTCGTAGGCACAAGGTATCTGCAGTAGAGGGAGGGAACGTGAAGGAGTGTACAGGTTAAGACATTCACAGAGGTAGGAGGGTGCAGTTTTGTGGAGACATTTGTAACAGAGGGTACTGATCTTATAATTTACTCTCTGTGGCACAGGCAGCCAGTGGAGAGATCGCAAGAGAGGGGTAATGTGCTCAGATTTTTTCTTTCTGAGAACTAGTCGAGCTGCGGAGTTTTGTATACGTTGAAGGGAGTGGATAGATGATGCTGGCAGACCAGACAAAAGAGAATTACAATAGTCCAGACGTGAAAGAATGAGAGAAGTGACAAGTTTGGCTGTTGCATCAGTGGACAGGTACTTTCGAATTGTACTACTACGCCGTAATTGATAGTAGCACACTGACAGGTCTGAGTGATGAATTTTTTCATAGAGAGTGTGTTGTCGATAACAACACCTAGATACTTCACAGCAGTGGATAGAGGGACTGATGTATTGCCAAGTTCTATTGAAGCTGTTGTAATGGAAGAGAGTTTGTGTTTGGTCCCTACGAGCATGGCTTCGGTTTTATCTGCATTTAGCTGTAATTTGTTCTGTGTCATCCAGTTTTGAATATCTTCAAAGCAGCGGGCCATATTTGTCAGGAGAGAAGGCAGATTTTCAGGAGTAACACTGCTTTGAATCTGAGAGTCATCTGCCTAAAAATGATGGTTGATTTGATGACGGTTTATTATATGTGACAGTGGGGCAGTGTAAAGAGTGAAAAGAACAGGGCCTAGAAACTGATCCCTGTGGGACTCTGCATTCCAGTTGGGCAGGTATTGATTGAATCTTGTTTACTGCAACTGTCTGGAATCGGTCAGTAAGGTATGAATTAAACCAGGTGAGGGCTATGCCAGTAACACCGAACGTTTTTTGAAGACGGGAGAGAAGAATTGAGTGGTCTATAGTATCGAAGGCTGCTGATAAGTCGAGTAGAGTGAGAAGGGAGATTTTCCCTGAGTCAGAAGCGTGTAGAAGCGTGTTTAAAGTGTGTACTATGGTGGTTTCTGTGCTGTGGTTGACGCGATAGGCAGACTGAAACTCAGGAAGAAGATTGTTGGAGAGAAGGTGGTTGTTGAGCTGTTTGAGAACTACTTTTTCAAGGACTTTAGAAATAAAAGGTAGGTTGGAAACAGGTCTATAATTCTTCAGAATGTTAGGGTCAAGGTCACGCTTTTTGAGTAGGGGTGTGACTATAGCAGTTTTGAGAGCTGATGGAACATTTCCTGAAACAAGAGATGAGTTTACTATTTTCGTGATAGCGGGTATGAGTTGTGGTAGGCACTGTGTGAAAAGAGAAGCAGGTATGGGATCAAGATCACATGATTTTATAGTCATTTCTTTCAGAATTGTCATGATTTCTTTCTCACTTGTTGGATGAAAGAAAAGGAGAGGAGTGCCAGAGAATTGGGGATCAGGAAGTGTAGGCTGGAAAGGAGTCTGGTCCAGTTTGGAGCGAATGTTATAGACTTTTTCAGAAAAGAATGCTGAAAATATAGATGGAAGTTCAGAGTGGTTGTGGATGGAAGGCAGAAGTTATGAAGTAGAATACATCTGGATCAAAGTAGCTATAAAAGGTGCAGCACCTATTATAATCGGGTTCTGCTACAGAAATCCAACAGAAAGAAAAAATTGAATACACAAGTTTGACTCCATGATGAACGTAGTCCTATTAGAATCTAGGGAAATTATCTTACTAGGTGATTTTAATATTGACCTAGCAAAAGTAAACAACCAATGGACCCAAGTTATTAACTCATTCAATCTTCTCCAATTAGTTACTTCACCCACAAGAGTCATATCAAATTCTAACACAATTATTGATCACATCTATGTATCAGACCCTAAAAACATCATAGAAATGTGTCCCTGTATATAACTGTAGCGACCACTACCTAGTCTGTACCACATGGTCATAAAAAGGAACAAAAATTCCTAAACCTGGCCATAAAACTACAACCTATCGCTCTTTTGCAAAATTTAATGAGCAGCTTTTCTTACTAGAGTAAAGCAGTTCCATGCTCTCGGAAACATTCAATATTACTGATCCAGACCTGGCCATTGAGTTCTGGATAAAAGTTTTTACTGAAATTAATAACAAACATGCCCCATTAAAAACCATAAAGATCAAACATGTGGCAAACCACCTTGGTTATAAAGGAACTAGAAGAAGCATGTTATCTTACAGATTTCTTAAAAGAACATAAATATTATGAGGTGGCCAAAAATAAGAAATGCCATAAACTCACTAAAACGGCGAGAGAAAAGGAAATATTTTCAAGATCTACTTTTATCCAAACAAAATTCAAAGACTGTGTGGAAGGCAATCAATAAAATAACAAATAATCAATTGTCTTCCAAATCTAACGTAATTGAAAATATGTCTGCTGAAAAACTAAACAATCACTTCATTAATATTTCTTCTAACATAATTAACAATGATAACTCAAAGTCCAATGATCTCCATGAACTAAAACAATTCTGCCAAGAAAAGCGTCATCATCATCAATGTCTTTGTGCCTTATTGGCACGTAGGGCAGCAACAAATGTTCTCCACTCCTGTCTGTCCTGGGCCAGCTTCGGAATGGTTCCCCAGGTATGTTGGAAGGTCTTCAGCTCTGTTTCGACAGTCCGACGCCAAGTGTTCTTGGGTCGTCCTCGTTTGCGTTTTCCCTCTGGTGTCCAGTGGAGGGCTGTTCCTGCGATGTTTCCCTGTTCCCGACGGCAGATGTGCCCTATCCATCCCCATCGCCTATGCATGATGATGTTGTCCATGCTTTCTTGGTTGCAACGGGCAAAAAGTTCTTGGTTGGAGATGGTCTCAGGCCAGAAGATGCGCAAGGTTCTTCTGAGATTCTTCGTGTGGAATGTGGATAGTTTGTCGAGGTCACTCTCAGTCATCCTCCAGCACTCCGAGCGTACAAAAGGGTGGAAAGTACACAGCTCTGGTGTAGTCCCAGTTTGGTTCCGGCGCTGTACCGGGACAATTTCCACACATTGTTCAGATTTCTATAAGCATCTCTTGCCCTGCTAATCCGGTTCTTGATGTCCCTGCCTGCTCCACCGTCATGCCTAACAGTGCTCCGGAGGTACGTGAACTCTTCAGTTGTTGGTAAATCTTCTCCATTCACTGTGACCGATGAGGGGTTCTGAAAAGCGTATTCCATCAAAACTCCACATACCCTTCATATCTGTTTCTGAGGTCTACAATTATCTGACTCACCTCAAACAATCAAGTACGCGTGGTCTTGATGGAATAAATGGCAGAATACTGAAACTCTCAGCTCCAGTTATTACAGACACTCTGCTGACATATATCTATAACCTTTGTCTTCATAAGAACTATTTCCCCAACACCTTCAAAACTGCTAAGGTGATTCCGATCCACAAGTCTGGAGACACTTCCGATCCCTCAAATTTATAGGCCAATCTCTATTATGTCTTTTCTTTCAAAACCCTTGGAAAAACATATAAATAAACACATAGTCCATCATATAGATATTAACAACTTACTTCACCCAAATCAGTGGAATTTAGAAAAAAATCACTAGTGCCATACGGCATTGACTAGTCTTGTAGACAAGTGGCTGTCAAACATTAATGACAATAAATTTTGTGGAGTATTATTTGTAGATTTCAGAAAAGCATTTGATACAATTGACTGCAGACTTCTCATTAAAAAGCTAGACTTATATAATATCTCTACAAATACTCTATAACTTCTTGTTCTTATCTTACAAAAAGGCAACAGTGTGTTTCAATAACTACGTCCACATCCACACTAAAACCCATTCATTATGGAGTACCACAGGGATCCATCTTAGGACCAATTCTCTTTTCATTATACATAAATGACCTTCCTCTCCATATCAAACCTAAATGCGAACTTTTTGCTGATAATAATAATAATAATATATGGAATTTATATAACGCTGAATCTTGTAAAAAACAAAAACAAATCAAAGCGCTTGCACTCAATCATTTACAGGCATGCAACTCTCCTTAAACATAATGAACAACAGATTTCAAAACCATGCGCGCGCACGTATGCACGCATGCACGCACACACACGCGCGCGCGCGCACACACACACACACACACACACACACACACACACACACACACACACACACACACACACACACACACACACACACACTCTCAGAACAACACTTAGAAGGTGAAAGATGCTGTTGAAAATTAGGGACAGATATTTGGGGGGAAAGTCTCAGGTAGGAAATAAGTGTGTTTTGAGGCTGGATTTGAAGGTATCAAGTGAAAGCTTTTGGCGAAGTGAAAGAGGGAGGTCATTCCAGGTGGATGGACCAGAAACAGAGAAGGAGCGACGGCCAACAGTGGTTTGTTTGAATCTGGGTGTTCCAAAGTACAAAGTATCTGCGGCTGAACGAAGGGAACGGGATGGAGTGTACAGATGAAGTCAGTTACAGAGATAAGAGGGTGCAGATTTGTGGAGACATTTGAAACAGAGGGTATTGATTTTATACTCCAGTCTTTGTGAGACAGGCAGCCAGTGAAGAGATCGCAGAAGAGGAGTGATGTGTTCAGATTTTTTCTTTCTTAGGACCAGTCGAGCTGCAGAGTTTTGTATGCGTTGAAGAGAGTGAATAGATGATGCTGGTAGGCCAACCAACTGAGAATTACAGTAGTCTAAACGTGAAAGAATGAGAGATGTGACAAGCTTGGAAGTTGCATCAGTGGACAGATACTTGCGAATCGCGCTTATGCACCGTAATTGATAGTAGCAAGACTGGCAGGTCTGGGTGATGAATTTTTTCATAGAGAGTGTGTTGTCAAGAACTACTCCTAAATACTTCACAGAGTTGGACAAAGGAACTGACGTATTGCCGAATTCTGTTGAAGTTTTTGCGATAGAGGAAAGTTTATGTTTGGTCCCTATGAGCATGGCTTCGGTTTTATCGGCATTAAGTTGTAACTTCTTCTGAGTCATCCAGTTTTGAATGATGACACAACCATACATACAAGCCATACTGACATTAACTCTCTTGCAAAGACATTGCAAAATAGCACTGATGATCTTGTCAAATGGACTGAACTAAACTACATGTCTATACACCCCCCCAAAAACAAATACATGCTTTTCACTACCAGACAAAAGCAACAAAATCTATCTAATAAACTTTCTCCAATCCATATTGAAAAGGAAACAATCGAACAAGCCTCTCACCACAAAGTTCTAGGAGTAACAATTGATGAAAATTTCAGCTGGTACCATCACATATCCCATCTACGCAAAGACATGTCTCAAAGAGTATACCAAATGACTAAAATCAAACATTTTCTTGACTTGCATTCAAGAAAACTTTTCTTTCAAGCTTATATACAATCTTCAATAGATTATGCTTCAAACCCGTGGGATTCTGCTAGTGCAAACACTATGAAACCATTATTAAGTCTGTATAAACGTGCTCTTAAACTGGTTCTTCTGAAGAAGACTACCTTACTAGAAGTGGATTATACTCAGTTAAATATTCTTCCCCTACACCAAAGACTAAGATTTAACAAAGGCCTCATGATGTTTAAGATAATGACAGGAACTTTTTCCCTCATCCTTAAAAGACAAGTTCCCAATGAATCATTCCAGAAATACTGAAAAGCCATGTGTCCCAATTCCAAGAATAGATTTGTTCAAATCTAGCTTACTTTACTCAGGCCCTTTGCTGTGGAACTCCCTTCCTGACTCATTTAGACAACACCAATCATTAAAAATCTTCAAAAGTCATTTTTTCATCCACTTGATGCATCAAAAATAAAAATCCACACTTGATCTGTTGGAAACAAAGTAAATGTATCCTCCCTTACATTATACCAAATCATCCTCTCTCCCCCCCCCCCCCCCCTCTCCCCCCCCCCCCCCCCCCCCCTCTCTCTCTCTCTGTATAAGTGTGAATGTTTTACTTGTATATCCCTATTGTGTTATTGAAAAATGACTTCTAGAAATGATTTTTTCCCACTTCCTACTTCTTTATTATGAATCTAAGACGATCTTAACATGTACAATGTTAAATCACAGTGAGTGCTAATGGTGATAGTGTTGATGAATTAAAAACTATATGCAATATCATATGGATTCAAAATGTACTGCTCTCTCTCTCTCTCTCTCTCTCTCTCTCTCTCTCTCTCTACCTCGATCACACCTCCTCTTTTCAGACTGGGAGTGGGGCACCCAGGAAAGCCCTCTATAAATACATGGACCCTTTCCACCCAAGTGCTGGTGGCATAGCAGCCATGACATACAACCTGCACCAGCCGACAAAACCTCTGCCCCGCACTTCAACCACCTATGGCCAGATGCAAAGGGCTCCGCCAACAAAGCCACCTCCACCAACAGTGGAAGTGCAATCTGCCATCAACAGTCACCGCGGCAACGGCAGAGCGCTTCTCCCCACACCAGGAGCAAGTCCACCTGCCTATGGCCAGAGAGGCAACAAGTTCACTCGAGGGGACTTTGAGGAGGACTTTCCCCCTCTTACTACAGCCAAAACCAAGACTGCCTGGGGCCTCCCCCACACCACTCATTCACAGGACACCCAAAAGCTGCTGGAGGTCCTGCTGAATACCATCCAGCAAGCCCTTCACTGACCTAACACCCCCATTCATCTATAGAGAAAGGGAGAGGCCAGAGAATGAGAAAAAGAGTGTGTGTGTGTGTGGTGTGTGTGTGTGTGTGTGTGAGTTAACGAACGCGCGTGTGCGTAATATTTGTGTGTGTATGCGTGTGTACTCTATGTTGTGTATGCGTGCGTGTGTGTAAGTGTGTATGTAAGTATGTATATGTAAGGGTGTGTGGGTGAGTGTGTGTGTGAGTTTTGTGTGTGTGTTTGTGTCGTGTTTTTTGTTTTGTTTTTGTTTGTTTGTTTGTTTGTTTTTCCTAATCCTTGATTTTTGTTGCTGGTTTTGTTGTTGGTTTTTTTGTGTGTGGTTTTGTGTGCGTGTGTGTGTGTTTTTGTTTTGTTTTTGTTTATGTTTTTCGTTGTTGCTGTTTTTTGTTTGTTTGGTTGGTTTTTTGTGTTTTTTTAACCTTTCCCCACCCCAAATTGCAAGTCGCTGTGGAAGTGTGGCAAACCTGGTATTCCTTCTGCTCTTTCCAACACCCTAGTTTCTTTTCCAACACCCTAGTTTCTAATTAATTTACCCACGAGAGTCACACCAAACTCAAGCACAATAATTGACCATATCTATATATCTAACCCCAACAGCATTGTCGAAACTTGTATCCCAGTCTATCACTGCAGCAATCACTACCCAGTCTGTATCACGTGGTCAAAAAAACGAACAAAAATCCCCAAAACTGGCCACAAAACTATAACATATCGTTCCTTTGCTAAATTTGGTGAGAATCTTTTCTTATCAGATTAAAGTAACTCCATTTTTTCGGAAACATTCAACATTACTGATCCAGACTTAGCCATAGAATTTTGGATAAACACTTTTACTGCTATTTACAACAAACATACCCCACTAAAAATCATTAGGATCAAATATATCCCCAAACCACCTTGGCTCACTAAGGAACTAGAAGAAGCATGCTATCTTATAGACCTTTTAAAAGAACATAAATATTATGAAGAGTCAAAAAAATTAAGAAATGCCATAAACTCACAAAAACGGCGAGAAAAAAAGAAATGTTTCCAAGACTTACTATCTACCAAACAAAACTCAAAGACTGTATGGCGAGCCATAAATCAAATAACTAACAAACAAGCATCTTCCAAAACAAATGTAATCAAAGACGTTACTGCTGAACAACTTAACAATCATTTAATTAATGTCTCTACTAACATTATTAATAATGCTAAATCAAAGTCCAATAAACTCAACGAACTAAAACAATACTTGAAAGGAAAGCATACTCCTTGAAAACTTCACATTCCATTTATGTCTGTTCTTGAGGTCTATGGTTATCTAACTCACCTCAAACAATCAAGAACGCGTGGTCTTGATGGAATAGACAGCAGAATATTGAAGCTATCAGCTCCAGTTATCACAGACACACTAACACATATATTTAACCTTTGTCTTGAAAAAAACCATTTCCCCAATGCCTTCAAAACAGCTAAAGTAATCCCCATCTACAAATCTGGTGACACTTCAGACCCTTCAAACTATAGACCAATTTCCATCATATCTATCCTTTCCAAACCCTTGGAACAACATATAAACAAACACATAGTCCGTCATTTAGATACTACCAACTTAATTCACCCTAATCAGTCTGGATTTAGACAAAATCACTCATGTCATACTGCACTGATTAGCCTTGTAGACAACTAGCTATCAAACATTAATGACAATAAATTTTGTGGAGTACTATTTGTAGATCTCAAAAAGCTTTTGACACAATTGACCACACACTTCTCATAAAAAAACTAAACCTGTACCATTTCTCTACAAATACCTTACAACTACTTGCTTCCTATCTAGAAAACAGGCAACAGTGTGTCGCAATAGGCACAACTACATCCACACTACAAGCCATCAATTATGGAGTACCACAAGGATCCATACTAGGACCTATTCTCTTCTCACTATACATAAACGACCTCCCTCTCCACATCAAATCCAAATGCGAACTATTTGCTGATGACACAACTATTCATACGAGCCACAATAGAGATCCAGCAAAGCATACAAAGTGATGATCCTTTTAATGGACAGAAACTCAACATATGACATCACAAAACAATGCATTTTATTACCACTATCAAAAGGTCAAAACTAACCCAACTTACTCCAACAAAATTAAAAAGGAGTTTGACACAAGACCATAGACGACAGAGTAGATGAGGTAACAATGATGAAAACAATGGTTCTACGACGGACAAGAAGGGAGAGAGAAGAGAAGAGTATAAGAGAGAGAAAGAGGGGAAGAGTGAAGGAAGAGAGAAGAGAACCTTTCCCAAGAGGTTAGAGAGGTAAATTGACATACATCTGTTTGTTCACCAGGCATCGAATGAGAAGGAGAATGAAGGTATGATAGAACAAGTAGAGAGAAAGTATAGTTGAAGAGAGGAAGAGAAGAGAGAGAGAGAGAGGAGAGAGATAGAGAGAGAGAGAGAAGAGAGTGGAGAGAGAGAGGAGAGAGGATGAGAGAGAGAGAATGAGAAAGAGAGTGAAGAGAGGAGAGAGAGAGGAGAGAGGAGAAGAGAGAGAGAGGGAGGTAAGAGAGCAGAAGAGAAGGCAGACGACAGAGAGAGAAGAGAGA
Organism: Rapana venosa; assembly: GCA_028751875.1. Lineage (NCBI taxonomy): Eukaryota > Metazoa > Mollusca > Gastropoda > Neogastropoda > Muricidae > Rapana > Rapana venosa. The sequence goes on along the minus strand of CM054160.1, from coordinate 36,803,872 downwards.
GAGAGAGAGAGAGAGAGAGAGAGAGAGAGAGAGAGAGAGAGAAGAGAGAGAGAGAGAGTGGGAGAAGAGAGGAGGGTGGAGAAGAGAGAGATGAGAGAGAGAGATGGGGGTGAAGAAGAGAGATGGGGAGAGAGAGAGAGAGGAGAGAGAGAGAGAGAGAGAGAGATAGAGAGAGAGGAGAAGAGAGAGAGAGAGTGGAAGAGAGAGGATGGGGGTGGAGAAGGAGAGAGGGGGTGGAGGAAGAGAGGAGGAGTGAAGAAAGAGAGAGATTGGAGGGAAGAGAGAGAGAGGGGGGAGAAGGAGAGATGGGGGAGAGAGAGGATGGAGAGAGAGAGAGAGAGAGAGAGAGAAGAGAGAGAGAGAGAGAGGATGGTGAGAGAAGAGAGAGGGAGAGGAAGAGGAGAGATGGGTGGAGAAAGAGAGAGAGGGGGTGGAGAGAGAGAGAGAGTGAAGAACAGAGAGAGAGTTGGTGGGGAAGAGAGAGAGAAGGGGCTGGAGAAAGGAGAGATGGGAGAGAGAGAGGATGGTAGAGAGAGAGAGAGAGAGAGAGAGAGAGAGAGAGAGAGAGAGAGGGATGGGAGAGAGAGAGAGAGGAGGATGGAAAGATAGAGAGAGTTGGTGGAGAAGAGAGAGAGAGAGAGAGAGAGAGAGAGAGAGAGAGAGAGAGAGAGAGAGAGAGAGAGAGAGAGAGAGAGAGAGACAGGGATGGAGAGACAGAGCGAGAGAGGAGGAGAGAGACACACACACACAGAGGGGAGAGCGAGAGAGGGAGAGAGAGAGAGAGAGGAGAGAGAGAGAGGAGAGAGAGAGAGAGAAGAGAGAGAGAGAGAGGAGAGAGAGAAGAGAGAGAAGAGAGAGAGATGGGGGAGGCAAGAAAGGGAGGGAGAGAGAAAAACAAAGAGAGAGAAAAAGACAGAGAGAAACAGAGACAGATCGGAGTGTGGGAGGGAGTCACAGAGAAGGAGAGACAGACAGACAGACAGACAGACAGACAGACAGAGGGACAGAGGGAGGGATAGAGAAAGAGAGCGTTACTGTTTGAAACTGCTCTCCCTCTGTTTGAAACCATTGAAGAAATTGCAGGCTTACTGGAAACACACACACACACACACACACACACACACACACACACACACACACACACACACACACACACACACACACACACACACTCGCTGATTGATGATACACATTGCATCAATGCTCCAATTACTCTGCAAGAGGTCAAAGATGTCATTCAATCCCTTAGTAATAAAAAGACATCAGTAGGAATAGATGCTGTTTCTAATGAAATGTTAAAACATTTACCTGATAACTTGATTTCACTATTACACGAACTATTTCAAAAATGCTGGGCAGAAGGTACACTCCCTCTATTATGGAAGCAATCTATAATTATTCCTATTTTAAAACAAGGGAAAGCCAAAGAAGACAAAAATAGCTATAGACCCATTTCATTAACATCACATACAGGAAAGCTAATGGAAAAAATCATTTTGAATAGACTGGTGTATTACTGTGACAAGAATAAAGTACTTCCAGTTAATCAGGCAGGGTTCCGTAAAGGCAGTTCAAGCATTGACCATTTGGTTAAGCTAACTACACAAATCAAACATCAGTTTGCGCGAAAAAAAAAATTCTTGCTACTTTCTTTGATGTCCATAAAGCTTATTACCAAGTCTGGCATGCACGATTGCTATACAAACTTAAATCTATTGGCTTGTCTGGTCATATTTACTTTTATGTTAAAACTTTTCTTAGTGGTAGAAGTATCAGAGCAAAAATTGGAAATACATATTCCAACCCAAGATTTCCTCAAATGGGTAAACCACAGGGTTCTGTTATTGCTCCTTATCTCTTTAACATTTTGGCTTATGACCTTCCTAGTTCGTTATCGAATAATGTTGTCCTTGTTCAGTATGCAGATGACATTTGCATGTGGATGGAGACACCTATGAAAAAGTCAACACCAAAAAGACAATTAAACTATATTAAGAAAGTATATCTGCTTGAGCTTGACAAACTTAGTACTTACATGGTAGAAAATGGTTTAAAACTGTCTCCAGAGAAAACTAACATTGTGCTCTTTAATAATGGAGCCAATTCCCCTTCCTTGCCAAATTTCAAACTCCAAGACAGGTATCTTGAGTACAAATTTGTTGTTAAATTTTTGGGCATATATCTCACTTCAAAACTTACATGGAGTAGTCATATTGAATATTTGTTAAATAAAACCAGAAAAACATTAAAATTTTTTAAAGTAGTGAGTAAACAGCCTTGGGCCCAAGACGTCACCGTTCTTAAGCATGTCCTTGGCGCTAGTTCGTTCTAAACTGACATACGGTCAACAACTCTTTATTAATGCCCCAAAATATTTACTGAAAAAAATTAAGAGTCTTGACTGTAAAGCTTTTCGCTTTGCTTTGGGGAGTACCATAAATTGCTTCGTCCTTAGGAACATACAAGAAATAGGAGTTCTGCCTTTGGATGAATATCGCGAATTGATGCTGGCAAAGTACATTGTAAGAAGCTCAACTACCGAAAACAATATCGAACATGAAATCTATGTGAGATCGGATGAGCATTTTCCTAAAAGAGCCAAAAATATTTGTTCTCTTACAACAATTGGCACTTTCACGACAGATCTTTTTAAAAAGTCAAAAGTTAATCCCAGAGAAACGAAATTGTCCACACCTTATATATCTCCTAGTCCTCCATGGGAACTTCAAAGAGCTTCTTTTGATATTCATCATTCTACCTGTAAAAAAGAAAAAGGGAGTAACATTCTCAGTATTCATGTGAAGGAGCACATGATAAATAACTACCCTTCACATCTTAAAATCTATACCGATGAATCTCTTCTAAATAGCACTGATGGAGGTGCAGCTTTCATCATTCCCTCCTTAAAGGTTGAAAAATTGTACCATATTGGAAAGAATCATTCTATTTTTTACAGCAGAGTTAACTGCCATTCTGATGGCTTTACATTTTCTTAATTGACTTTCCTCGGGCTATTTTACAGCTATTGTTATGTGTTGATTCAAAATCTGTGTTACAATCTCTTTAAAACTCTGGGTCTAATATTAAACATGATCTTATAACTGAAATAAACCATATTATACACTTTCTCATATTAAGAGGCACTTGAGTCTACCTTTTGCTGGGTACCATCGCATTGCAATATCTTTTATAATGAAAGGTTGATAGAGCAGCTAAAAATGCGGCAGCACATTCAAACTCTGCTGCTGTCTTGAATATACCAATGTCAATTCATGAGAATTATAACTTGATAGAAAGTGCTTGCTGGAAGCATGTTAGGAAAAAACAAGAAGATGCGGGGTTTTCCCAGGGTACCACTTCAATTTTTGACCTAAAATTCTTTCTCTCTTCTCGTTTGGGTTAGACAAATCACGCCAAAGGCCAGTCATAAGTCTTATTAATAGAATGAAGTTAAATGCTTTCCATACAAAATTTTCTAGAAATGTGCATTGTGTGTGTGGTGGGGCTATCTCAAAAAATTCATATTCTTTTCGAATGCCAAATGTTAAAAAAGCAGCTGCCCACCATTCGTGAGAGATCGTTGCAAAAGGTTTTGAATAACTCTACATTGCTCTGTGAAATTGCTTTGCTGTTGAAAGAGAGTTGTGTTAGTAATTTGCTATAGCACAAGTTATGTCATTTATTGATTTGAAGCATAGGCATTTCTACCCACCATGGTATAGTTTTCGAAATTGTTTACCTTTCTTTCCCAGTGTTCTTTTAGCATGGAATACTTGAAATGTATATTTTGATCTGTTGTAGTTTAATTAGCTATTTATTCATAAGGTAAATTCATTTCTTTCATTGTATTATAGTTACAGTAGTTAGACAGTTCCTTAACCCTTTTTTCTGAATTGTTTACCTTTTTGTGTCTAATATCACTTAATGTGAATAGACGTTAAATTGAAGAACAACACACACTCGCACACGCACACACATATGCATGCGCACAACAAGACCAACAACAGCAGTATCAAAACAACAACAATAAGAACACACGAACAATAACAGCAAAACAACAACAACAACAACCCTTTTAATTAGAGGATCTCCCCCACATCCTGTGTGCTAAATAATATGGAGATTTCACTGGAGCATAATGATCCTATGAATGCTCCTCCCGCTGCAGTGAAGATTCTCTCCCTTGTCTGTCTGTCTGTCTGTCTGTCTATCTCTCTGTGTCTGTCTGTCTATGTGTCTGTCTATGGCCCTGTCTGTTTGTCTGTTCGTCTGTCTGTCTGTTACGGTGTGTGTCTGTCTCTCTGGCTTTCTCTGTGTCTCTGTCTCCGTCTGTATGTCTGTCTCTCGTTCCGTCTGTCTGGTGTTCGTTCTGTCTGTCTCTCTCTATGTTCTCTCTCTCTCTCTCTCTCTCTCTCTCTCTCTCTCTCTCTCTCTCTCTCTCTCTCTCCTGGATAAACATATCAACTAGTCTTTGCTTAAACAGATGTTAGAATACCTTGACGTCACCAACACCCTGTTGAAGCCATTCAAAGCTGAATCCTGCATCACATAAAATTTGTCTAATCGTAGAAACCCAACAGTTCTTTCCAGATATATCCATGTCAAGCAACATTTGATAAGCAGAAAACAGTAGTAAAAATCACTGCCTGTCTAGATATATATTCCATGCCATCAATAAGAGAAAAAGTTTGTTGTATTAGGATATTTACATCACAAACGAAGATACGGTATCGTTTTGTTATGATTTTGAAAAACTATATGTATATTGATTTTATCCAGACATAAGGAAGATACATTTAGATCAAAACAGTGAATTGTGTTTGATACATATGGATTTTTATGTATTTGTGCATTGTCTTCATTATTTCTTTCACTGAAAGTGAGCTTGGTATTGTGTATGTTATGGGTTTTTGCCCACTCTGTGGCATTGTCAATTTCTTCTACGCCAACCATGTATTATGGCCTAAGGCTGATATACATTAAATTTCTGAGTTCTGAGTTCTGAGTTCTCCCTCTCTCTCTCTCTCTCGCTCTCTCTCTCTCTCTCTCTCTCTCTCTCTCTCTCTCTCTCTTTGCCATCCCCATCTTCTCTCTCTCCCTCTCTCTCATATCTGTTTCTGTCTGCCTGTCTGCCTACCTGCCTCTCTCTGTGTCTGTCTCTCTGTCTCTGTCTCTGTCTGTCTGTCTGTCTCTCCCTCTCTCTCTCTCTCTCTTTCTCTCCATCTCTCTCTCTCTCTCTCTCTCTCTCTCTCTCTCTCTCTCTCTCTCTCTCTCTCTCTCTCTCTCTCTCTGTCAAACGATGTTGTTTTAAATTACTTGTGATAAATAAACCTAGTTCCTACTCATCAAAAAGGCCGGATGAAAAAAAAAAGAAATATGGCAATACTTATCTGTAACCCTTGGGAAAAGGATTATCTCTCTCTCACTCTCTCCCCCCTTCTCTCTCTCTCTTTCTCTTCTCTTACATCTCTCTTCTCTGTTTGTATTTGTGCGTGTGTGCGTGCTTTTTAAAATAAATTCTTTATGTCGAGGATAATGGAATAAGCACTCATTAGCTTTTTTACATCAAGTCCCAGTGTGTATGCAGTTTTGTGAATTTTGTCATCTGTTCCCACCGGCACACAATGGCCCACTCTTACAAAAAGCGGAACAGGATTTAACGTGTGCGCAAGATGTTCTGCGTGCGTTCGCACACGGGGCCTCGGTTTATAGTCTCATCTGAAGGACTTTTGGGGAGAGTGGAGTCTGCACTGATGTTAACTTCAGGGAAAAATATCACCTTGAACGAGAATTGAACCCGGGTCGTCAGATTGCGAGCGCAATATTCTAACCATTAGGCTATCCCGTCCCAGACGTGTGGTATGGTGTGGTGTGTGGTGTGGTGTGGTGTGGTATGGTGTGGTGTGGTGTGGTGTGGTGCGGTGTGGTGTGGTATGGGTGTGTGTGTGTGTGTGTGATGAGGAGAGAGAGAGGAGAGAGAGAGAGAGAGAGAGAGAGAGAGAGAGAGAGAGAGGAGAGAGGAGAGGAGAGAGATGAGAGAGAGAGGAGAGGAGAGAGAGAGAGAGAGAGAGAGAGAAATTACAATCATTGAAAAGCAAACAGCATAAAAATTAAACACCGGAGATGTGATCACACACGCGCATACACACACACACACACACACACACACACACACACACACACACACACACACACACATACACACACACACACACATGAGAATTCATTTAAGGGAAAGCCAAGTCTAAAAGCTCTGTTGATGCTATCAGAAGTTGACATTTCCGAAAAAAACGGATTTCTCTGAAAGTGCAGCCACCCGCATTACAGTTTTTATTTGGTTTAGAGGGTATCGGAGGATTAAACCAACCACACACACACACACACACACACACACACGCACGCACGCACGCACGCTCGCATACACACACACACACAAGATTCAAGATTTTATTCCTTTCACACCTTTTGGGGTATGGAGGATTACAAGCAAATTGAACATGATGATAAACCTAACAGCATTTCTCCCACAAATAATATGAATACTTACAGACGGGATAGCCTAGTGGTTAGAATACTGCGCTGGCAATCTGACGACCCGGGTTCGATTCCCGTTCAAGGGGATATTTTCCCCTGGAGTTAACATCAGTGCAGACTCCACTCTCCCCCAAAGTCCTTCGGATGAGACTATAAACCGAGGCCCAGTGTGCGAACGCACGCAGAACATCTTGCGCACACGTTAAATCCTGTTCGCTTTTCGTAAGAGTAGGCCATTGTGTGCCGGTGGGAACAGATGACAGAATTTACAAAACTGCATTCACACGGGGACTGGATGTAAAAAAGCACATAAGTGCTTATTCCATTATCCTCGATATAAAAGAATAAAATAAATAACTTCAATAAATAAAACCGTAACTGAAAAAGCAGGAGTTCATCGCATAATGATAAGCAAACAGTATTAATGACCCATACTATTTTTAAGTAGACACATTTCTTTAAAAGATATAATCTACACATGTGAAAGACAATTGAAATTTCAAGAAATACCTGCAAATATTATGATTTTTGAGAGCGACAGGAGAACTTTTCGAGATTTGCATTTCATTAGCCTACAAAAATATAACTGGACATGGGTTGAAGAAAATGTTGGGGAATAAAATCTTGTTGTAAATGTTTGAAGTGGGGATATTCCATGATAAAATGAAATTCATCCCCTAAAACAGACATATTGCATTTTGAACATATTCTTTCTTCCTTTGGTATATCATGGAAACGTCCAACCGCAATCGGAAGCTTGTGACAGCTACAATGAAACTTCATAAGAGCGTAAACATATACATCTGGTAGACAAGTGATATATTTTCCCATACCAAAATCGATCTTATAGTTCTCCATTCATTAACAACATTTTCTATTAAGAAGGTTTTGATATGTGAACTTGTTGAATGAATACTTGAACAAAACTGTCTCTCCCACAAACAGTCAAATCCGCTTTGTACTACAATATTTTGTATCTTATTTAGCCATGATGATTGAATCAAAGATTTGTCATGTAAATCTTTCATCATCTGATAAACATTTTAGGATAGCTTTTCAGACTGGATATCAAACAGTTGCATTCAGAAACGAACCATTCGAACAAACACACACACACGTGAACACGAAGAGAGAAGATGGGGAAGAAAGAGAGTGTGTGAGTGTGTGAGTGTGTGAGTGTGTGTGTGTGTGTGTGTGTGTGTGTGTGTGTGTGTGTGTGTGTGTGTGTGTGTGTGTGTGTGAGACAGACAGGCAGACAAACAGACAGACGGACAAACAGAGAAAACAGACAGACAGAGACAGAGAGATAGATAGACATAGAAAGAAACAGAACAGAAACAAGAGAGAGACAATTTTTTTTCATTTATTTATTTATTTATTCTTTTATTTTGAGGATTCTTTTCTTTTATATCGAGGATACTGGAATAAACACTTATAAGCTTTTTACATTCAGTCCCCGTGTGTAACTGAATAAGCACTCATGTACTGTGTTTACATCCAGTCATTGTGTCTATGCAGTTTTGTACTTTAGTCATCGGTTCCCACCGGCAACACAAAATGACCTATTCTTCCGAAAAGGGGAATACAGAGAGAGAGAGAGAGAGAGAGAGAGAGAGAGAAGAGAGAGAGAGAGAGAGAGAGAGAGAGAGAGTCATCTTGCCAACCAGACCATCAGACAGACAGATGGCAGACACAGAGACAGACAAAGGCAGAGAGAGGGAGGGAGAGGGAGAGAGAGAGACAATGACTATGACAATGACAATGACAAATTCTTTTATTTTGAGGATAATGAATAAGCACCCATGTGCTTTTTTACATCCAGTCCCCGCCCTTAAGGATATATAATAACAAAATAAAATAAAGCTTATAGCAATACACTTACACAGTGTACGGGGGAAAAATCCACACAAAAATCACTGAAGAGAAAGACAAAAAAAAGTACTAACAAGTAAGGAAGAAAGCAAAACAGAAAACACAGAAACAACCGAAAAAATAGCAAGAACCAAGAGCAAAACAAAAGCGGCAACAACAACAAGGGGAGAGGTGACACCCAGTAGTTCCCCTCAACAACAACAACAACCCTAAACCAAAACAGAACCAAACAAAGCAGAACCTCCTTAAAATTAAAGGAGAACAAAACACCAAAAAAGTCATTTTTCAATAACACAATAGCCATATACAAGTAAAACATTCACAATTATACAGGGAGAGAGAGAGACAATGACAAATTCTTTCATTTCGAGGATAATGAATAAGCACCCATGTGCTTTTTTACATCCAGTCCTCACCCTTAAGGATATATATGATAATAAAATAAAATAAATCCCATAGCAATACACTTACACAGCTTACACATCTACACAAAAAAACCCCCACAAAAATCACCGAAGAGAGAAAAAAAAAAGTAGCAACAAGTAAGAAAGAAGGAGAGCAGAAACACAGAAACAACCGAAAAAAATAGCAAGAACCAAGAGCAAAACAAAAACGGCAACAACAAGGGGAGAGAGAGATAGGGAAAAAGGGGGGTCAAGCTCAACTACTTACTGTTTATCCAAAACCAGGCAACTTTTGGTCCGATTCAGCTTCGCCTCATCGAACCAAAAACTTGCATAGTTTTATATAAAAACTAAGCAGTTTACCTTGACCCCCCTTTTTCCCTATCTCTCTACTAAAACTGAAAGTAATACTAATTTATTTTTGATGGGTAAAACTATAAAATCAGGGGAATTTATGCTAAACAATATCTTGTCAAGAACTAATACAAAAATACTAAAAATAAACAATATCTCGTCAAGAACTAATACAAAAAATTCTAAAAAATAAACTAATACTTCTTCTTTATTATCTGATTTATGCTGAATTTTTTATTTAAAAAAAAAATTCTAAAAAAATAAACTAATACTTCTTCTTTATTATCTGATTTATGCTGAATTTTTTATTTAAAAAAAATTCTAAAAAATAAACTGATACTTCTTCTTTATTATCTGATTTATGCTGAATTTTTTATTAAAAAAAAAGAAAAAAAAAGTGCAAAACCTTCTCCGCTACCCAGGCTCTGTTACAGAAAGAGAAATTGGAGGACACTGCAATGGAGCTTTGGGTAGCGGAGAAGATTTCGGGCATTCACAACTGTTGGAATGCCGACACACGCATTCACACACCACAGGCATTCACACACATAGGACCTGTAGCATACTGCTATTCCCTAGTTCGATCCCATGCCTGCCAGCTCTGCCTGCCTACCTGCCTGCCCTGTCTAACGCATTCCGACTTCCCCACTGGGCTGCCCCGGAGGGCGATAGAAAGAGTGAAAATTAATAAATATAAACCTTCCTATCTGATGACGAAATAGCCAAGCCCCGCCTCTTTTGCGCGAGTGTGCCTTCCTTTGTGTAATACTTAGCCACCAGTGTGTTAGAGCACAGGACATATTATGTGTGGTTGTGTGTGAGAGTGTATGTGTGTCTGGCTGCATGTTCTTGTGTGTGGTTTTAAAAAATAGCTATTGGGTTTACAGTACAATACAATATTTAGTTGGCTGGTCTGTTTGAGTATTAGTTTACTATGCTTTGAGCTTCTGATTTTTTGTTT
>CM054160.1:36781214-36793247 GCA_028751875.1 Rapana venosa | reverse complement strand
ATACCACTACGTGTTACAACAAATCTTTACATCTACATAATATTAGGCTTCATGAATACCTAACATCTAAATATGCATTGTGGGTTGACTTAAGATCAACAGATGATGATAAGCTGCATGGTTCAGGAAGACCCATTGAAAACGGCTCAGAAGGAATAACTATACAAATAGAGAAAGAGCAAGAAAATGATGAGCCCATAAAAATATATCTATTTGTAGTGATGGATGCACAGCTCAACATAGAAGGAAATAGACTAAAAGAAATTGTTTACTGATGGACCAGCTAAGTTTTCTACCAAAAGACGCACACTGCTTTCTAATATGCGGGCAGACTGGCTGTGGCAAGACTGTATTTGTTTTAGATTTATTACAAACAGTGTACAAAAATCATTTCGAGTTCATTGTTATATTCTGTCCAACACTGCACAACAATAAAACATACAGAGAGAGAAAATTTATTTGGACAGATGAGAATATAATTATAGTCAATCCCTCTGACAGGCTAAGCGAGTGTTTAGAATACTATTACAGGCTCTTTGAAAATAGGCAGACCCTTTTCTTAATAGACGACTGCTCAGCAGAGCGTGACATTGTTAAGAAAAGGAATAGTTTGTCTAAGCTCGCTTTCAGTGGGAGACATGCACAGATATCTGTTTGGTTGCTGACACAAAAATATAATAGCATATTAAAAGATTACCGTGAACAAATCAAAGTCGTTGTAATTTTTCACATGAAAGACAGAGATGGGTTTAATAATTGCCTTCGGGAGAATGATGTTATTACAGATGGACAAGAAAGAGAAAGAATAAAACTAAAACTCAGAAGCTCAAAGCATAGTAAACTAATACTCAAAACAGACCAGCCAACTAAATATTGTATTGTACTGTAAACCCAATAGCTTATTTTTTAAACCCACACACAAGAACATGCAGCCAGACACACATACACTCTCACACACAACCACACATAATATGTCCTGTGCTCTAACACACTGGTGGCTAAGTATTACACAAAGGAAGGTACACTCCCGCAAAAGAGGCGGGGCTTGGCTATTTCGTCATCAGATAGGAAGGTTTATATTTATTAATTTTCACTCTTTCTATCGCCCTCCGGGGCAGCCCAGTGGGGAAGTCGGAATGCGTTAGACAGGGCAGGCAGGTAGGCAGGCAGAGCTGGCAGGCATGGGATCGAACTAGGGAATAGCAGTATGCTACAGGTCCTATGTGTGTGAATGCGTGTGGTGTGTGAATGCGTGTGTCGGCATTCCAACAGTTGTGAATGCCGGAAATCTTCTCCGCTACCCAAAGCTCCGTTGCAGTGTCCTCCAATTTCTCTTTCTGTAACGGAGCCTGGGTAGGGAGAAGGTTTTGCACTTTTTTTTTTTTTTTTTTTTTTTTAATAAAAAATTCAGCATAAATCAGATAATAAAGAAGAAGTATCAGTTTATTTTTTAGAATTTTTTTTTAATAAAAAATTCAGCATAAATCAGATAATAAAGAAGAAGTATTAGTTTATTTTTTTAGAATTTTTTTTTTTAAATAAAAAATTCAGCATAAATCAGATAATAAAGAAGAAGTATTAGTTTATTTTTTAGAATTTTTTGTATTAGTTCTTGACGAGATATTGTTTATTTTTTAGTATTTTTGTATTAGTTCTTGACAAGATATTGTTTAGCATAAATTCCCCTAATTTTATAGTTTTACCCATCAAAAATAAATTAGTATTACTTTCAGTTTTATATAAAACTATGCAAGTTTTGGTTCGATGAGGCGAAGCCGAATCGGACCAAAGTTGCCTGGTTTTATATAAACAGTAAGTTGAGCTTGACCCCCCTTTTTCCCTATCTCTCACTGACTGGATTTTTTTGACTGTCCTGTGGGGGTGAGACAAGGTTGTATTCTTAGCCCAGTGCTCTTTTCAATATTCTTATCTGAAATAGCCAGTGCCTTACAGACCAAAAGTACCCATGGAATCCAACTTCTTCCAAACCTATCCTAGATGTCTGTGTTGATGCTTGCGGATGACATCGTTCTTATGTCATATTCACAAAGAGGTCTTAAAAACCAGTTAGATGTACTTAGCATGACATGTAGAGGTCTCTCACTTAACATTAACCGAGACAGAATAAAGATAATGGTTTTCAGGAAAGGATTTTTTCTAGAAAAATGTGAAAAATGGATCATTAACGGTAATGAATCAGAAAGGGTAAATGAATACAACTGTCTATATTTTACTTTTTCTAGAAAAATGAGCACAATACTTAAGGGACTTAATGCATTAGCAGGTAAAGGAAAACGAGCAGGTATGGAATGTGTCAAAAATTAGTTTACTAAAAGAAAACAAAAGCTTTTTCAAGAATATTTGATGCCCAGATTCAGCATGTTCCATGGTGTTCATCAGAAATGTGGGGTCTAATGAGATCAACATCAGTTGAAAAGGTTCATACACTTGCAACTCAATGCTATCTCATTGTTTCACTAAAAATTCCAAACAAATTTTGTATACTGTGAAACTGCTTGTTACCCATAATAGATTAACACTGTGTCCAAGGAATTAAATACTGGATAAACTTGTTGAAAATGGACAGCACACACCTTCTGAAGCAGGAATATGCGATGTAAGAAACTGACTGTTTCGCCTGGGATTTGGATATGTCTGACTGCAACAGGGGTGGCTGTGAAAATCCTTTACGTCTTTGTTCAAACAACGCCTGACAGATACATTCATGCAAGAATGAGAAAGAAAAGTTATGTACAACTAATAGGTATGTATTCTCATTACAGATCATTTAAGATTATTTTCCAGGGCAAAAGATACTATTTTTGATTTTTAAAAATGCTTCATTGACTACTCAAAAGCGTTCGACAAAGTACGACACTCCGACTTGTTTGATATTCTGGCAGGGCTATACATCGACGGGAAAGATCTTCGAGTCCTAAGAAACATATATTGGGAACAGGAGGCAGCCATTAGAGTCGACAATGACATCAGTCAATATAGACCAATATGCAGGGGTGTGAGGCAGGGCTGTGTGTTCTCACCTGATTTATTTAATGTATATAGTGAAATAATTCAACGAAGTATTGAGAATCATGAGGGAATTAGTGTAGGTGGCCACAACATCAACAACCTGAGATATGCAGATGACACAGTCCTTATTACCGACTCTGAAGAAAAACTGCAAAAGATTTTAACAACAGTAACAGACGAAAGCGAAAAGAAAGGATTACAGCTCAATGCAAAGAAGACAGAATGCATGGTGATCTCGAAAAAAACTGTTATACCACAATGCAACATAGCCTATAAAGGAAAGAGAATCAGACAAGTAAACACCTTTAAATACCTTGGTTGTACTATCACCCCGAGGCAAGTGTGACACAGAAATCAAGAAGAGAATCGGTCAATCTAAGGCAACTTTTAACAACATGAAATGCATTTTTATCAACAGTAAGATAAGCCTCAAGACAAAGATCCATGTTTTGAGAGCCTACGTATGGTCCATTCTTCTGTACAGATGTGAGTGCTGGACCCTAGCCAAGGACAGAGAACAGCGACTAGAAGCAGTGGAGATGTGGTTCATCCGGAGAATCATGAAAGTCTCATGGACAAAAAGAAAAACAAATGCAGAAGTAATGGAAATGGCTGGATACAAGAGATCCCTTCTCAACACCATCAGAGAAAGACAGCTCAAATTTTTCGGCCATATAATCAGGGCTGACGGACTAGAGAAACTGTTATGGAGTGGCAAAATCTGTAGAAACAAGAGCAGAGGAAGACAACACAAAATTCACAGACAGCTTAATCAAATTCGCAACGAATAAAGAGGGCACCAACAATGAGCTCATGAGAGGGACCAAGAACAGGGAAGGATGGAGAGCCATGATCATGGATGTCTGCAGGACCAGACTGGACTCTTGAAGAAGAAGAAAAATGCTTAAGAAATTGCTTTGTCAACTTTTGAATAGGAATTTTACCATTGAAGGCATCAGCGTTCTGACCTTTTCTCTTAAAGGAAGAGGACACGTTATGCAATTATTATCTGGAGGTAGAAGATAAAAATATAAATATATATCTATATAACCTACTTCTGTCCTCTAAGTAGCGATATACGGCAGAGATATCTGAAGCATACTGCTGGGCAATATCTTGTTCAGCTGACAAAATCTGACAACATGACTGAAACAGGAAAACTAGGAATCTACCTGTTCCATACACTGGACACAAAACGATCTGACTTCACAGACAGCAAAGGATAGGGCCTCTGATGAGGCAAGAGGTGAAGGATAGTGTCATTTTGAATATATCTTTCTTACGTGGCTTATTCATGATTTGTGTCTATTTTGTTATGTCTGCATTGTTATGTTCTGTTTCTAAAGGTCAGATGCCTATGGAATAAAATGTTTTACTTTGCCTTGCCTTGCCTTGCTCTGTTTCTGTCTGTCTCTTTGTCTCTCTGTCTGTCTGTCTGTCTGTCTGTCTGTCTCTCTTCTCTCTCTCTGCTCTCTCTCTCTCTCTCTCTCTCTCTCTCTCTCTCTCTCTCTCTCTCTCTCTCTCTCTCTCTCTCTCGTTCCTCTTTTCCTTCTTTCTCACAGATACTCACCTGTTACTTGCGACACAAGAACAGGTAGCATTCTCTGCGGAACTGCACAGAACAGAAGCTGTAGACCAGAGGGTTGGCAGCGCTGTTGATGAAGTAAGACCTGAATGCAATCTGATGCAGGTTCCTCACCCAAATAGTGTCCCCCACCACATCTTGCCCCCGGAACAAAACGGCCACGATGAGGTACGGGAGATAACTCACAACAAACACTAGAGTCATGACGAACAGCATCAGAGTTGTACGGTTTGGCAGCTTTTTCACACCGCTGTCAATGCTTTTCTCTTTCCCTTTGTGTAATTTTGCTTTGCACACTGTGTTTGAGTTGTCTCCAGATGTGGCAGTGTCAGCCTGTATTTCAGTTTCTTTCAGTTGGGCAGGGAATCTTGTGTAGGCTGTGCCGCTGTTATTGGTATCTAGGGTGGGGATGTGTTCCATTCTGGTGTCTCCTGATGCAGGGGTTTGCTGGAAACTTGTCTCCATTTCTGGAATGCTGTTCAGAGGTGATGGCAAGACTCTACTTGTCTGGTCAGTGTCTGAGATGACGTTGTGTAGTTTCACACCCTCTGTGATATTGACCTGCACCCCTCCTGGAACTGCTTTATCCTCTTCATCTTCAGAGTATTTGCTGGTGAGAACACTGGCAGAATACTTTCCTGTGTTCATCTGCAGCTTTCCCATGGAAGCCTTGCTCTCCTCTTCGTCTTCAGTACATGTGCTGGTGAGGACGCTTGTGGAATCTTCTGGCTGGCTATGAAACAGTCTGACAGTTCGTTTGTCTTGTGCACATTCATGGATCTCCAGCTGGGTCTGTAGCTCTGAACTTTGCTTTTGTCTCTTTTGGGCATTGAGAAGGAGGCATCTCCTGTGCAGGTACAAGCGACGGGCTATCAGAACATAGCACACAGATATGATGACCACACCAAAAATGAAACTCGCATTCAAAGCCGCACGATACACAGTTAGGAAGAGGGAACCCACATACTTTTCATCTATATCACAGGTGGTTCCATTGATTGTAGAGTTAGGGATAGAGATTGTCTGCAGTCCTCTTAACACAGCAAACGGACTGGCCATACAGAAGGCCAGCACACCCAGGCAGATTAACTCCAAACGGACGTCTCTGTATGTCCTCTGTTTTGCTCTCAGTTGACAAATCTTCCGCTGACGAGCCAAGGCAATAGCGCCCAGGATGAAAGATTCTAACAATGATATGCACATAGTGAAGGACCCAAACACTTTGCAACCTGGATCATCCTGAAAATTGTAGTGGAATTGAATTTCATAGATGTCACTAGGGATGGCCACACAGTTGTTCAACAAGTCACACACACTCAGCACCAGGATGTAGGTTCTGGTCATGTTGAACTTGAACCTTTTGTAGTATACCAGGAACACCACCGTGTTACCCACGAGACCAAACACCATCAGCAGCACTAAGTAAGCCAGGGTGGGACCAGAGAGGTCACAAAATCTTTGTTGTTTTTGTAAAGGATGTCTTCCATTTTGGATGAAGAAAAAAGTGACTGAAAATATCATCAGCTGAACCAGGTCCAATTCAAGGAAAAATACAATTCTCTGACACCAGGAGTTGGCAGTAATATAAAACTGAGCACTGGAGATGAGCATCAGATAAAGCACCACTGTTTTCTCCACGATGACATCTGAAGTATTCCAGATCTGTAGCAACACCAGTTAGCACTGCTGCCAAGAGGGAAAGGGTGTTTGTTTGGGTTTAAAAAAAAAAAAATTTCTTTTTTTTGAGTATGAAGAAGCTGGCACTTCACACTCAAGCTTCAACAATCTCTGACAATCAGATTTTTAAAACTGTATTTTGTCGAATATTACTGTCTTCAATGTTTCTTTTCTTTACTAATCTTCTACTTTCTGTTCTCAGCTGTTTCCCTTTCTCCCTCCTCACCTACTTTGAAGGCATCTTTTTCTTCAAACTGTATTCTTTCCAGTTGTTTTGTTCTAAAGCACTGTTTGGTAGTATCCTTAGAATTTTGTTCCAGTCCGCCAAAGATTGGTTTTGAATCTTTAATCACTGAGAACTGTTCCCCTGACTGGACAACAACGTTAGTCTGCCACCTAACTATCACCAAGTGTC
Source organism: Rapana venosa (assembly GCA_028751875.1). Classification (NCBI taxonomy): domain Eukaryota; kingdom Metazoa; phylum Mollusca; class Gastropoda; order Neogastropoda; family Muricidae; genus Rapana; species Rapana venosa. The sequence goes on along the minus strand of CM054160.1, from coordinate 36,786,540 downwards.
TCCTATTACAATCAGTGTTCACCACGTGGATAGAATTTTTCCTTGTTCCTTTTTACATTGGGCGGTCAGGAAATAAATAATAGATTAACAGCACACACATAAAGGGGTTGTGTGTGTGTGTTGTTTTGTTGTTGTCTTCAATTTAACGTCTGTTCACTGTAAGTGTGTGTTGTGTGTGTGTGTGTGTGTGTGTGTGTGTGTGTGTGTTGTGTGTGTGTGTGTATGTGTGTGTGTGTGTTTGTGTGTGTGTGTGTGTGTGTGAGAGAGAGAGAGAGAGAGAGAGAGAGAGAGAGAGAGAGAGAGAGAGAGAGAGAGAGAATTTTCCTTATTTTAGGTTTGGAGGCGATTAAAGCCAGAATTGGTATGCCCATAATAACAGAACAGGTAAACCACAGACATTTGTATTGCGTGATGATCAGGGTGTGTTTTTTCCAGAATAATGTTTGTGAAGGTATGGAGGCCTTGCATTGTTCAGATTGTGAAGCAGTGGCATAGCTGCACTCCATCATTATTTCTGGTCTATAGCCGGCCATTGTTTGGCTTTGAAGCTATAACCCCTTCAGTGGGGGCAATAACCAATCCTGAATAAACCATTTCGAATTCCAGTTCAAATACAAGCTCTCTCTCTCTCTCTCTCTCTCTCCTCTCCTCTCACCTCTCTCTCTCTCTCTCTCTCTCTCTCCTCTCTCTCTCTCTCATCTCTTCTCTCCTCTCTCACACACACACACACACACACACACACACACACACACGCACGCACGCACGCACGCGCACACACACGCACACACACACACAAACAAACCAACACACACATACACACACACAAAAAAATAGAGAGAGAGAGAGGGAGAAGAGAGAGAGAGAGAAGAGAGAGAGAGAGAGAGAGAGAGAGAGAGAAGAGAGAGGAGATGAGAGAGAGAGAGGAGAGGATATTTTTTCCTCTGGAGTTAACGTCAGACCGACTCTACATCCCCAAAATCCCTTCAACGAGACTATAAACCCATGTCCCGTTGGCGAACACATGCAGAACACCTGCCACACGTTAAAAAAAACCCGTTCCGCTTTTCGTAAGAGTAATGCTATTGTGTCAAGTGGAAATGACAAAATTTACAAAAACAGTATACACACTGGGCTAGGTGTACAAAAACTACATAGTTATCCTCGAAATAAAAGAATAAAACGAATTAAAAATAAAATACTCACAAAGCACACTCACCACCCACACACCACAAACTACCACACACACACACACACACACACACACACACACACTCACACACACACCACACACACACAGTAGTTCATCAAGTTTCCACACACACTCACACTCAGGATGTAGGTTCTAGTTTGGGCCTGGGTTCAAACCTTTTTGTAATAACCCAAGACAGACAAGTGTAGTGCCCACGTTGCCAAGCACCATCAGCAGCACCAAGTAAGCCAGAGTGGGCCCAGAGACCGCCACAAAATCGGCCATTGCTCATGTCAAGGATGTCTTCCATTTCAGGGCCAGAAGTTTTTGACCGAAGTTCCAATAACCACAAAAGAATCCACAACAAAGTAATGACAATAGAACGATATTATGAAGATATAATGTTTATCCGCAGTCCACCTTAAACAGCACATGTTAGAGATTAACCACCTGCGACTATCCTTATGGCATCGAATCTTCGCGGTAAATACCAGTTGTCACCTAAGTTGAAAGGAACCAATTATTGCAGGGTTTCGTTTAGTTGAAGAGAACAGTGAACCCATAACAAAATGTTAACCTTGGGAGGTGTCATTACTGTCATAATCCCATGTTGAAAGTCATTGGTGCACCTGTCAATAATCCCATTTAGAAAGGGTCCATTGGGTGCACAATGAATTTGTACCGCTTTGTTTCCTTCTATCCTCTCCCTTTTTTGTTGACTTTCCTTAAATAATCGTCTGCTGCCTTCCTCTTAGCTGGTTTGTGTAGAGGCACCGTATTACCTAGCGTGGAATCGAACACCACAACTTTTATCTTTCTCTCTTACTTCACTAAAACACTGGTTTTAGCTCCTTTTTTTTTTTTTGCTTTTCTGGACTGAGGTGTTTTACAAGTGGCAGTATCAAAATGTCTCACACAACAACACTGTGGGACAAACCTTGAACTCCCACAATGAGAAGCAACAGCAAGAGAAGTGTCCTTCTGCAAGATCTTCTAGATTAATATAAAATAATATAAAGAAGTAACAAGTTTCCCTGATAGGATGACAATTATCCTTGGTCGCCTTTTCGTTGTCTAATGCGAAACTAGGAATGGGATTGGTAGCGGCACGCATATGCGCGTGTCTGTATCTTCACTCGCGTCGCGCGTGTGACTTGCAACCATCGATACTTTGAGGTGAGTAGAAATGGAAAATGAGTCAGCGGGAAACTAGGATGGGATTTGCCTGCTGAATCATCGACATTTTCCTCTACAACAACGTAACCTCTGACAACAACACAACCTTGACAACAACATAACCTCGACAACATAACCACTGACAACGATCATAACCTCTGTCAACATCATAACCTCTGACAAACATAACCTCCTGACCAACAACATAACCAGCTGACAACAACATAACCTCTGACAACAACCTAACCTCAGACAACCAAACATTACCTTTGACAAACCTTAACCTCTGAACAACAACATAACCGCTGCCAACACATAACCTCTGACCAACAACATAAACCTCTTGACAACAACATAACCTCTGACAACATAACCCTGACAACAACATAACCTCTGACAACAACGAAAACCTCTGACCAACAACATAAACCCTGAAAACATAACCTCTGACAACAACATAACTCTGACAACATAACCTCTGACAACCAACATAACCTCTGACAACAACATAACCTCTGACAACAACATAACCTATGACAACAAGAAACCTCTGACAACAACAAACCTCTACTACAACAAAACCTCTGACAACATAACCTCTACAACAACATAACCTCTGACAACAACATATTTCTTACAACAACGTAACCTCTGACAACAACATGACCTCTGACAACATAAACTCTGACAACAACATATACCTCTGACAACAACATACACCTCTGACCACATAACCTCTGAAAACATAACCACTGACAACAACATAAATCTGACAACAAAACCACTGACACCAACGGTAACCTCTGACAACAACATAACCTACTGACAACAACCTAACCTCTGACAACTTAACTCTGCCACCCCCCACAACATAACCTCTGACAAACACAAAATTTCTGACAACAAAAAAACATCTGACAACCAACATAATTTCTGACAACAAGAACATAACCTCTGACAACAACATAACCTCTGACAACAACATAACCTCTGACAACAACAATTTCTGACAACAACATAACCCCCTAACAACATAACCACCTGAGCAACATACCTCATGACTACATAACCTCTAACAACAACATAATTTCTGACAAACATAACCTCTGACAACAACGAAACCTCTGACAACCACCATAACCCTGACAAACAACATAACTCTGACAACAACATAACCTCTGACAACATAACCTCTGCCAACAACATAACCTCCTGACAACAACATAATTTCTGACAAACAACAAAACTTCTAGACAACAACAATAATTTTCTGACAACAACATAACCTCTGACAACCAACATAAACCTTTGACCAAACATCAAACCCTCTGACAACAACATAATTTTCAGACAAACAACATAACCCATTCTGACACATAACCTCTGACAACATAACCCTCTGACAACAACTTAACCTCTGACAACATAACTCTGACAAACAATAACCTCTGACAACATAACCTCTACAACATAACATCTGACAACAACATAACCCTGACCACATAACATCTGACACAACATAACCTCAGACAACATAACCTCTACGACAACATAACCTCTGTCGACAACATAACCTCTGAACAACAACATAACCTCTGACAACGTAACCACTGACAACAACATAAATTTCTGACAAACATAACCGCTGACAACAACATATCTCTAACAACATAAACCTCTTGACAACAACATAACCTCTGACAAACATACCTCTGACACAACATAACCTCTGACACAACATAACCTCTGACAACAACATAACCTCTGACAACGTACATCTGACAACAACATAACATCTGACAACCACAATAATTCTGACAACACATAATTTCTGACAACAAAACCTCTGACTAACAACATAACAACTGACAACAACATAACTCTGACAACATGACTTGACAACAACAGAACATCTGACAACAACATAACCTATGACAACATTAACCTCTGACAACAACATACCTCTGACAACACACCTCTGCGACAACATAACATCTGACAACAACTTAACCTCTGAAAACAACATAAACCTCTGACAACAACATAGCCTCTGAAAACATACTTTCAAGGATAATAATGAAAAATCTAAACCACAATCAGCAATAACAACACAGATTCGTTGAATGCTTAGTCGTTTGTTTGGGTTTTTGTGTGTGATGTGTTTTTTGGGGTTTGTGTGTTGTGTGTGTGGTTGTGTGGTGTTGTGTGGTGTGTGTGTGTGTGTGTGTGTGTGTGTGTGTGGTTTTTATGTGGTGCATTTTGTGTGTTAATGTTTGTGTGTATGTTGCGTGTGTAAAGTTTTGTGTTTGTGTGTGTGTTTGTCGCATGTTTGCTTCTTTGTTTGTTGTTTGTTTGTGCTTTTCGTTTTCTTGCTTTTAAAAAGCAAATAAAAGCATGTCTTTCCTCTCCTCCCCTGCCCTTTCTTCCATATTTTATTTCTTTTTTCATTAGGATATATAGCAAAGCTCCAGAGGAGTTAATCCGATATGGGGACTTACCACCCAACCACCACCACCACCCAATTTCTAATGACTATATTAGCTGCCCTTGCTTTACACTAACCCAAGCCCCGCCGAAATCCTGTTTCGGTGTGGGGGAGGGGGGGGGGTGTCTTTGGTAACAGGCATAAAGAAAACCCCCCACCCCCTCCACCCCCACACAATGAAGTGAACAAATCTAATCCAGCGCACTTTTCCTCATCTCATCCTTCCTTCCTTCATTCTAGGGTCCTATGACCTTCACCTAACAGAATTTTTTTTAAAAAGCAAGCACCGGATTGCTAATACCATTGTCCTCAAAATATCATAATAAAGAAACTAAATAAAGTAAATATAAACAAACACACATGCAATGTATGCAAGCTACTCAACATAAAATAAGGGTGCACCTGGTGTGGTGTGTGTGTGTGTGTGTGTGTTGTGGTGTGTGTGTGTGTGTGTGTTGTGTGTGTTGTGTGTGTGT
>CM054160.1:36771214-36773714 GCA_028751875.1 Rapana venosa | reverse complement strand
TCCCCGTGTGTATGCGTGTTTTTTTGTGGTAAATTTTGTCATCTGTTCCCACGGGCACACAATGGCCTACTCTTACGAAAAGCGGAGCAGAATTTCACGTGTGCCCAAGATGTTCTGAGACAGACAGACAGACAGAGACAAAGAGGCAGATAGACAGACGGACAAACAGACGGACCAACAAACAGACAGACAGAAACTGGGGGGAGGGGGTGGGGTGCAAATGACCGATAAGTTTCTATTTCTAATCTTCCTGTGCTTCACGATAACGTTGAAGTGGCTGTTGCCCTACATCAGCAGGTAAGCATGCAGTGCTTGCTGGTGGTGGTGGTGGTGGTGGTGGGGGTGGGGGTGGTGGGGTGGTGGTGGTGGTGGTGGTGGTGGGGTTGGGGGTGGTGGGGTGGTGGTGGTGGTGGTGGGGGTTGTGGTGGGGGTGGTGGTGGGGGGTGGTGGTAGGGGTGGTGGTGGTGGTGGGTAGGGGTGGTGGTGGGGGTGGGGGTGGTGGGGTGGTGGTGGTGGTGGTGGTGGGGGTGGTGGGGGGTGGGGTGGTGGTGGTGGTGGTGGTAGGGGTGGTGGTGGTGGTGGTGGTGGTGGGGGTGGGGGTGGTGGGGTGGTGGTGGTGGTGGTGGTGGGGGTGGGGGGTGGTGGTGGTGGTGGTGGGGTGGGTGGGGGTGGGGGTGGGGGTGGTGGTGGTGGTAGGGGTGGTGGTGGTGAGGGTGGTGGTGGGGGGTGGGGGTGGGGGTGGTGGGGGTGGTGGTGGTGGGGGGTGGTGGTGGGGGTAGTGGGGGTGGTGGTGGGGGTGGTGGTGGTGGTGGTGGTGGTGGGGGGGGGTGGTGGTGGTGGGGGTGGTGGTGGTGGTGGTGGTGGTGGTGGTGGTGGTGGGTGACATCTGCTTCTGCTTTATCGGAGGGAACAAGGCCAAGGCCTGCCTGACGCATTGCTCAATAACCTGATTCATGGATCCTCTTGGAAAAAGAGAAACCCTAACTTCTTGTCATTGTCGCTGTTGCTGCTGCTTCTGTTGTCTTTGCTGCTTTTGCTGCTGTTGTTGTTGCTATTGTTTTGTTATTGTTGTTGTTGTTGTTGTTGCACATAACCAGGAAGGAGGGGGGGAGGTTCACCCAGAATATACATTCTGACTCACCCATCCTAACTGGGAATTACTGTGAGAGTATAGGTACACACTGGATGAAAGTTTACACGTGTCAAAATCAGAATCAGAAACTTCATTGCCATAAAAGTCACAGGACTTATATGACACAACGAAATAAACTTTTCATAATTCAATACAACGTATTATTCATTGGTCAGCGTGTCTGAAATGATGTGCAAGAAAACACCATGTTGTGCTCTATCTTATTTTGATAATTTTTCTTTTTTCAAAACAGGTATAAGCATGATTATTTCGGCTTGATGATTATTTTGTTACAATACTTTTGCTTAATCTGTCTATAACGTTCATATTTACTTTGACATTGGCATTAAGAGTTATCAATAAGTTTTCTCTTTGTTCGGTATATAAAATGCACTCATCCAGTAAATGAATCTCGTATTCTATTTTGTTGTAGTATCAACAAGTTCTATTCTCTCTCGGTATATTTTTATATCTTCCTTTCTCTATGGTTTTTGTTTTCACAGTTAATCAGACATGGCTCTAATCTATATTCTTCCGTCACGGAATTATAGAAGTTAAATTTTGTAGAATTTTGTTTCTGGTTAATCCAAAACGTTTTATATAAACCCTCAAGCTTCGTTTGCACTGCATGGCACAATCGATGTACATCAAGTGTACTTTGGTTTTCCCATACATGTTTAAAGCCAATTTAATACAGAACATTTTCGACTGTGCTAATCCAACGATAATATTCTACCATAACAGTTTGTGTCTTTCTCTGTTACATGTACCCAAAAAGACACTAACTGATTTAGAATCCTAACAGTAAGTGGAAATCTTCCAAGTTCTCCTAAAGTGAGTAATGCCATTGCTTTTTTATGAATTCCCAAAGTTTGTTTACAAAATTTTACATGAATATTTTCGTGAAGATGTTTACTTGATATGCTTAATTTAAATAGATCATGAATAAGAAAGTCTGAATGACCATTGAAACAAAAGGGGAACCACACTTCTGCTTCATAAGTTAAGACAGGGGGTATCAAGGAATCAAATAACTGCATTATGATATCAGGATTTATACCTTGCCCGTGAATTGCTCTTTTCAAAGCATAAGCTGCTTTGTTACTTTGTTTTACAAGATGTTCCTGAGCTGCTTGAAACTGTCCCTTTTGGTGAAATACTACACCCAGATATTTATAAGTGTTAATTGTTCAATTATATGGTCTCATCATTAAAAATGAATAGGAATTTAGGGTGAACATTATCACTTTTGCTTTGCTTTATTTCTAGTCCTCATTTGGAACAGTGATCATTTAATCTATCTAGTTTAGTTTGTAGTGCTAACTTTGTAGTTGATAACAGTGCTAGATCATCAGCATATAACAAACA